>JAFBMS010000209.1:315000-342500 GCA_019788955.1 Albula glossodonta
TGACTGCGCTGACCTGCCTCTGACTGCGTAGCTACTCTGCTCAGGGCTGCACTATCTCAGGACCACCATCTTTCCTTTATCTCTTACCCGTCCCGTCTCTGACCGGATGAAAAGCCATGCAGGAGTTTCTTTGGCTGGATTTCTGTACTGATTTTTAAACCAAAGTGTTGTGGGATGGAGCATTTGTGCTGTCGTTCCACTGCAGTAGAATTTTCTGATTTGGACAGACAGTACCTGTTACTGAAATGACTGTCTGTGTACTCTCCAGTTTCATGGCTGTCCTGTCTGTTCAGGTGACCCCCTCCCTTTCTGTTAATCGGGGGCTAAAAAAAGGTCTCAAACTGCCACTGCTGTTTAAATGTATGTCAAGATTACGCAGTAGAAGGAACTGATGTGTATTTAAATCAGTGATCTAAATCGATTAGCTTGTTATGCGTGAATGACACTTAAATTAATCCCTGAAATTAAAACGCTGCATTTGGAAGTGTCATGCCCTAAAAATGCCAGAAGTCAAAAGAGTTTTCCTTTCAGAAACGTTCTGCGGGACCTGAAAAATAATTATGAAATAGGCTACGCATGCAACGGCGAAAAGAAACAACTTTTAGCACAGGACCTCAGTATAAACACACACATACACACACACACACACTCACCAATGAGTATGCAATGCACTTACATCTCAAGCACTGCGTCTCCAGCACTCACATACCTGAATTTAAAGGGCGAGAAAACTAGTGACATCACAAAACAGTACTGTTAATTTTTTTTTAAAAAACACGTTTTAGTGTAATACGTTTTTCAAGCTGTTACCTATAATGCAGGTATTCTGAAAGAAGGGATTTTTCTATTGTTACTCAAGTGCCTGCCATGTTACAGCCAGGAGATAAGGCTGTGTGAGATCACTCTGAGACATTTATGTCTTAACATTTTTCAAGCTTGATCTTTACTTACTGTCAAAGAATCCTGTGGTTTACCGTTCATCTCTGTGTTACCTCAGAGAGAAATGAAGGATCTTTGGTGTTTTGCCTCGTTCTTTCACACCTCTCACACAGACAGAAGTTTATTTTTTATTGTCACTGCTCAGGATCTTCCCATAAGGAACCAACTTTATGTTCAAAGGGAAAAGGATAAATTAAATTTGGGTTCCAAATAAACAGCGATCAATTTTACCAGTACATGTCTGAGCATGAAGAGCAGTCTGTCAGTCTCTCAGTCTGTCAGCAGTCTGTCAGTCTCTCAGTCTGTCAGCAGTCTGCCAGTCTCTCAGTCTGTCAGCAGTCTGTCAGTCTCTCAGTCTGTCAGCAGTCTGTCAGTCTGTCAGCAGTCTGCCAATCTCTCAGTCTGTCAGCAGTCTGTCAGTCTCTCAGTCTGCCAGTAATCTCTCAGTCTGTCAGTAATCTGTCAGTCTCTCAGTCTGTCAGCAGTCTGTCAGTCTCTCAGTCTGCCAGTAATCTCTCAGTCTGTCAGCAGTCTGTCAGTCTCTCAGTCTGCCAGTAATCTCTCAGTCTGTCAGTAATCTGTCAGTCTCTCAGTCTGTCAGCAGTCTGTCAGTCTCTCAGTCTGCCAGTAATCTCTCAGTCTGTCAGCAGTCTGTCAGTCTCTCAGTCTGTCAGCAGTCTGTCAGTCTCTCAGTCTGCCAGTAATCTCTCAGTCTGTCAGCAGTCTGTCAGTCTCTCAGTCTGCCAGTAATCTCTCAGTCTGTCAGCAGTCTGTCAGTCTCTCAGTCTGCCAGTAATCTCTCAGTCTCTCAGTCTGCCAGTAATCTCTCAGTCTGTCAGCAGTCTGTCAGTCTCTCAGTCTGCCAGTAATCTCTCAGTCTGTCAGTAATCTGTCAGTCTCTCAGTCTGTCAGCAGTCTGTCAGTCTCTCAGTCTGCCAGTAATCTCTCAGTCTGTCAGCAGTCTGTCAGTCTCTCAGTCTGTCAGCAGTCTGTCAGTCTCTCAGTCTGCCAGTAATCTCTCAGTCTGTCAGCAGTCTGTCAGTCTCTCAGTCTGTCAGCAGTCCGTCAGTCTCTCAGTCTGTCAGTAATCTCTCAGTCTGTCAGCAGTCTGTCAGTCTCTCAGTCTGTCAGCAGTCTGTCAGTCTCTCAGTCTGCCAGTAATCTCTCAGTCTCTCAGTCTGCCAGTAATCTCTCAGTCTGTCAGCAGTCTCAGTCTCTCAATTTGTCAGCAATCTCTCGGTCTGTCAGCAGTCTGTCAGTCTGTCAGCATTCGGTCAGTCTCTCAGTCCATCAGTAGTCTGTCAGTCCGTCAGCAGTCTCTTAGTCTGTCAGTAGTCTATCAGTCTGTCAGTAGTCTATCAGTCTGTCAGCAGTCACTTAGTCTGTCAGCAGTCCTTCTGTAAATGAACTCTCAACATGCACGTTTCTGTTTTTCTGACGCATAGTTCCATTTTTGCTCTGAGTCAGGTTTTATTGCATTGTCTTTTTTGTATTTATCACTTCCTAAGATAGACACGCTGGCCGAACTTACCTGGTCATTCCAATAGAATTTAACTTGAGTAGATATGCAAGCTAATGAGGGCCAGGTGTCTGTCATACCTAATATCTGTTATCCTGCAGCGTTATTTTATAGGCTAGTTTTACGTACAGTGCTGATGTTTTACCTGCCTCACTTTTACTTTGTCTGCATTTTACTTACCAACAACGCTGTAAATTTACCTGCTGTGCTATTAGTTCACCTTTAGGGCTGTCATCTACATGTGTGCATATGAGTAATCTAGGAGTCTACATAACAGAGTGCCCCAGCAGTCTGTGAAACAAGTGTCAATGTAAACAGTGATCACAATTCATTTCTTTTAATCAATTTTTTAATGAAATTTTTATGAAAATGATTTTAAGTGCTGTCTGATGATGACATTTTTTAAAAGCAAAAATCATATCTGATGTGCATAAGGTACTCTACCTGGTGAATCATGTCCGTTAGCAGAAACCGCACACCTGCATAAGGTACTCTACCTGGTGAATCATGTCCGTTAGCAGAAACCGCACACTGCCTCCCAGACCAGCAAGATTGTGTTAGGTCTTTTGTTTTTAACTGAATTTAGTTTTTAATGAATTCTTTTTTAATTTTCCATCAATACCTCATGAGTTATGTTAGTAATGGAGTCCGAGAAGGCTAATTGGTGCTATTTTTATGAAACCTCATAGAGCTAGGCTTTTGTACTTCTTTTACCTATTGACTGTTTTTTTTCTGCTGTCTCTGCAGTGTAATTGGATACCTGTGGTGAAATAAAGTGTACTGATTGGCTGTTCAGCCCCAGGTCATAGCCCTGGATACGGAGATTCCCCTGCAGTTGGAAGGAACACTCCTCCAAACCTCTGAATGGTCACTGACTGGTTCATGTACATGTCTGATGTCATAGGCAATAAATGGTGCTAATTTTACAGAATGCCCTGGTGGTTGTGTGGTTCTGTCAAAATCCACTGCTCTTTTCACTTCTTATCAGTGCTTATCTGTTACATGAATGTGTGAGAGAGTGTCTGGGGTCCCCGAGGGCCTTCTGAGAGGAGCGCATTGTTTGAAATTAGGCAGCCCTAAAGTATATTATGCGCTTGCGTAGCATAGCAGAAACTAGAAAATAATAGTAGATGAGATGAGACAAGCTATGTCTTATTTTTTATTTCCACACTGCTGCATACCCAGTTTCTCTAAGCACACACACACTATATGCTGTCTACTCCAGAGCTACTGGCACCCTTGCCTTGATGAAGATATACAAAAAAAAGCAATGAAAAAAAGAATGACATATGTAACAGGATATACTTCATAATCAGGTGAGAGATAGCTCTTCAAGTAATAATTAAACACATGTTCACAATATGTATATTTGTGTTCATTTGTTTAAGTGTTTATTTTTTTCTATAATCCTTCAGTATGGGTTCAGCTGTTCTTATTATTTGTGTATATTTATGTTTGCCATGCCATCATCTCCATTGAACATAAGCTTCCATTCTGGGCGTGACGTCATCGCCAGGGATCGGCTCCGCGCGGGAACTCAAACGAATTAACTACCGTTACTCTGCTTCAGACGACTCAGGCTAGGAAGCTAAGCGAGAAATACCGTGTTTATATATTCTGTGTTAGTTTACAGCTTGGTATACATATGGTAAACAATAACATTAACTATATAAGCCGTATACGATAAGGTACGTTCACCGTGATACGTTCACCTTGTTATAGTATCACCGTCAGCTACTGGCTATCTAGCTACATTAACGTTACCCATCTCTACCGATAGCTATCCTGCTAAATTAGCCTGTGTTATTGGCGTTACCAAGCATTTAGAGCTACCAACGAACTGAAGTTTGCTAGCTTACTGTTCAGCTTTAGGCTTTCTTAGCTACTACAACATAGGACCTTTGAACTGGGGAGACAAATCATAAACGTCGTGCGCCCACTTGGTCAAACACAAAAAATCTGCAACCAGCTGATTCCTGTTATCTATGGGAATATGTTGTGATGCCTTCCTTTTTATGTGGTTGCTAATGCACAGAAAGATCAGCATTTCACATTTCTAAAATTTAAAGACTGGTTGCTATCTTGTTGTCAGTTTGTTTAGCTGTATATAGTTTGGTTATTACCCAAAACGTGAATGTATTTTTTTTAGCACCGATATTAATTAGTGCCTTGATTAATCGCTCATCAGTTTATGTGCGCAGTAATGTTTTTAAGTGAACTGACAATGAAAGTCCATGTTTTAGTTTCAGTGTATGGCGGCTGTATATGGTAATGCGCCCTTAATATTTGTGTTCTTCACTCGGGCCTTGTAGCGATGGCCGTGAACGTCTATTCGACCTCCGTGACCAGTGACAATCTAAGTCGCCATGATATTTTTGATTGGATAAACCAAACCTTAAAAACTCACCATACGAAGATTGAGTCGTTGTGCTCAGGTAAGATAAATTAAGTGCAGGGTGAGTAAACCAATATATATGAAGTGGGATGAACGCAGTGTGTCACTCTCCTGTTTTGGCCTGTAAATGTAACTTACTCCTGGAATGAAGCTTGGTTCGCTTATGTAACGATGCTTTAGTGTGGAGTGGTATCTCAAACAGGGGGTCCAGGATACCGGGGATCAGTGTGGTTCTTGTTCTGTCTGGGTATGTACATGCTGGTTAATGTATCTGGCTGAAAGTGAACTGAAAATGTACATGCTACTGCTATTGCAGAGGGTGAACTTTGCCATATTACTGGCTATTACTACTGCAGAGTATTGTCAAATTACCCTCTAATATTACTGGCTGCTCTATTGGAGAGTGTGAATTTGTGTGATACTACTGGTTGCTGGTGCTTGAGAAGGTGAGTTCTGTGCGATGTTATTGGCTGCTGGTGCTTGAGAAGGTGAGTTCTGTGCGATGTTATTGGCTGCTGGTGCTTGAGAAGGTGAGTTCTCTGCGATGTTATTGGCTGCTTGTGCTGGAGAAGGTGAGTTCTGTGTGATGTTATTGGCTGCTGGTGCTTGAGAAGGTGAGTTCTGTGCGATGTTATTGGCTGCTGGTGCTGGAGAAGGTGAGTTCTGTGTGATGTTATTGGCTGCTGGTGCTGGAGAAGGTGAGTTCTGTGTGATGTTATTGGCTGCTGGTGCTTGAGAAGGTGAGTTCTGTGCGATGTTATTGGCTGCTCGTGCTGGAAAAAGGTGAGTTCTGTGTGATGTTATTGGCTGCTGGTGCTTGAGAAGGTGAGTTCTGTGCGATGTTATTGGCTGCTGGTGCTTGAGAAGGTGAGTTCTGTGTGATGTTGTGTTCACAGGGGCAGAGTTCTGCCAGCTGATGGACATGCTTTTTGCAGACTGTGTGCCTCTGAAGAAGGTCAAATTTCAGGCCAAACTGGAGCACGAATTCATCCACAACTTCAAGATACTGCAAGCCAGCTTCAAGAAAATGCGCGTTG
This sequence comes from Albula glossodonta, assembly GCA_019788955.1. NCBI lineage: Eukaryota > Metazoa > Chordata > Actinopteri > Albuliformes > Albulidae > Albula > Albula glossodonta. The sequence continues at coordinate 320,891 of JAFBMS010000209.1, forward strand.
AAAAAGTTTGTCTTGTCTTAATTTGTAACTATTTTAATATTTTCTGTGTGCTATGGTCATGATTAATTTTTCATTTTAATTTTTAAGATTTTCCAACCATTTGTTCATGTCTATCTTTCAGAAAATCAGTAAATTTTACTTTATTTCTAGATTTAAATAGAAGTAAACATACTCGTGCTATTTAAGCTATAGCGCATTCTGCGTGTGGTTTTGGCCCATACAGATGAGTCATTTTAAAATCTTGTCTTTAACCAGGCAGGTCAACTGAGAACTCCTTTCTCTATTGCAGTGATGACCTGTGAAAAAGATTATAAAGCCAGTCAGATTTATAGGTGGTGGTGAGGATGTAGAGAGATAGTTCTTATTGGTCTAATCAGACCATGACACCAGTGTTGCTTATTTGTTTATGTAATTGGCTGTGGTCATTGTGCTTTTTTCCATAATTGGCTGCAGCCAGTGTGTTTTCTGTCTGTAATTGGATGCAGTCGGTGTGTTTTCTGTCTGTAATTGGCTGTGGTTAGTGTGTTTCTGTCTGTAATTGGCTGCAGTCAGTGTGTTTTCTGTCTGTAATTGGCTGCAGTCAGTGTGTTTTCTGTTTGTAGTTGGATGCAGTCGGTGTGTTTTCTGTCTGTAATTGGCTGTGGTCATTGTGTTTTTGTCCATAATTGGCTGCAGTCAGTGTGTTTTCTGTCCGTAATTAGCTGTGGTCAGTGTGTTTCTGTCTGTAAGTGGATGCAGTCGGTGTGTTTCTGTCTGTAATTGGCTGCGGTCAGTGTGTTTTCTGTCTGTAATTGGCTGTGGTCAGTGTGTTTCTGTCTGTAATTGGCTGTGGTCAGTGTGTTTCTGTCTGTAATTGGCTGTGGTCAGTGTGTTTCTGTTTGTAATTGGCTTGGGTCAGTGTACATTTCCCAATCTGTCTCCAGATCATTCCTGTGGAGAAACTGGTCAAAGGCAGGTTCCAGGATAACTTTGAGTTTGTACAGTGGTTCAAGAAGTTCTTTGATGCCAACTACTGTGGGCAGGACTACGACGCTGTGGAGGCCAGGACTGACCCAGAGGCTGCTGCCCCGACCTTTGACCCCTCCATTTCCATCCCCAACAATGTCAAGGCAACCAACTCCATGGTTGCCGGTAAGGGAGAGAGTGGGGGGCTCTGTGGGAAAATTCATTCATACATAAACATCATTATGAAGACAATATAATTGGTCGGTATTTACAGGAGAATGCAATATTGTTATTAAAATGTTTAATATCTAAAGCTGTTCTTTTGAGAAATGCTTTATTTACTGTTCTACATTGAGAAAAGCGTGGATGGTTTATGTAGCACTATTGTGCTAAGGGCTGAGAACCGCTGGGTTACATAATACAGAATATCACACCTCTACATCATCTGTCTGCATTTCTTTAAAATCTGGAAATCTATTGGTTTTTATTTTCAATTTTGAAAACAGGTGCATATCAGATGAAAAAAACATGAACACCAGCTTGTAAAATGGAGCATTGATACAGTGAAGCTCAGGACAGGGGTTCAAGCTTCAGCCTTGGCAAAACTGTGTAAAGTCTTGTGTTACACATTTTACCACAAGAGGGCACTGTTGACCAACACGTGACAGTAATCTCATACAAAGTAAACTCTGTTTGAATGAATAAGATGAGCCTTATTTATGTAAACGTTTTGCTTTGTTTCTCCAGTGCCCGAACAGTTGGTCATGGCAGAGGCAGCGAGGGTTCCATCCAAGATAGCGACCACCTGGGTGCAGGGGGCAGAGCCTGGCTTTGTCCCTAAGGGAACTACCAGTCTTGTCCAGGAGGTCAGGGGTCATCTAATTAAGAGCAGAACCTGGAGTTAAAATCAGCACACATGGCCCTCATTGGCACTTTGACTGGGATGACAGACTCCCCACTGCAGAAACCAATCAGAGCCAGCCAAAGCAAATATGAGGTATGTGTAACTGCAGTAACTCCTCCACTCCCCCAGGTGGCATCGCTGCAGTCCATCCTGCAGGACACAGAGAAGGAGAGGGATTTCTACTTCCGGAAGCTGCGGAGCATCGAGATGATCTGCCAGGAGGAAGAGGGAGAGGGGGACTCCATCCTGAAAGACATCCTGGATATCCTGTACACCACTGAGGTGAGCACCTGTGCAGAAACTGCCATTTCACACCTGTGTGTGACCTTATTCTACGCCCAAACTTACACCACATCACACATTTACCTTCATTTCTAACATTCACTGCCAGTTCACACCACATTATATACCTCTATTGTAGCCACATTTCAAACCTGCATTTAGTATCATTGTAAATCCATAGTTACACCACGTCAACCTTTTATCGCCATTAAAACATTCACCACAATTTCAGTGATTTGCCCAGATGTTTTTTATGAGGTGCTGCAACATGCAATAAAAAAGTAACAGAATTACAATAATACCGTACCTTGTTAGCAGAGTCTGATGCATTGCATAAAGTATAGCCGGAGATAGAATAAGACTCCACCCATATTTCATCGTATCTACAGCTGGTGAGTTTTGCTGCTATCTCCTTCCCAGGAGGGCTTTGTCATACCCAACTCTCCAGTGGAGACCCAGGTGGATTTCTGCCACTAAATACAGGATGCAGACATGCAGGTGGTTCTCAGCCCTGACCCCACACCCCCCTTTTACCCAGAATCCTCTGCTGCCCAAGCCTCCAGTCATTTACTCTGCTGGAAGAGGGAACACACCTGGAGGAAGGTTCTCTGTGATTGGAGTGTGTTTTTTTGTAGAAAACTGCTTGGGTTTTCTTAGGATAAAGCTGCCTGTTTTTAATGCTAGTGTATACATCTTTCTTTGGAATCTAAAAAAAGGAATTTTAACATTGATTCTGTGTAGGCATGTCATGCATATCAATGCACTTACATCTGTTCATGTTTTTATTTCTGTGTAAATTGCAAGTAATTGTCAATTTTAGAGGCAACCTATAGAAATATGTCCTTGCAGTTACATGAGTCCTGAGTCATCTTTTCCTGCAAATATATTCTCTGCACTAAATAGTCAAGGGTTTTCATTCCTTGTCAATTCGTCCAGCACATCAAGTGTTTACTGTATGACTGTTTCCTCGTAAAGTAGCAGACTGAATCGTTTACTGAATGAGTGTTTTCTGGTAAAGTAGCAGTTTGCTGTGAACTCATACACCTTCCCCAGTGTTGAGCAGGACACAGGAAGCGGGTGAATCTGTTTTAGGCAGGTTTAGGGTGGTGAGACCACAGGTGACTGAATGTGACAGGTGAATGTGACAGGTGTGATCCAGAACCAAAGTAAATTTACTCTGATTGTTATTGTTCTGTTTGTTCTTGAACACAGAGAAATCAGTGTGTTGTATGTGTGTACATGTTTATGAGTGGTGTCTGAGTGTGTGGGGCTATTTGTGCAATGGCATATCTCTTATTCCTGAAAAAGCCCAGAGGTTGAAGCTTTAAACAGGGGAACTTGTCCTGTTCTTCAGTGGTCCGTATTCCAGCCTCTCTTCAGATGACAATTTTGCAGCAAGGTGGAAAACAATTTTGTTACATCAGTTTCCTGTATAACCTTTAAATGCTTTAATCTTTTTAAGCTTCCGAAAGATTAAGCTCATCCAAGCATTATACTGCTCTGTTGTGTTTATTACCTGCATGTTGTTTTGAAACAGTGTTGCATTGGAAAGGTTCAAACTGGAGGCACCAGTGGTTGACCACCTTTAAACAACAAAGGTTCCACCGAGATTTGAACTCGGATCACTGGATTCAAAGTCCAGAGTGCTAACCATTACACCATGGAACCTACATACAGATGTTGTTAATTATTCACAAGCATGACAGGTGAATTGACGTCAAGTGTACATTCATTGGTATGAAAATGCCTGTACTGCGCCACAAACAGGTGTTGCTTGCACATGATAGCCATAATTGGCTGAGCATTTGTTAAGCAGTTGTTTCTGGTATAGAGGCTTTTGATTAGTTCAAAGATGTGAATGGCGGTCAAAACCACAGGATGCGATGTTTTGATAAAGCGAAATTAAACGCAGAACATACGACCACGAAGGGACTCGAACCCTCAATCTTCTGATCCGAAGTCAGACGCCTTATCCATTAGGCCACGCGGTCATGTGTAGAGGGGCTTTTTGAAAGTTTGACAGTGGTGCAAATGGTTTAGTAAATAGAACCCCAAGGTGCAAGGGCTCTTAGGCCAACAAATGATCTAATGAACCAATGAAGTGCTGAAATACACCAAAGACTAATACACTGTCCCTCCAGCTCTGGACACCTGAGATTTACAACAGCAAAGGTTCAGAAAAGTGAATTACATGAAACATGGTAGCTCAATGATCCTAGTGTCAAGATTCCTCTAATCACTACTTTCCAAACGGCCTCAACAGATAACAGCAATGCTGGTATGATTCTTCTTTTACATTTGATTATAACACGTCGTTCCAGAAGCTTAAGTCAGCTTGAACCACAATAGCCTGGAAATCTCTTTTTGACGTATTCCCTTTTAAATCGTCTATTCCATTTCCCTGCTACACCATGCTATTGGCGTTTACCCATCCTGTCAAGTGATCCGTATTTAAAATGCCTTTAACCTGGCAACTTCTTTATAGTGTCAGTGTTTATATGACCACACAAAAAGAAACAAACGTTTTTGAAAATAGATTATAATTACAAGTGTTTTTGAGAGGAAAAAACATTATTGCATCAGATTAAACCAGTAGCGAGAGCCATGTTACTTAATTCCATGCATGTGAATTAAATGCAACTGGATGTTTTGCTTTGTAATGCTCGCCGGTTGTGAACAGAATTTGTTCACACATGTAGCTTGCTAGCCCGCTTGTTCTAGGATCACACAGTTTCACAGCGGGCTGGCATTAAGAGGCCGTGGTTCTCTCCCATGGTTTGGGTCTGCGGGGCATTTGCGATGCTGTGGGGCTCTGGAGGGAAGGTTTGACGTCGAGTTTCTGGATCCCAGGAACGTCTTCGCCCGCTTGTATCAACCGAAACACCTCAGCGAATGACAACGGCTGGCATTCCCCGGTAACGAGAAGCGTGTCCGTGACGGCGGACTCGGCCCCTGTTTGAGGGCGCAGTGCAGTCACTTCACTGGCTGTCTGTTTCTCTCCCTCGAGTTCGGTTTCCAAGTGCGAGTTTCCTTCACCGGAATCCGAGTCACCGACGCTGTCGCTTTGAATGCACAGTTCACTACATTTGTCCTGCAGTTCTTGAATACTGACATCTCTCATTTGCGTCTGGGGATTTGTGCGGGATGCGAGCCATTCCTTGTAGCCCTCTAATTCAATGGGCCTAACAAACCTAAAAGAGAGAAGACAAAGAACAATAGGCTACAAACACCATTGCCTGAGAGACTTACACTTTCTGCACAAAAGGCTGACTCTCAATGACTGGGGCATTGTATGTTGGTGGTAATATTATCCAGCTTACAAGTGCTTGCTCTGTTGACTTGAACACATACCTGTTGTAATAGAATATTTTAAATTTAAGAATATTTTCTCGGCTGTCGTCCGTTACATGAAGATGCTTGAAACCGGCTCGGTAATTTAAATCTTCATCAAAGTTGTAAGACTCAAAACCAGTGTACACAGACTCCATGACAACATCCCAGCCGTCTTGAAACAATTTCTCTTTAGACTTTCCTAGTTAGCGATACTGACACCAGGCACCAAGCTCTGAATAATTATTCAGGAACAATACTATATTTAATACGTTAGAAATATACTTTGCTTCTTAATTGAACCGAAACAGTCACGCTTCGAGAAGACTGTACTTCTGGGTTCAAAATACAAGGTAAACAACCATTTTAAGTAGACAAAATGAGTGGAGAGGTGACAACTAAAATAGACACTTTAAAAATACAACATCGACCTCTAGTGGACACTTGCTGTAGTTAAGCCTGTTTCTGAGGTTGCGACCGTCTGGACAGGTTGCAGAGTTCAAACTGAGGTCAGCGTCGCTTCAGTCTCCGTTTGGCTAGAAAATGGTTGTGGTAAGGCTAAAAAGACATCTGTCACACAATTTCCCAAACTTTGTTTCATATCCACAAAAATAATTTGATTGGCACAGTCACTCTGCTTCATTATTCTTTAAGATTTTTCAAATGTATTCATTTGGGAAATGTTTGAATGCAGAGCAACTTAGGGTCCTTTAAGGCACGTGACACAATTAAAATTAAAATGTGGTCAGACCAATCAATACAACTCAATAGAAAATGAAATACAATAACAAGGCCCCCTTGACTGTTGCAAAAGCTTTACACTTGTCTTGGGAATGAACTACTCTGTCTCCAGTACAGCCACAGAAGTTAGGAGAGGGGAATATTTTCACCCTAAAATCAGTAACCGGTTCAACAGCACAAAACAGGTAAGGTTAGGTGTGTAGTCTGTAATCAGCTCCTTAACTTCTCAATTAAAAGTACTGAGTTTTGTACAGATTATGTGGCCCTCCAGCATCCAGGTTGGGCCCCCTTGGCTGGTGAGCTGATGACAGTTTTGTGTGTTTTGAAACCTCACTGCTTCCAGCACAAATCAGACCTGCACAGCCAGTGCTTTAAAAGCCCTTTAAAACTGCGCTGTCAAAATCTCAGCCGCCTCCATCCATAACTACTGCCTTTAAAAGAGGAAAATAAAATAACTGAGTCATGCCAGGGAAGCTGAGACAGACAACATGAAGCACAAACCAGTGTGATGCATATTGGCCAGGTTTCCTGGTGGGTGGCAACCTGAGAACTGCAGTCGGCTGCTTTAATCGGTGCTCAGTAACCTGCAGATCTACAGGACCAGGGTTAACTACCCCTGCATTAGACCATGAAAGCCATTCACCTGCTGGGTAGCACACACCGCTGAGTATGACCAAACAGTTAATATTCTCTGTCAGCTTGCGCTACGACACACACTACGTCTGTGCAGGAGGGAGCAATGAGGTCAGAATATCAGAATGGACTGAGAGGAAACGATGTTACGCAACTTTACTAAAGAACACCCTAGAGGGATCAGCACTGTCTTTTTTATTTCCTTTAGTGAACCACGTATTATTTATTTTAAAAGTTTTAATAAAAAGGGAACATTGTCCTCAGGTGGCATTGGACACCAGGAAAAGAGCTTTATTGAAAAAAGAAAATATCATGATGCCCTGAGTAGATACTTCACCTGAAAGCATTCAGGAAATGTCCTGCTGTACTGATGGACTCCATGGGAAAGAACAAAATGCAGTTGTGAAAGATGTTTTTTGATGTGAGCATCAGCTAAAATCCTAAATAAGCCCTGGCCCCCTCCTTCGGGACACTCTAGCAGTTACACAGACCTACTGACACACAGACTCATTGACACACGGACTTACTGACACACAGACTCATTGACACACGGACTTACTGACACACAGACTCACTGACATACAGACTTACTGACACACAGACTCACTGACACACAGACTTACTGACACACAGACTCACTGACATACGGACTTACTGACACACAGACTCACTGACACAAGGACTTACTGACACACAGACTCACTGACACACGGACTTACTGACACACAGACTCACTGATACACGGACTTACTGACACACAGACAGCGCAGCTCTTTCCCCATGGCCATAGAGCAGGCAGCACAGAGTCGCACCCTCCCTGACAGGGGGGGCTTATCAAACTGCACTGAAAATAAAGGCCAGCCTTCCCAAACATGGCGTCAAACTCTGTTTGTGTGTGTGTGCGCGTGTGTGTGTGTGAGAGTGTCGGCTTGCTTTCATTACAGCTGATTAATGCTGCCTTAGTTGGTTTAGCTACTTTGTCAAGCATATGCATGTAGCTGTATGTTAGAGCACAGAATATAAGCAGCGGTTGCCATTCAGACATGTACAGTCGTGTTTGACTTCATATGTGGGCTATTATGTATAAACTCACAAGACCAAATTAACCTTAGCTGGGGCTGATACCATCCTTCAGTATGGGTGGGTAAATACTGCTGGGAGGGGGAATGAGTTTGGGGTCTGTCATATGTTTCAGGTGTTTCTGACCCCCTGCTCTGATTACCCATAAGGCAGCAGGTTTCTGTCACTGGTCAACGTCTCCTCCCGGTAACTGCATTCTGGATGGATGCATAATCCACTCTACTGTGCAGTGAACAGCAGGCCCAGTTTCAGACCGGCTGGTCTGTATTATTTATGTTATTTGCATTCTGCTCAGAGCACAATGCTGCAGGACTCCCATGCAAATGCATATATCAGGACCTGATTAGCCTGACGCCATAGCCTTGAGCCATAGCCTGACGCCATAGCCTTGAGCCATGCACTTGAGCCATAGCCTTGAGCCATAGCCTGACGCCATAGCCTTGAGCCATAGCCTGACGCCATAGTCTTGAGCCATAGCCTGACGCCATAGCCTTGAGCCATAGCCTGACGCCATAGCCTTGAGCCATAGCCTGACGCCATAGCCTTGAGCCATAGCCTGACGCCATAGCCTGACGCCATGCACTTGACTTGAATAATGTCTGTAAATATACAGCTATGCAAACACAAACTAAGCAAGCCTCAGCATATAAAATAGGATTTCATTGTGTCTATTAAATATTTTAACTGAGATTACGTCCTCATTACACTGGGCAAAGGATAGGTATGATTCTCAGTCTGATGGTTTTCTGGATATTTATTTGACACTGTTAGAAAGTAGATTGGGGTGAAGTAAAGCCCCAACTTTTACTCAATAGGCTCATGGACAGGGTAGCTACTTCACATCTAATCTATGCAAGAGCGTAAATCATGATACATGTGACCTTGTTTTAGAAGAAAGTCAGAGAATGAACTTATACTGCCAAAATATTCTTACTTTCAGTAATGTCGGTTTTTAGACATTGTGCACTGCCCTTTTCAAATTGCAGCGTGTGATACATCTGCTGAAAACATCGGGATGAGTTACGATGGCGTTTATAATCCAGTGTCAAAACCAGAGCCATCTCCATCCTGATTGTCTTAAAAAAGGAAAATAAATGCATGAGTCATACTGACAAAGCTGAACACACAACAGGAAACACAATCCACGGAGTGCATATTAACCAAGGTTCCTGGTGTGTGGCAACCTGAGAACTGGAGCGAATTTCACCCATTGTATTTCATCTGGATTCAGCTTTCCCGAGATTGGATTGCCTTCTACAGGGAAACGGTATCCTATGTCCAGATAACTATTCAACATGTCCCAGATTTTGAATTGTTCAGATTTAGAGGACTTTTTTTAGTGTGACATGACATTCAGCAATGAATGGAACTGCTACCCCTCTTTCACCCTCACACAAACACACACGCACCCACACACATACACACACATATGCACACACGCATGCATGCACACACACACACCCCAACAATGCACCAACATTCAGCTCCGCCCTGTTTAACCCAACTTTACCAGGATGCTCAATAAAAATCTGAAATACAATTTTTCAAGAGAGGCCTGTTGAGGCAGGAGGATGAGAATTCAATGACTTATCAGAATATATCGCATATCTTACTGTTTTATTCTGCCCTTGCATTTTTAAAAGCAGACAATACACTTTGTGTTGGGGAAAGTACACTGTCGGTGAAAATCCGCTGATGTCACCAGATGGCTGGCTTAGCGTCTATCCTGTCCCCTTAAAACTTCCTTTAAAGTTGGTGACGTCGCTGTGACAGTGAGATGTGATTGGAGGAGACCCGATACGCCCCGCCCACTTGAGGACAAACCAGTCCGCCTTCACTCCCTCACCCCCACGCGCGGGTCTGCGCTCCCTCCAGTCCTGGCAACTGCGCAGAAGAGATGCAATGAGAGAATGAAAGAGACAGACCCTCTCTGTGCGGATTCTTACAACGACAGCCAAACGCACGGCGGTTCCTCTCGTTGCAGTTTGAATATTGCAATTGTTGCTTAATGCTTTGCTATCCACAGGCGTTGTTCTTTTTGGAATTATAATTATCAACGGCTTAGCTTGCAAAGGACATCTGAACAGTGACGGTAACGGCCCTATTCTCCAGTTTTAACAGTGAACTGTGTACCGTATTGCGTTCTGAATTAATAGTCTGAGTTATTTGCCAAAGCCCTTCTTCCGAAGCATAGCTGGCTAATTATACTTGGATGCCTAGCGTTTCGCTGCTGTAGTGAGCAGATAGAAACTGAGAAAACCTCGCTGTCTGTGTGAGAGTGACACGATTCTGACTGGAGCAGCTAACTGACGTCTCTCCCGTGTGAGTTTGTGAAGTGTTGAGCTCGCCTGGCTGCCAAAGTGAGTACAGTAGTTGTGAGACGGCTGCACTTCCGGGGTTCTGTCCTGACATTGACAGGCTCGCGAGCGCCTTCAGCAGAGTGAATCAGAGCAGCTGCAGCTCTCTGGATGCGTTTATTTACAGCATTTACAATTAAACTGACATCAGAGCGCACAGCCAGGGTCTATCATACGTTGGTAAGCTATAGCTAATTTAATTTGGGTTAATAGACACTGTGCAGAGTAAATAACTAACAATTTGCTACGTTGTTTTATTTAGCCATTTCTTGAAAATACTGTCTGATTATTTATAAACAAAGTCGAGTGCATCGCCTACCGGGGGCACCATGATCCCTGACAAAGTGCCTGAAGAGGACGTTTATCGGGCGCCCCACGACCTGGTACAAGGCGCTCATGTCCCCAGCTTTGACAAATACAAAGAGCTGTATCTGAAATCCATCCAAAATCCCGACGGTGAGTGAAGTGACTCGATTATCTACTAATTGAAATGACATATGGCTTAATATTGTGATGGCTTAGTTAACACTGTGTGCTACCTGCTTAACCAACCTTGACAAGTTTCGAAAAGTTTGTACTGAGCACTGTATCCAAACGCTGATGTGCGTGCCCTGCTAATTTGCTCTGTGTCGCTGCCCGGGTCTCGGGTGTGAATGGTTACTTTGTGTAGGCAGTCTGAAGTGACAGAATAGGCTGTGGACAGTGAGCACAAGTCCAGCTCTGTGTTGTTGATTCGCCACCGCCTGGCAGGGCTCCGTGGGGGCGTTGTCTCCCATGCGATCACGCCTGGGCCACATGCACTCTGTAGTAACGGCGCATCTAGCGCTCTTATCTGTTGCTGACCCACGTAAAGAGAATGTTCCTCAGGGGACGGGCGTGATTTTGGCAATGGTGACTTGCCGATGGGCTTTGTTCGCAGGGGCTTCTGCAAATGAAGCTTTGCGCACCTCGGTAATGTCCCGAAGGTATACGTTAAAGTGACAGCTACCATGATATCAAGTGATATCTCCGTAATGACAATGCGGTTTTGGCGAAAGAATAGCAAAACAAGTTTTGGAAATGACTGTATTCAGCATTAGCCAGGAACCCGATTGTACTCCCATGCCTGGTGTCTTGTTGCATTTTGATTCTCTGCCAGTTCCTGCCTTACCAGGAAATTGCAAAAGCCGCTGGCAGACATCAAACTTTCTAACGTTTGCTCTGTGCTGTTTGCTCCCGGCAACGGCTTATCAAGGCCCCAGGACAGACCTGTATAACCGGAAATCAGGCGGACTGGACCCACAGTCCCTGATATGGTGTAATAACAATAAAACATTCGATCATCACTTGGTCGCTGGTTGACGCACAGAGCGCACGCAGAGCGGGAGAAAGTGATGAATCGTTGGATCAGCACTGGACAATAGGGTTCGCCCTGAATTGCTCAACCCAAGTATGGTGGGTTTCTCAATGCTACGAGAATCTAACCCAATTCCCTGAGGATTGAGTGTGCTTAGAACATAAAGTGCAGCGTTTAAATTCATTGTATTTTACAGAAACACTTTACCAAATGTTTGTCATCGCATTTTTGTGTTCAAATGTTTTTGGCTGGTTCCACAAATATAGATCAAAGTTTAATGGGTAGTTGTGACATCCCGTTCTCTGCCAGTGCAAAGGACGTGTTTCGGTTTGTTAGAACTGTCTTAACTGTACACATCAGTGTTCTTTGCAAATATAATGATCTATATTATAGTTGACACCAGTTGTTTTATTTCACATGTGGCATATTGGTGCTTAAGTGCCTAACACCGGTCACATCTTCATCACCTGTCTCCACCGTTTCCACCGCGCAGAATTCTGGGGCGACATTGCGGAAGAATTCTTCTGGAAGACGAAGCACACGGGCAAGTTCATGGACTACAACTTCGATGTGACTAAAGGGACGGTCTTCATCCGATGCATGGAGGGAGCTACTACGAACATCTGCTACAACATGCTGGACCGCAACGTCCATGAGAGAGGCCTGGGGGACAAAGTGGCTTTTTACTGGTGTGTGTGTGTGTGCGTGTGTGTGTGTGTGAGAGAGTGTGAGAGAGAGAGAGAGAGAGAGAGAGAGAGAGAGAGGAACAGTGTGTTTGTGTGTATGTGGGATAGAGAGAGAGTGAGAGAGAGAGACTGTGTGTGTGCGCGCGCGCGCGTGTGTGTGTGCGTGCGTGCGTGCGTGTGTGTGCGGGCGCGCGTGTGTGTGTGTGTGTGATGTATTTGGTGAATGTGTGATGTATTTGGTGGATCCAGGATCTTATTATGTGAGCTGGAGCTCTGTGTTTATGAGCTGGTTGGTGGAGTGCTCCTGGTGTACTGAAAGCCTGGCCCTTCATTCCGCTCATAGCTCAAGGGAGCGTTATTTATTAACGGTGCTTCATCCTCTGAATTGATTTCAGTCGAATGATATTTCTGTTTATTTTATTTACAAGCTTCTTGCCAGTGGTGTGATGGATAGCCCCCAGGGTTCTGCAAATATACAGCAAACTAACAGTGCATTCAGCCTGTGCTGTGTGTGTGTGTCTGTGTGTGTGTCTGTGTGTGTGTGTGTGTGTGTGTGTGTGTGTGTGTGTGTCTGTGTGTGTGTGTCTGTGTGTGTAGTGTTATAATAGCTTTTTTGATTAAAATGAATGGTATTAAAATGGATTTCTAAGAAAAGTAAAGTTTAAAGCTAATATGAAGGCAAATGAAGACTCACTGATTGCAGAGATGTTTCTCTGACAGAGAGAGGGCGCCGTTTCCTGTCAGCTCTGATAGAGACATTCAGCAGTGTGTTCCCCATGCTCTTTACTTGAGTGACCCCAGAGACACTGTGGAGCCCCACTTTTACTGCACGCTTCCTGCTGCACGGCACATATTTCCATAACACCGGGGTGGAGACGGGAGAGAGCGGTTGCCATGATACCCCCGAGGAGGCAGGTTGTCATGACACCCTCCCATGTCAGTTCTGTGGTCCAGTAATGAACAGGCAGTGCTGCCTCCAGCTCTGCGCAAGACTGCTGGGCCACAGAGATGTTCAGGAAGTGATGTAACTGAGTGAGGCATAGGGGAAGCTGTCCAGATGAAAACTTTACTGTGTACAGAGGTCACAACTTCAGCCAACGCACCAGAGAGGAGCCCGAAACGAACCAGAGCTTAGTCTGTGACTGGGAGGGGTTAACAGGGTTAACTGTGTGTGTGCTGTAGCAGGGTTAGACTGTGTGTGTGTGCTGTAGCAGGGTTAGACTGTGTGTGTGTGCTGTAGCAGGGTTAGACTGTGTGTGTGTGCTGTAGCAGGGTTAGACTGTGTGTGTGCTGTAGCAGGGTTAGACTGTGTGTGTGCTGTAGCAGGGTTAGACTGTGTGTGTGTTGTAGCAGGGTTAGACTGTGTGTGTGCTGTAGCAGGGTTAGACTGTGTGTGTGTGCTGTAGCAGGGTTAACTGTGTGTGTGCTGTAGCAGGGTTAGACTGTGTGTGTGTGTGCTGTAGCGGGGTTAGACTGTGTGTGTGCTGTAGCAGGGTTAGACTGTGTGTGTGTGCTGTAGCAGGGTTAGACTGTGTGTGTGTGTGTAGCAGGGTTAGACTGTGTGTGTGTGCTGTAGCAGGGTTAGACTGTGTGTGTGCTGTAGCAGGGTTAGACTGTGTGTGTGTGCTGTAGCAGGGTTAGACTGTGTGTGTGCTGTAGCAGGGTTAGTCTGTGTGTGTGTGTTGTAGCAGGGTTAGACTGTGTGTGTGTTGTAGCAGGGTTAGACTGTGTGTGTGTGCTGTAGCAGGGTTAGACTGTGTGTGTGTGTTGTAGCAGGGTTAGACTGTGTGTGTGTTGTAGCAGGGTTAGACTGTGTGTGTGTGCTGTTGCAGGGTTAGACTGTGTGTGTGCTGTAGCAGGGTTAGACTGTGTGTGTGTGTGTAGCAGGGTTAGACTGTGTGTGTGTGTTGTAGCAGGGTTAGACTGTGTGTGTGTGTTGTAGCAGGGTTAGACTGTGTGTGTGTGCTGTAGCAGGGTTAGACTGTGTGTGTGTGTTGTAGCAGGGTTAGACTGTGTGTGTGTGTGCTGTAGCAGGGTTAACTGTGTGTGTGCTGTAGCAGGGTTAGACTGTGTGTGTGTGTTGTAGCAGGGTTAGACTGTGTGTGTGTTGTAGCAGGGTTAGACTGTGTGTGTGTGCTGTTGCAGGGTTACACTGTGTGTGTGTGCTGTTGCAGGGATAGGCTGTGTGTGTGTGCTGTAGCAGGGTTAGACTGTGTGTGTGTGTTGTAGCAGGGTTAGACTGTGTGTGTGTTGTAGCAGGGTTAGACTGTGTGTGTGTGCTGTTGCAGGGTTAGACTGTGTGTGTGCTGTAGCAGGGTTAGACTGTGTGTGTGTGTTGTAGCAGGGTTAGACTGTGTGTGTGTGTTGTAGCAGGGTTAGACTGTGTGTGTGTTGTAGCAGGGTTAGACTGTGTGTGTGTGCTGTTGCAGGGATAGGCTGTGTGTGTGTGCTGTTGCAGGGATAGGCTGTGTGTGTGTGCTGTAGCAGGCAGTCAAACAGGGTGATCAGCGTATTTAGGGTCATCTTTGTCTCCCCCTCCTTTAGCTGAAGCTGTCAGAATGGAGAATTGGAGAGGGCCTGATGTAGATTCATTGAGTTTTTGGCTGAACTCCCAGTCTGTAATTCTTAACTCACCACCCGCACAGGGCTCTTTCTCCAGGATCTTATTATGGGTTTTTTTTTTCTTTTTTTGTGATTTAATGGCCCCACATTTGTTATCTTGACAGTAGTTGCGGCCATCAGTTACGCTGGCTCCTGCAGATTCCAGGTCAGCGAATAAACTTTGCTCTTCCTGCTACAGGGGCATGTATGAAACTCTATCTTTACTGCTTTTCATCTCACCGCTGGACCCAGGTCTCTCTGACTGTCATGCCTGCAGTCCTCCAGGTGGCGCACATGGTAAGGCATCGGTTTGGGGAGCAGGACTGTGCCCAGTGACTGTGTGCAATACCGGCCATGGCCACAGGCCTGCATGAGGGAGACAACAGCTGGCTCAGCCCTGTTGGGAAAAGGTAGAAGTTTAACTGGTTGCATTTGATAGTCTCAAGTGCTCTCTAGCGGTCTCTACTGGTGTGCTGGGCACCTACAGAGACACAGATGGAGTATGTGCAGACTTGGTCATCCTCCAGTGACAGAGGCAGTATTTGATTGGCTGTGCATCTGCATGAAACCAGATGATTGGCCTTCTTACAGCTCTCTCTGCCTCCATCATCGGCAGAGGGTTGCTATGGGAAACGTAACAGTTGGGCTGATTTCAGGGTGGAGAAAAATCAAGATGAAATGAAATGTATATTTGTATATTTAGTTAGTTGTGAGCACAGTCTGTGGTTGTGCTGAGCGGATACCTGCCGGAGCAAACCTTGGGCCTTGTGGTAAGGTGGTGTGCTAATGATGTGAGTCAGAGCGTTCTGGCCCCGGGTCCTAAGAGCCTCAGCGTCTGCAGGTACCTGCTCCAGCCACACACACACCACCTGACCTCACTAATGAGCTCACCTGCTGGACGATGGAGGCCGGCGAAGCAGGCGGGTCAGGTGAAGCAGGCGTGTCAGGTGAAGCCTCAGTGTCCCTCCACACCTGAGGTAGAGTATGACTGGAGAGAGGGGCCCTTCTGTATCCGAGTGGGGCAGTTTGCTGCTGATTGCTTATGGGGAGTTTGTGTTTACGAGGTGCTGGATGGACTTTGTTCTGTGTAGGTGTGGGTTGCCAGATTGGCCTTCTGAAAGAGGTGTGTATTTGCTAGACCTTGAATGTGTGGCATATTGTGCAGGCAGCATATTTACACACTGGGAAAGGGTGTTTATGTGTGAGGCTGTAACTTTGCTGTGTGTGTTATAGGTTTGCTAAATTGGGACATACTCAGCTGGGCTGGTCATCTGGTACACTTTGTACTTTTGCATATATTGTGTAGGTTGCCAGAGTGGGTCACATATGGCTGTGTGTTTGAGTAACAGGGAGGGTCAGCTGGACTGTGGGGATTCCCAGCTGTAGAGTTAATGTAGCCATTATCTCCTGTGTCAGTGAGTCACTGCGTGTGTGTGTGTGTGTGTGTGTGTGTGTGTGTTTGTGTTTGTGTGTGTGTGTGTCTGTTTGTGTTTGTGTGTGTGTGTGTGTGTGTTTGTGTGTGTGTGTGTGTGTGTGTGTGCGCGCACGCATATGCATACCTCTGTATGAATGCCTGCTTGTGTACTGTATAATTTCATCTTGTGCTTAATTTGTAACGTTCTGGGTAGAACCAAAGTGAATGTTGTATGAATGCATGAAAATCCATCATAGACACACTTCCCTTTCTTTATGATACTGTTTGTTTTTTGAATGTCCACTCTAACTGGCACGGCACTCGAGCACACAGCGGCCCCAGCTGCAGGCAGTACTCCCGCAGGCAGCCTGAGGACTGGAAAGCCCTTACACTCCCCAGCACCCATCCCTGTGCTCAGATTAACTCTCATTCTACCGCACAACTGGTGCGGTGTCTGTGATTTAAATGAAGCGAATGTTGCCTAACTTTGTGTTTGTAGTTTTTTATGTCGTCATCGCTGAATTTAAAGAGCTTTGTTGTTTTGGTCAGTGGTGAGCAGCATGCTGGGGGAGAGAGATTACCCACACTTCCCTGTTTTCCTGTTTTTGGGTGGTGATGTCACGGACAGCTGTCCGGGCCGTGACCTGCAGTGCTAATTGGGCCTGTCCCGCTGGCTCCGCCCCCTGCACCCCCTCCCTGTGTTCGAATGTGGGGCCGATTGTGTGGGACTTCCTGTCTGGTGCTTGCCCGATCCACTGGCTTAGCTCTGTTTGAGGCCAGACTAACATCCAGCACCTTCCTTAGCTTCCTTACCTGAGCTTTCAGCCTGATTTCTGCTCTCACCTTTTTTCATAAAGTCCATTATAACGCGTCTGCTTTAGCTTGGACATCAGGAAGTCCAAGGGTCACAGCCTGGCGGTTTGTTGGTGAGAATGCGTGGTTCAATGGTCGCTCATTGGAATGGGGCTGTTCAGAGGTCAGTCCAGTGAGGCAGTGTGGATGGGTTCTGGTCCAGTGTGCTGTGTACCGCTGGACGGACCCAAACTGACCCAGCCCCACATGGACATGAGCTCCAGTCCTCAGAGTCAGTGCTGACTCATCAGACTGATTCATTAGCATCAACACCGCTAGCAATTCAGCATGTGTGTGTGTATGTGTGTGTGAGACTGTTGCGTTACACGGCTGTGTGCACAGTAGCAGGCTGAGGATAATGGGATAATGATTACGGTCATGATGATGTCACAATAGCAGGTTACGTGGTAATGCCCTGGACGTCCTCCAGAGGGCGATGAGCTCAAACACGGGACTCTGTTTTCAGAGTCGCTGAAGTGAAGTGGTAACGGAGCTGTGGGGTGTTTTTGGTTTGCACATGGCTGTCTGCCCTGCTGTGCTTTTTCAGGAGTGGTGAGGAGAGTTCTCCATTCTTGCCCCGGGACTGGAGTAATCTAATCTGAGTTGATAACGTTTTTACTGCAGAGAGGTTTGTGGCCCAGCCTCATTTCTCACCCAGACCCAGGGCTGTGCTGACACTGAATGAATGAATTTGTGTGTGTGTGTGTGTGTGTGTGTGGCTGGGACTGTGTGTGTGCGAGTGTGTGTGTATTTCTGTGTGTTTGTGTGTTTGTAGGGGAGGAAACAGCCGTTGTTATGTATGTTTTTATGGGATTGTAGAGGGGGGATGGGGGTTTTAAATGTTCATGTTGTAGGACTCTGGTGCATGTGTGTTTTTAGGGAGGGTAATGAGTAACTTAAACAAGTGTGTGTATGTGTGCATGTGCTTTTGTATGGAAGGTAATGAGTAACTTAAACAAGTGTGTATGTGTGTGTTTGTAGGGAGGGTAATGATCCAGGTGACGAGCTTACCATCACCTACAGGGAGCTGCTCCAGCAAGTGTGCAGATTCTCCAATGTCCTCAAGTCCTTAGGTACACCCTGCCTCTAAAACACAACATCCTCAAGTCCTTAGGTACACCCCGCCTCTAAAACACAACATCCTCAAGTCCTTAGGTACGCCCCGCCTCTAAAACACAACATCCTCAAGTCCTTAGGTACACCCCGCCTCTAAAACACAACATCCTCAAGTCCTTAGGTACGCCCCGCCTCTAAAACACAACATCCTCAAGTCCTTAGGTACACCCCGCCTCTAAAACACAACATCCTCAAGTCCTTAGGTACGCCCCGCCTCTAAAACACAATGTCCTCAAGTCCTTAGGTACACCCCGCCTCTAAAACACAACATCCTCAAGTCCTTAGGTACACCCCGCCTCTAAAACACAACATCCTCAAGTCCTTAGGTACGCCCCGCCTCTAAAACACAACATCCTCAAGTCCTTAGGTACACCCCACCCCTAAAACACAACATCCTCAAGTCCTTAGGTACACCCCGCCTCTAAAACACAACATCCTCAAGTCCTTAGGTACACCCCGCCTCTAAAACACAACGTCCTCAAGTCCTTAGGTACACCCCGCCTCTAAAACACAACATTCTCAAGTCCTTAGGTACGCCCCGCCTCTAAAACACAACATCCTCAAGTCCTTAGGTACACCCCACCCCTAAAACACAACATCCTCAAGTCCTTAGGTACACCCCGCCTCTAAAACACAACATCCTCAAGTCCTTAGGTACGCCCCGCCTCTAAAACACAACATCCTCAAGTCCTTAGGTACACCCCACCCCTAAAACACAACATCCTCAAGTCCTTAGGTACACCCCACCCCTAAAACACAACATCCTCAAGTCCTTAGGTACACCCCGCCTCTAAAACACAACATCCTCAAGTCCTTAGGTACGCCCCGCCTCTAAAACACAACATCCTCAAGTCCTTAGGTACACCCCGCCCCTAAAACACAACATCCTCAAGTCCTTAGGTACGCCCCGCCTCTAAAACACAACATCCTCAAGTCCTTAGGTACACCCCACCCCTAAAACACAACATCCTCAAGTCCTTAGGTACACCCCACCCCTAAAACACAACATCCTCAAGTCCTTAGGTACGCCCCGCCTCTAAAACACAATGTCCTCAAGTCCTTAGGTACACCCCGCCTCTAAAACACAACATCCTCAAGTCCTTAGGTACACCCCACCCCTAAAACACAACATCCTCAAGTCCTTAGGTACACCCCGCCTCTAAAACACAACATCCTCAAGTCCTTAGGTACACCCCGCCTCTAAAACACAACATCCTCAAGTCCTTAGGTACGCCCCGCCTCTAAAACACAACATCCTCAAGTCCTTAGGTACGCCCCGCCTCTAAAACACAACATCCTCAAGTCCTTAGGTACACCCCACCCCTAAAACACAACATCCTCAAGTCCTTAGGTACACCCCGCCTCTAAAACACAACATCCTCAAGTCCTTAGGTACGCCCCGCCTCTAAAACACAACATCCTCAAGTCCTTAGGTACACCCCGCCCCTAAAACACAACATCCTCAAGTCCTTAGGTACGCCCCGCCTCTAAAACACAACATCCTCAAGTCCTTAGGTACACCCCACCCCTAAAACACAACATCCTCAAGTCCTTAGGTACACCCCACCCCTAAAACACAACATCCTCAAGTCCTTAGGTACGCCCCGCCTCTAAAACACAACATCCTCAAGTCCTTAGGTACACCCCGCCTCTAAAACACAACATCCTCAAGTCCTTAGGTACACCCCACCCCTAAAACACAACATCCTCAAGTCCTTAGGTACACCCCGCCTCTAAAACACAACATCCTCAAGTCCTTAGGTACACCCCGCCTCTAAAACACAACATCCTCAAGTCCTTAGGTACGCCCCGCCTCTAAAACACAACATCCTCAAGTCCTTAGGTACGCCCCGCCTCTAAAACACAACATCCTCAAGTCCTTAGGTACACCCCGCCCCTAAAACACAACATCCTCAAGTCCTTAGGTACACCCCGCCTCTAAAACACAACATCCTCAAGTCCTTAGGTACGCCCCGCCTCTAAAACACAACATCCTCAAGTCCTTAGGTACACCCCGCCCCTAAAACACAACATCCTCAAGTCCTTAGGTACACCCCGCCCCTAAAACACAACATCCTCAAGTCCTTAGGTACACCCCGCCCCTAAAACACAACATCCTCAAGTCCTTAGGTACACCCCGCCTCTAAAACACAACATCCTCAAGTCCTTAGGTACGCCCCGCCTCTAAAACACAATGTCCTCAAGTCCTTAGGTACACCCCGCCTCTAAAACACAATGTCCTCAAGTCCGTAGGTACGCCCCGCCTCTAAAACACAATGTCCTCAAGTCCTTAGGTACACCCCGCCTCTAAAACACAACATCCTCAAGTCCTTAGGTACACCCCACCCCTAAAACACAACATCCTCAAGTCCTTAGGTACGCCCCGCCTCTAAAACACAACATCCTCAAGTCCTTAGGTACAGCCCGCCTCTAAAACACAACATCCTCAAGTCCTTAGGTACACCCCGCCTCTAAAACACAACATCCTCAAGTCCTTAGGTACGCCCCGCCTCTAAAACACAACATCCTCAAGTCCTTAGGTACACCCCACCCCTAAAACACAACATCCTCAAGTCCTTAGGTACACCCCACCTCTAAAACACAACATCCTCAAGTCCTTAGGTACGCCCCGCCTCTAAAACACAACATCCTCAAGTCCTTAGGTACACCCCACCCCTAAAACACAACATCCTCAAGTCCTTAGGTACACCCCACCCCTAAAACACAACATCCTCAAGTCCTTAGGTACACCCCGCCTCTAAAACACAACATCCTCAAGTCCTTAGGTACGCCCCGCCTCTAAAACACAACATCCTCAAGTCCTTAGGTACACCCCGCCTCTAAAACACAACGTCCTCAAGTCCTTAGGTACACCCTGGCAGAAAAGGTGCCAGCTTTGCCAACCCAAAAGCCACCTCTCAGAAATGGCCCCCACATTAATGTGGCCCCCACATTGCCAAACTTCCAGTGTAACTGTCGACAGCTTATGGCACAGGGAAGATTACACGCAATTAAAATGTAGCGTATCTGTGTGTTTTTAGGGGTGCAGAAGGGTGACCGTGTCTCCATCTACATGCCCATGGTGGTGGAGCTGGTGGTGGCCATGCTGGCGTGCGCTCGGATCGGCGCGGTCCACTCCATAGTGGTGAGAAACTGCGAAACTACATACCAGCCACGCCCACATTCACACACCCACACACAGCCAGCCACGCCCACATCACACACCCACACACACCCAGCCACGCACACATCACACACCCACACACAGCCAGCCACGCCCACATTCACACACCCACACACAACCAGCCACGCCCACCTTACACACCCACACAC
>JAFBMS010000209.1:347500-492500 GCA_019788955.1 Albula glossodonta
TACACCAGCGGCTCCACAGGGAAGCCCAAGGTACCGCGTCTACGTCTCTCTGTCTCTCTGTGTTACTCTCGGTCTCTCTCTGTGTTACTCTCGGTCTCTCTCTGTGTTACTCTCGGTCTCTCTCTGTGTTACTCTCAGTCTCTCTCTGTGTTACTCTTGGTCTCTCTCTGTTACTCTCAGTCTCTCTCTGTGTTACTCTTGGTCTCTCTCTGTGTTACTCTCGGTCTCTCTCTGTGTTACTCTCGGTCTCTCTCTGTGTTACTCTCGGTCTCTCTCTGTGTCACTCTCGATCTCTCTCTGTGTCACTCTCGGTCTCTCTCTGTGTCACTCTCGGTCTCTCTGTGTCACTCTCGATTTCTCTCTGTGTTACTCTCGATCTCTCTCTGTGTTACTCTCAGTCTCTCTCTGTGTTACTCTCGGTCTCTCTCTGTGTTACTCTCGGTCTCTCTCTATGTCACTCTCGATCTCTCTCTGTATACTCTCGATTTCTCTCTGTGTTACTCTCGGTCTCTCTCTGTGTTACTCTCAGTCTCTCTCTGTGTTACTCTCTGTCTCTCTCTGTGTTACTCTCGGTCTCTCTCTTTCTCTCTTTCTCTCTGTCTCTACATCAGTGGCTTCACCAGTAAACCCAAAGAAACTCAAGTCTAACGTAATTACTTAATCTGGCACACTGCTGTATGGCTGTATTTACTGTCTGTTCCTCCTGTCAGTGCAGCTCATTGACTAATGTATGTGTGATGTATTTGAGTTTGTTTGCTTCCTGTTTGTGCAGGGCGTTCTGCACACGGTCAGTGGCTACATGCTGTACACGGCAACCACCTTTAAGCTGGTGTTCGACTACCAGCCGGAGGATGTGTACTGGTGCACTGCAGACATTGGCTGGATCACTGGCCACTCCTACATCACCTACGGCCCGCTGGCCAATGGGGCTACAAGCGTGCTGGTGAGGGCGGGGAAACTGTGCACGTGCGTGTGTGTGTGTGTGTGTGAGTGAGGATCGTGTACTAAATAAGCTGGACTGAATGTGTTTTGTATTAAATGTGGCTAAGATGGTCACTGTAAGCGCTGTAATGCTTTGGCCCCCTGTTGTCAGACTGTGCCCCGCCCCAGAGCTCTGACCCCGCCCCTCTTCCATCTCCACTGCAGTTCGAGGGCCTGCCCACCTACCCAGACATGAGCCGCATGTGGGAGATCGTGGATAAGTACCAGGTGACCAAGTTCTACACCGCGCCCACTGCCATCCGGCTGCTGATGAAGTACGGCAGCGAGCCGGTGCAGAAGTGAGTCCGCCTCAGCGTGCCGCCAGCCGTCCCACGAAATGAGTGAACCTGCTCATTTTACAAGGGTGTTAAACTAACCAACTTCACCCCACTCTTTCTACACACAAACCCGCCCCCCTCTGCCTGCACCCTGCCCCTCCCCCGTACTCACCCCGCCCCCCGCCCCGCAGGTGTAAGCGGGACTCCCTGAAGGTGCTGGGCACAGTCGGGGAGCCCATAAACCCGGAGGCCTGGCAGTGGTACTACACTGTGGTGGGGGAGGGCCGCTGCCCGGTGGTGGACACCTTCTGGCAGACCGAGACGGTGAGCCACATCCGAGCTTCCGACATACTGGAGAGGGCGGCCCACAGTCTGGCCCCTCCCACCTCTGCTGTAGGGCAGATATACTGGAGGTTTGGTCACATAGCAGCGCCGTGTCACTGCACTACAGGCCCAAAAACACCAGTAAAAGAGTAAAAGAGTGCTCCTCACACAACCAGATGAATTCCAGTATGATTTCCCGAGTCCTCTGGGTACAGCGACTGAAATTAAACTTTCATATCATGTCATGTATAAATGAGTGAAGGCTTCTTTTGTCAGTCATGTTGCTTTATGGGAATTACCTTGGTGTAAATGAGATATGCCCTCGTTGTTTGGGCTCATAGCTACGGCGTCACAGCTATGAGACTGAATAACTGTTCTGCTCAACCTCCAAGTGTGTACTTTGCTACAATGCCAGTGACTGGATAGGTAAACCATTTAGTCAGTGAACTGTGTGGATGAGTGACAACGTCACTAGGGAGTGACTGGTTCAGCAGGGGTTAATTATGTGTTGCGTGAGACTCTCTGCTCATGACTTCCTCTCTCGTATTCCTCCTCTCTCTCTTCTGCCATTCCCTCTCTCTCCACCAGGGGGGGCATGTATTGACTCCACTCCCTGCTGCCACACCCATGAAACCTGGCTCAGCTGTGAGTTCTGCTCCATTCATCAGTTTTCTTATCGCATCATGTGCTCTTCCTCCACAAGCATCTCCCCAAACTTAGATTCACCTCTCAGGACAGACAAATTTACCCTTTAACTGAATTATTTTGAAACTGTCAACTAGAGCCACGATATTAGTCCTGTATCCATTAGCAGTTCTTATTCTTGTATGGTGTATTTTGAAAAGTTTGTTCTGTTCAGTAGCTTCTCTTCCGCTAATCTCTAAGCAGTGCACTGCGTTGATATTTAATGTTAACAGGTATTGTGAAATCTTACATCTAATACGCAGAGTTTGGCTAAAACACCATGGCATTCGTATTTATCATGGGTGGTTGCCTCTGATCGGAGTTTTGTGTCTAACACGCCTACCTGTGATTGGCTCTCCAGACGTTTCCTTTCTTCGGTGTTGTACCTGCCATTCTGAATGAGTCAGGGGAGGAGCTTGAGGGCCCAAATGATGGTTACCTGGTAACAATAATTTATTTCTTTTACATTCATTACACTTTGTATCTATTGGGGCCTGGTTGTGTTTGCCACAGCCAGTCATTGCTACTGGAGCAGGGAGAAGAAGGAGGACATGGTATTATATGTGAAGAGTTTAATTCCAGATCTTTCTGTTCTGCCAGGTGTTCAAACAGCCCTGGCCAGGAATCATGAGGACCGTCTATGGAAACCACCAGAGGTTCGAAGCCACCTACTTCCAGAAGTTTCCTGGATACTACGTTACAGGAGATGGTAGGACTGCAGAGAGGGAAAAAATCAGAGTGAGGGAGGTGTGGGCGGGGCCTCTGGGTGTGGTCTCTGATGTGGGCAGGGCATGTGGATGAGAAGGGTGTGGTCTCTGATATGGGTGGGTGCCTGTGAGTGTGATCTCTAATGTGGGTGGTGCCTATGTATAAGGAGGGTGTGGTCTCTGATATGGGTGGGTGCCTGTGAGTGTGATCTCTGTGGGCAGTGCCTATGGATGAGGAGGGTGTGGTCTCTGATATGGGTGGGTGCCTGTGAGTGTGATCTCTAATGTGGGTGGTGCGTGTGGATGAGGAGGGTTTGGTCTCTGATATGGGTGGGTGCCTGTGAGTGTGATCTCTAAGGTGGGTGGTGCCTATGGATGAGGAGGGTGTGGTCTCTGGTCTCTGATATGGGTGGGTGCCTGTGAGTGTGATCTCTAACATGGGCGGTGCCTATGGATAAGGAGGGTGTGGTCTCTGATATGGGTGGGTGCCTGTGAGTGTGATCTCTAATGTGGGTGGTGCCTATGGATGAGGAGGGTGTGGTCTCTGATATGGGTGGGTGCCTGTGAGTGTGATCTCTAATGTGGGCGGTGCCTATAGATGAGGAGGGTGTGGTCTCTGATATGGGTGGGTGCCTGTGAGTGTGATCTCTAATGTGAGCGGTGCTTATGGATAAGGAGGGTGTGGTCTCTGATATGGGTGGGTGCCTGAGAGTGTGATCTCTAATGTGAGCGGTGCTTATGGATAAGGAGGGTGTGGTCTCTGATATGGGTGGGTGCCTGAGAGTGTGATCTCTAATGTGAGCGGTGCTTATGGATAAGGATGGTGTGGTCTCTGATATGGGTGGGTGCCTGTGAGTGTGATCTCTAATGTGGGCGGTGCCTATAGATGAGGTGGGTGTGGTCTTTGATGTGTCTCTGCAGGTTGTAAACGAGATCAGGATGGATACTTCTGGATCACCGGCAGGATAGACGACATGCTGAACGTCTCAGGTATGTGTGTGTTTATAATGTGTGTTTGAGTGTGTGTGTGTGTGTGTGTGTGTGTAAGTGTGTGTGTGTGTGTGTGTGCGTGAGTGTGTGTGTGTGTGTGTGTGTTTATTTTGTGATGTGTGTGTGTGTGTGTGTGTGTGTGTGTGTGTGTGCGTGAGTGTGTGTGTGTGTGTGTGTGTGTTTATAATGTGATGTGCGTGTGTGTGTGAATAATGTGTAATGTCTGTTCAGGGCACCTCCTGAGCACGGCGGAGGTGGAGTCTGCGCTGGTGGAGCACCCAGCCGTGTCGGAGGCGGCGGTCGTAGGTCGGCCCCACCCAGTGAAAGGCGAGAGCCTGTACTGCTTTGTCACTCTCAGTGACGGGATTGGCTACACCCCTGCCCTGGAGGCGGAGCTTAAGAAGCAAGGTCAGCTGTGTTCCCTGTGTTAGAGCTCAGGCAGCAGGTCAAAGTAAGCGAACTCAAGCATTTATCAACAAACACCCAGCGTACCCAGGACTACTCCATCTGGACCAGAGTTGAGAGTCCCTTCACCTGCTTTATGTCCCGTGTGTGAGTTTTGTTGTGTTCTGTCTGACAGTGAGAGAGAAGATCGGTGCCATCGCCACTCCTGACTACATGCAGAACGCTCCTGGACTTCCCAAAACGCGCTCCGGTGAGGGAACTAGGAATGTGCTCTCAGAACCATGTCAGAGCTTTCCTTATATTATATTACATATAATGTAATCTCTCCCCCCCCCAGGGAAGATCATGCGTCGCGTGCTGCGAAAGATCGCCAGGAACGAGCGAGATCTGGGGGACGTTTCCACTCTGGCTGACAGCTCTGTCATCGAGCAGCTCTTCAACAACCGCTGTGTGACAGCCGTGTGACCAACAGCTGGTCACTGAGGGTTGCCAGGGCCACTGAGGGTTGCCAGGGTGGGGCCGGGCTCAGTAAAAGCTGTATAAATCGCTCTTGGGAAGAGGGACGCAGGTGATGAATATATGAGAGAATCAAAGGGACCCACCAGCCCTGTGGATTTTGTTTCTTATCATTGACTGTTTCCTGGTACACCCATGGATATTGTATATAAATCTTTCTTTTTTTGGAGGAAAAAAATGTTCCCACTAATTTTATTTTTTTAACCTGGTAGATTTATTTTAGTCAGACATCGTCCTGTCTGTGTGTGTGCTGGCGAACGCACACCCAGCACAGACCTGTGTGTGATTTGTATTTGCAGAGTGACTCTATGCCTTTTTGCATGAGTGTTTTATAACAGGATGGTGGTGCAGGAACAGTTTGCGCCGTTTGCCATCACAACCTTTTTTGTCCTGTTTGGGCCTCTGTAATTAGCCTGTGTCTGAAGCTTATTATTGTGTCCAGCAAAGACCATTCCCACAACAAAAATGACAAGAGTTGGTAGATGTATGCGTGCATATACGTGCACACACATGCGTGAGTCCGCGTGCGTGTATGTGTGTGTGTGCGTGTGTGTGTGTGTGTGTGTGTGTGTGAGCGCGCGCGCACGTGTATGTGTGTGTGTGTGTGCGAGCTTGTGTGTGTGTGTGTGTGTGTATGCGCGCATGCGGTTGTATATGATTCTTGAATGTTCTTTCCTCTGGGTAAATGGAATATATTGTTTTCACTTGTTTTCCAATCTGGGGTTGTCAATTAAAAGTGTGATTCATCACTAATGACCCTTTAATTTTTTAAAGCTACCAACATTTTTAAATTTTGGATGTAATAGTTTTCATAAATGTAATTAGTTACAGGTTATTTGGAAGTATAGTTGAGCCCATGGCTGGTTTTGGCAGATGCAGGTGTAGCTGTGTCTCTGTTTGTGTTTTTGTCCTGGTTTTGAAGGGATTCCCTGTGGGTTGTAAGCACTGTGCCATGCTGTGTGTTTCCTCAGATGAAAAACCGTTTTTATTTCATTTAACTGGTTGTTTGTGTTTTGGCCAAACCACCCAACTGTACAGAAAAAAAAAATCATTAAAATCATGAAATCTAACTCTTTGCCATAATTTCCAGTAATTGTTTCATTCTTATAATTGAATCAAAGGGTTCCACTAGATAAATTATCGCAGTGCTGAAACGTGCCTCTTCGTTACTGGGATCCCGAGCTTTGTCCGAAGCATGTTCAGCAGGGGGCGCAGTTTCCACAAAACACAAAATCAAATTTACATTTGCTCAGTGCAGTACTATTCCAGTCATTTCTCTTGTCACCTTGAGTAACAGGGATGAGATGCACAGTGGCATACTCTCTTCTACAGAGAAACCTGATTCTGCCACAATTTAGGTCTCAATACTTGATTTGAAAAAGTCCAGAAAAAAAATGTTAGTTAATTGCCATGGTAACCCAGTACTTGCAGTACCTGTAGTTGTCACATGGTGGCACTAGCACTTTACCCAACACTAGCAAAGTAAAGATAAAAAATGTTACTTTGAAAGCGAATATGTGCATTTAACTGATTAAATTCCTGTTGAAAATAGTAATTTGGGTTAATTCTGCTCAGTATATATATATATATATATATATATATATATATATAGCATGCATTCTTTCTGTCCGCTTTCGAGTGGTGTTTATGCAGCTCACTGGAGCAAGGAACACTGTAAATAACGCTGTCATGAAGAATAAAGACCTGAACATGGAGAATACTCAGATCAGGACAAATGTTTGGTTTTCGTATTTGCACACCAGGAAGAGAAACTGGGTGAGTGGAGAAGGTGCGAGGGTAAGGAGCTGTGCCCAAGGTCAGATCACAGTTAGATTTAGGGTTTGGGTAGGCACTGGATCTGGATCTGGGTCAGGGCTGAGTAACGCAGATGGATCTGTTTCAGGGGGTCAGAGCTGGGAGGAGCAGCTGTGGGGGGCGCCCTGACCAGCCCTTTGGGTGGGGCCCAGCTGCCCACTGCAACCCTGTCAGCACTGGGGGAGAGAGTGTGTGTGTGTGTGTGTGTGTGTGAAAGAGGGAATGATCGTGTGTGAGAGAGAGTTAAAATGTGTATGTGGGAGTTTCAGTGTGAGTGTGTGAGAGAAAGAGAGAAAAAAACAGATTGCGGTTGTGTGAGTGAGAAGCTGTGTGTGTGTGTGTGTGTGTGTGTGTGTGTTTGGTGGGGGAGGTAGTTAAATCTCATTAAGTGCTTTTGAGCTTATCCTTTAAGTCGTGTGTGTGTGTGTGTGTGTGTGTGTGTGTGTAAGTGTGAGTGATTGTGTGAGAGTGAGTGAGTGTTTGTGTGAGTGTGTGTTTGTGTGTGTGTGAGACAGACCGTATGAGGTTCAGGTCAGGGTCGCATGCTGTTGACCAGAGCACAGAGAGGTACCGACTCACCTGCCAACCTGGCCACCAATACTACTCCCCTGCTTACCTGGCAACTCAAAATCAACAAAGTCAAAATCAAAAACAGCTCCTCGCCTTCCTCACTCACCTGTCTGTCAGGTTTACAGTGGACCAGTGCACCTCCATCAAAGTGAGGGAGAGAATGAGTGAGTGAGAAAGTGAGTGTGTTTGATTTGCTGGGTACTGGTTTTAAGAACTGGACTTGGGTAAAGGTGAAAATTCAGATTCACCAGGGTGTAGCCTAAGAATGGAAAGATGTTTATTCCTGGCAGAGATGGTGTACGGTCCGTAAACTGCATGAGGGAAGTATGGTCTGCAGAATCAGAGCAGATTCCATCAAGATGTTTATTGTGGTAGAGATGGCACTGCAGATCGTATAAAGATGTTTATTGTGGTACAGATGGCACTGCAGATCGTATAAAGATGTTTATTGTGGTAGAGATGGCACTGCAGATCGTATAAAAATGTTTATTGTGGTAGAGATGGCACTGCAGATCGTATAAAAATGTTTATTGTGGTAGAGATGGCACTGCAGATCGTATAAAGATGTTTATTGTGGTACAGATGGCACTGCAGATCGTATAAAGATGTTTATTGTGGTAGAGATGGCACTGCAGAATCAGAGCTGGCCACATAAAGATGTTTACTGTAGCTAGAGAAGGCGTTTGGGGCCAGGTGACTGTGTGTAGGGAGCTTGATTTCAGTGACCTTTGTAATCACAACCTCCATATGGCAGCAGTCCCTGCATTAGCAACACGGGGATATCTGCGCATCTGTCCCAGATAAACTCTTTCCTCTCTGTCTCTCTCTCTCTCCCTCTTCTCTGGAGACACTGGTGACATTTCTAAACCCCTTTCCCTCAAATCCTCTGCTGCTTAATTTCATATACGTTATAGTGGCATTTTAGAGCTTTCACTGTTTGTAAGTTTAATGAACTGTGTGACCAAAATACTGCATTGAACTCTTTTGGGTTCTTTAATTACTGTAGGTTCTGTAATAATGTGAGATGTATATGCTGGGATGAGTTTACATGAAGGTTTCCCTCCTGATCAGACCTTAGCAAATCACTATGGTGACAACCCTGCTCAGATGGACGTTCCTGGGGAGGGAGGCGGGGTCCCTGCGTAGCAGACGGGCATATGGCTCCACGTCCCGCCGGAGCAACGGATGGTGCCGGGGTAAGGCTTGAGCTTCTCTGCGCAGCTGAGCTGCACCGCCTGCCCCTCGCCGCTGTGGTAGGGCCCCTGGCAGTGGCCGTTGGACAGGAGCTCCGCCCCCAGTGGTCCACAGGTGCTGCGGGACATGGCAGCCCACTACTGGGACTCCAGCTGGCCAAAGAGCCTCAGGGCCCCGGGGACATCCTGCGACCGGCCGGAGAGGAGCAGGTGGGTCAACCAGGCCAGGTGGGCGTCCCTCTGCAGGGACAGCCAGTCCCACACTAAGGTGTCCAGCGTAGTCCTGTGAGCAGGCTGCAATGTTGCCCTTCGCCAACAGGGCAATTATGATCCTGTTACATACAAGCTAATGTCATTATTGAAGCACGACCATAAACAATTAGCAATTACGCTGTATTAATCTCATATTAATCACATGTTAACCCTTAAGCTGGACTGGTGGAGTCCATGTAGCTGGTGTCCATGGTGATCAGCGATGGACTCACCTGATTTACCGTTTGTTGATGTTTTACTCGCTGTTTTTGATCGTTCCTCTGGAGTTGTGCTCTAAGCCGCTGTGCTCTGTTTAAATAAGCAGCGGTGAGGGGCGGGGCCAGGACACAGCAGGGCTGATGGGATGAAAAACCCACAAAGATACACTCCAGCGGAGATACCTGCTGGAGTGAGAGAGAGTGTGCGTGCATGCGTGTATGTGTGCGTGAGTGTGTGTGTGTGTGTGTGTGTGTGTGTGTGTGTGAGTGTAAGAGAGTGTGAGAGAGAGTGTGCGTGCATGCGTGTATGTGTGGGCATGTGTGTGTGCGCTTGAGTGTAAGAGAGTGTGTGAGAGAGCGTGTGTGAATGCGTGAGTGCGTACATGTGTGCATGAGTGTGTGAACGGGTGTGTCTTTGTTTTGCCCTTGGTGTACTCCAGCACTGGGGCAGTTGAAAGCCCTTACTGTATTTGTGGTCATGTGTCCTGCTGTATTGGGTGAAATGGTCATGGGAGTGTTATCACTTTCAGCCTCTATGGTTTCACTATCTGCATGGGCGAGGTGAATCCACTAATTATATCTGTATCTATGGTTACACATTCCACTGCACAGCTGTTCTGAGCGTTAAGTGAAGCCATCCTGTGGTCACATTTTCTCTCTCATGTAGGGATCTTATTTGCTGGGTGTGGCTGGCCAATCTAGAAACTCTATATCTACGATTATGGTTGATCTTGAAACTATAGCACACAGTCCAGCTGAATGGCCTGGAGAGGAATCACCATAGGGACAGAATGAACACTCTCATTTTCTAACACATTTAGAATCTGAACATTCTGAGTGGAACATTCAAAATGTATCTGATCATTCTAAAAGTAATATAGAACGTACATTTGATACATAACTGATCATTGTGAACATAAGAGAGCCTTCTGAATGCTAAAGGTCCAGAGCATTGTGTTTTAAGTAAGCTGAGGGTGAATGGGGCGCTGTGAAACCCAAGCTCTGATCACAGGGTGCAGAAGTGTGAAATATGCCAGCTGTTGAGCAGCTATGCGTTTCCAAGGAAACATGCTTTACAACAATCCCACATTCCCTAAGCTGTGTCTCACATGAGTCTGTGACCCCCCCACTGACCTTCAAAGTGCTGAATCAGCAGAATTGCTCCTCATACCCGTAATTGTGACTTTTTAAATAATTTTTATTCAGTGTTTATTGTTCATAATATGAACAGGAGATCCAGAAATATCCACTTAAACATCCATTTGGAAAAGTTATATTACAGTACTCAGTTATTGTTTATATTCACATAAATATTCTCTCCATGGAGAAAGGAGGGCAGAATACTAGCTAGTGTGACGAAAAATAAAAAGATACAAATAAACAATCACACTCGGCACAGGGCATTGTTGACATTCTGAATGTTTGTTTCGTTTGTTTCCTAGTACTTTAGTATCGGCCTGCACTGTCTGAGGATCGAGGCGGATGAAAAGCCAGGGAAGGTTCCAGCTGCTTCCAGCATACAGTCACAGCTGAAGCAGTGGCAATCCTGCAGGGTTTGCGCAGAACCGCAGTCTGCAGCCCTGCGTCTCTGGGCGCGTGAGCTGGGCCTCTGTATTTGGAGCTCTGCTGGCCAGTGAACGAGACTGTGGCTTCTCCCATCTGGGAGGGTGTGAAAACACCTGGCAGACAGCTAACAGCACACCACACAAAACACCATGCAACATGAATTCATGACTATGGATACAAGCGGCTTAAACTTCAGCCTGACAAAATACGAGTACAGGAACAACTATAATTAATTTAATGACATGTAGAAAACAGCAGGATAGAGATATTGTTTATAAATGGTTGCACATTTATTTGCAAATTTTCATTTTATTTTTTGGTGCAGTAAACTTCTGGAGGTCTGGTTCTATCCCATAGTGCATCACTGATCAGCTGGATCTCTTGGCATGGATCATTATGTGGCAGTTAGCATCCAGGAGCCAAAAATGCACCAAAAACACTTTCAATCCAGACATCTGGCTTACTTTGTGAAGTAAAAGGCACTCTGACAAAACTACCACTGAAATGTGTAAAACGTGTAAACAACAGACATGGCTGTTACTCCATCTGGGCAGTGTTTTCCTGGGGCTTGGAGAGACAGAGGTAGACATGGGACAGCCAGGGCCCCATCTCTCATCAGAGGACCTGAAACGCTTCAGTGAAAAAGACAACGCTCGTGTAAATGACTCCCTGAAAGGAAACTGTTTCTTGGCTTCTTATCTGGGGTCGCTTGATCAGGCTGACGGCTGAGACACCAGAAGGCCCATGAATAGAGATACCCCGCGCCTTTAGCTCATCGGTTTGCATGATCTTCAGCTGTTTTCAGTTGTAAAATGCAGTCGATGATCCAGAGTTCAGAGCTCCACAGAACCACAGGCTGGTGTACTGAAGGGTAGGGTCCTGAAAGTGCAGACCTCTGTCCCAGCTCAGAGTCCCAGAACAGAGCAGCTCAGAGCTCCGGAACAGCACAGCTCAGAGTCCCAGAACAGAGCAGCTCAGAGCTGCAGAACAGCACAGTTCAGAGTCCCAGAGCAGAGCAGCTCAGAGCTGCAGAACAGCACAGTTCAGAGTCCCAGAACAGAGCAGCTCAGAGCTGCAGAACAGCACAGCACCAGTAGCTCATGTGGGGTGACAGGGCTGGGTGGTTACTCGCTGGCCAGCTGTCCTTTCCGCTCGGAGGTCTGGCATTGATCCCGCGGGCGCAGGCGGCACTGCCCAGGGGCGTGGCGTGAGCTGGAACGGGACGGCCGTGCGAAGCAGGAGGTCAGGGACCGAGAGGTGCACTCGCATGCAGCGTCCTGCAGGGGGAGCAGGAGAGATGGAGAGATGGAGGAGAAGCACAGCAAAACGAGACACCCAGGCATGCTCTCCCACTGTTTCGCCCAAACTGCCTCGTAAATGTACCAGTGAGGGGTGTGTCTCAGTGAAAGGTGTGCAGCTCTTCCTCTCTCACTCAGTTAAAAATACCTAACTTCTTTCCAAAACTGGGCACTTTGGGACTTCCTGTGTTCATGCTCAAATATATCATACTTCCACTTATCACTGAATTTTCTGACTAAAATAAATGTGTATCATCATAACTATATGTGTCATTTTAGCCCTATAAATATGACCAAACCTGCCTTTATCACTCCAGCCTTTCATATACCCTCTTTCCTGTACATTCTGATCTCTACATTATCTATTAACCTAATTAACTAAAATTAAGCCTCTGTCCACTGGCAGATCAGTTTAAAGACTCTCTGCTAAACAGCTGTGATGTAAATCTCTCACCTCCACTGATTTGTTGCCCCGGCTCTTCACCCCGCCCACTCGGGCAGGCTCCTCCCCCCTCTGCAGCCGCTTGTTGAGGATGCGAGGGACAGTCTCACTTCCCGTAGTGATGCTGTCACTTCCTGCTGTTGCTGACGGGCGGGGGGTGGGCCTCTCCGGCTTCCCCGCCTGCACCCCGCCCCCTGTACGGCCACGCCCACCAGCTCCAGCCCCACCTATGGGCCCCTGACCCCTCCCACACACACTGCGGAGGAACTCCTGGACGATGCCATACCGGTGGACCCCCCCGGCCGCTGCAGGCTTTCCACCCCCCACACCGCTGGCATGCTTATGCGGTGCCCCAGCGGAGCCCCCACCATCTGAGCGGGCAGGCTCTATGCCCCTGGCCACGCCCCGATCCACCACCCCAAACAGCCCCGAGCTCCGCCTGCTCACGGGTGGCCCCGCCCTGGGCACCATAGAGCGAGTCCAGGCCGATCCGTTCTGCCCCCGCACCCTCCACGGGGATGCCCCTCCCACGGGACCCTCCAGCCTGCAGGAGCTGAAGGAAGAGGTGGAGGAGGAGGTGGAGGAGAGGGAGGAGGAGGACAGGGCTGAGGAAGAAGAGGAGGAGGAGGTGGAAGAGAAGGGTAGGGAGGAAGGGGTAGAGATCCGGCGCTGCAGTTTAGGGGACCCCAGTTTCAGGGGCCGGCCGGGGCGGGGAACCATCCTCTCCAGGGAGGCGGAAATTTGGCGGCGGGGCAGACCACATAAATGGGCGTGGTTTTCCTCCTCTAGCCCCTCCTCCTCTGTCTGCAGTGCTACACTAGTCACGCCTACCGTGTTGGTGGCCAGGGCAACCGTCTGACAGGCAGCATCAGCCCGCCCCCTCTCCCGTGTCATCTCCTTCATGTCATCACTCAGGTTAGTGGCCACCATCACACCCCCATCCTCCATTACGGGGAGCACTTGGGGCCAGCCACAGTGAGCGTTGCTATGGGCAACCTTACCAGGGGCAAGGCTGTGAACATTGTTGCCATGGGTGACAGTGAGGGCCCGTGTCCCCACTTGCCCCTCCCCTCCCCGGTTGCCACGGCGAGCCACAGGGGGGCTGAAGTAGATCCTCAGGCCGGTCCGTTCTGGTGCCGTGTGACTCCTCTGGACCTCAGCGCCACAGCCTGCGCTCAGACCCGCCAAACTCCCGGTTCTGGTGGGCCCACCCCATGTCCCGTACGGGTCACTCCTCTCCTGGTAACGCCGGGGCCCCTGGGCCCTGGGGAGGACTCTGGGGGGGGCCTGGAGCTCAGAGCTGGAGGAGGGGGAAGAGGGGGGTTACTGCCACACACACCCTGGAGTGTGTATGAGAGAGAGTGTGTGTGTGAGTGCGTTATTGTACACATGTGAGTGAGAGAGAGTGTGTGAGTACGTTACTGTACGCATGTGAGTGAGAGAGAGTGTGTGTGTGAGTGTGTTATTGTGTGAGTGTGCGTGTGAGAGAGAGAGTGTGTCTGTGGGTGCGTGAGTGTGTTATTGTACGTATGTCTAAGTGTGTGAGTGTGAGAGAGAGAGTGTGTTCATGGGTGCGTGAGTGTGTTATTGTACGTATGTCTGTGTAAGTGTGTGCGTGTGAGAGAGAGTGTGTTTGTGGGTGCGTGAGTGTGTTATTGTATGTATGTATGTGTAAGTGTGTGCGTGAGAGAGTGTGTTTGTGGGTGCATGAGTGTGTTATTGTATGTATGTCTGTGTAAGTGTGTGCGTGAGAGAGTGTGTCTTTGGGTGCATGAGTGCGTTATTGTATGTATGTCTGTGTAAGTGTGTGCGTGTGAGAGAGAGAGTGTGTTTGTGGGTGCGTGAGTGTGTTATTGTACGTATGTCTGTGTAAGTTTGTGCGTGTGAGAGGGAGAGTGTGTTTGTGGGTGCGTGAGTGTGTTATTGTATGTATGTCTGTGTAAGTGTGTGCGTGAGAGAGTGTGTTTGTGGGTGCGTGAGTGTGTTATTGTATGTATGTATGTGTAAGTGTGTGCTTGAGAGAGTGTGTCTTTGGGTGCGTGAGTGCGTTATTGTATGTATGTCTGTGTAAGTGTGTGCGTGAGAGAGTGTGTCTTTGGGTGCGTGAGTGCGTTATTGTATGTATGTCTGTGTAAGTGTGTGTGTGTGAGTGCGTGTGCATGTACCTGTGAGTGTGTGATTGTGGGCTGGGTGAGTGCGTTATTGTATGTATGTCTGTGTAAGTGTGTGTGTGTGTGAGTGCATGTGCATGTACCTGTGAGTGTGTGATTGTGGGCTGGGTGAGTGCGTTATTGTATGTATGTCTGTGTAAGTGTGTGTGTGTGTGTGAGTGCATGTGCATGTACCTGTGAGTGTGTGATTGTGGGCTGGGTGAGTGCGTTATTGTATGTATGTCTGTGTAAGTGTGTGTGTGTGAGTGCATGTGCATGTACCTGTGAGTGTGTGATTGTGGGCTGGGTGAGTGCGTTATTGTATGTATGTCTGTGTAAGTGTGTGTGTGTGTGAGTGCATGTGCATGTACCTGTGAGTGTGTGATTGTGGGCTGGGTGAGTGCGTTATTGTATGTATGTCTGTGTAAGTGTGTGTGTGTGTGAGTGCATGTGCATGTACCTGTGAGTGTGTGATTGTGCGCTGGGTGAGTGCGTTATTGTATGTATGTCTGTGTAAGTGTGTGTGTGTGTGAGTGCATGTGCATGTACCTGTGAGTGTGTGATTGTGGGCTGGGTGAGTGCGTTATTGTATGTATGTCTGTGTAAGTGTGTGAGTGTGTGATTGTGGGCTGGGTGAGTGCGTTATTGTATGTATGTCTGTGTAAGTGTGTGAGTGTGTGATTGTGGGCTGGGTGAGGGCTGAAGCTCACCTCTGTAAGTCGGCTCCATTAGCCTGCGTTTCTCTTCCTGTGTTTCTCTCCTTGTCCTTTTCTGGCACCTCCTCACACAGAGACTGGCAGAGAGGAGAGATGGAGCACAGACAGGACAGATTGCAGAGATTTTTACATCACAGATCTCTCTGCTCACACTAACAAGGATTATCTCTCTTTTTAACCTGTTTTTTTTCCCTCAGATTTAATGTGTAATCACTGTAACATCCTCCATTACTTTAGGAGTAGCCTCAGGTTTTTAGTAGGAAATTGAGCTGTGCAGTCCCCCAGCTGAGGTGCAGAAACCCTGAACTGGAGAAGTTCAGTTCGTGCACAGCTTGTGCAGGTATCCTGCAGGGCCATGGTCAGCCAGAGGGGGTCGCTGTTGCGCAGTGAAGTTCTGCATCACTCTTCCTGGTTGACACATTTTTGCTGGGTTTGCCATACAGTCAGCACCGGTGAGCTCCAGACTCATCAACAGTCTATGGGACAGGTCAGAAGAGCTGTGTTTGAGCACAGAGCCACCGGAGGAGACTGTTCAAACCCGCCTGGCAACACAACTGGGCATATGTCCTCCACCGGATTTATAAGGAATGTCAAAAACATGTGGTTTGGTATTTCTACAAATGTGAGAAAGTAAAATAAAAATGTTTATATGTAATATTTTGGAGACTCATTTATTTACAGAGAATATGTAGGATGTGTATATATATGTATGAGCCTGCTGGCTGCGGCGCTGGGTGAATAGCAGTGATTCCTCTGGCCCGCAGTGCTGGGTGAATAGCAGTGATTCCTCTGGCCCACAGTGCTGGGTGAATAGCAGTGATTCCTCTGGCCCACAGTGCTGGGTGAATAGCAGTGATTCCTCTGGGCTGCAGTGCTGGGTGAATAGCAGTGATTCCTCTGGGCTGCAGTGCTGGGTGAATAGCAGTGATTCCTCTGGCCCACAGTGCTGGGTGAATAGCAGTGATTCCTCTGGCCCACAGTGCTGGGTGAATAGCAGTGATTCCTCTGGGCTGCAGTGCTGGGTGAATAGCAGTGATTCCTCTGGCCCACAGTGCTGGGTGAATAGCAGTGATTCCTCTGGGCTGCAGTGCTGGGTGAATAGCAGTGATTCCTCTGGGCCACAGTGCTGGGTGAATAGCAGTGATTCCTCTGGCCCACAGTGCTGGGTGAATAGCAGTGATTCCTCTGGGCTGCAGTGCTGGGTGAATAGCAGTGATTCCTCTGGCCCACAGTGCTGGGTGAATAGCAGTGATTCCTCTGGCCCACAGTGCTGGGTGAATAGCAGTGATTCCTCTGGGCTGCAGTGCTGGGTGAATAGCAGTGATTCCTCTGGCCCACAGTGCTGGGTGAATAGCAGTGATTCCTCTGGGCTGCAGTGCTGGGTGAATAGCAGTGATTCCTCTGGGCTGCAGTGCTGGGTGAATAGCAGTGATTCCTCTGGCCCACAGTGCTGGGTGAATAGCAGTGATTCATCTGGCCCACAGTGCTGGGTGAATAGCAGTGATTCCTCTGGGCTGCAGTGCTGGGTGAATAGCAGTGATTCCTCTGGGCTGCAGTGCTGGGTGAATAGCAGTGATTCCTCTGGCCCACAGTGCTGGGTGAATAGCAGTGATTCCTCTGGGCTGCAGTGCTGGGTGAATAGCAGTGATTCCTCTGGGCTGCAGTGCTGGGTGAATAGCAGTGATTCCTCTGGCCCACAGTGCTGGGTGAATAGCAGTGATTCCTCTGGGCTGCGGTATCTGAGTCTCAGGGTCCGAGCTGGGCGCTGACGTCGTGTCCAGATTCCAGCTCAGACTGCTGCTGTCTGCTTGTCTGTAAGCTCCCTGGGGGATTAGCCTAAATGCGGCGCCTCTCCCCCTCCACTGCCCAAATTCCTGCATCCCTGCACAAGTGCTCATGTCCTGTCTCCAGATGACAAACCAGCGACTGGCTACGGTACTACTTAGTTAAATATTGCACCAGCGCCCCCATATTCACACCAAATGTCTACACCTGCCCCCTCCTATCCGCACCTACACCCCCTACACAAAGATACACATACCTACACCCCCCTACACAAAGATACACACACCTACACCCCCTACACAAACATACACACACCTACACCCCCTACACAAAGATACACACACCTACACCCCCCTACACAAAAAGACACACACCTACACCCCCTACACAAACATACACACACCTACACCCCCCTACACAAAGATACACACACCTACACCTCCCTACACAAACATACACACACCTACACCCCCTACACAAAAATACACACACCTACACCCCCTACACAAACATACGCACACCTACACCCCCCTACACAAACATACACACACCTACACCCCCCTACACAAACATACACACACCTACACCCCTACACAAACATGCACACACCTACACCCCCTACACAAACATGCACACACCTACACCCCCTACACAAACATACATACACCTACACCCCCTACACAAACATGCACACACCTACACCCCCTACACAAACATACACACACCTACACCCCCTACACAAACATACGCACACCTACACCCCCTACACAAAGATACACACACCTACACCCCCCTACACAAAGATACACACACCTACACCCCCCTACACAAACATACGCACACCTACACCCCCTACACAAACATACGCACACCTACACCCCCTACACAAACATACGCACACCTACACCCCCTACACAAACATAAACATACACACACCTACACCCCCTACACAAACATACACACACCTACACCCCCTACACGAACATACACACACCTACACCCCCCTACACAAAGATACACACACCTACACCTCCCTACACAAACATACACACACCTACACCCCCTACACAAACATACACACACCTACACCTGGCCCTTCCAAAATAAACCTACAGCTACACCTGCCTCTTCCTGCCCAGCGTAAGACTCATCTGTGTGTGTGTATGTGTGTGTGTGAGGTTAGACTCACCTGTGTATGTAAATTCAGACATACACAGGCGATAAGGTAAAGCTCACCTGTGTGATCTGCCTCAGTAGCTCACTCCTCTCGGCGTCCCAGGCAGTTTTGGCACGGGCAAATTTCTGGGCAAGGTCTCGAGATGCCTGCCGTTCCTCCAGCATCTCTGCAGTCAGCTCCTGCAGCACCCCCTTCAGCTCGGACAGGGTACTGCACACACCCCCAAACTGCGAGAGAGGAGAGTTAACACACACACACACACCCTATAAAGCTGGATTAATTATCAAGAGCATCTTGTGCTAAATAACAGATCATTCATTCATTTCGCATAAAGGAGGACGGCAGAGTCGTCTGGCTTTTGTGTTTTTTTGGCTTTGGAAACTGGATGTGTACCACCGAACCAGTCAATGACCTAACTGAAGCACCTGAGTGCTGGAACACACTGAGAGCCAGTAGTCACTGTGGGCCTCCGTGAGGGTGCCATGGGTGGTGTAGGTGTACCTCCATAGGGGTCCCCTGCTGGCTGTGGTGTTTGTGGGTCTCTGGGGGGAGGGGGTCCTCTCCAGCCGGGGGGGTATCCAGCCCCCCCTCCTCCATCAGCAGGCACAGCCTCTTCACACAGCTCCCCTGAGTCACACATTACACTCACCATTTCATCACCTCATTCATTCATTCATAATCTGACATTGCTGGGTCATTTACTCTATGTTGGGGGGGTTAATTCTGTCATTTGTTCATTTGTTCATTCACATTCACTTTGTGTCACAGATCTAGCATTCATTCACTGATAAGTGACTGACTGATTGATTGATTACCTCCAGGAAGTCCCGCCCCCCTTCCTCCAGCTCCAGCCCGTTGCCATGGTGCCAGTGCTTAAGGAAGCTGCGCAGCTGCAGAGAGAGCAGCAGCAGGCTCTGCCTCAGCTGCACTGGCTGCAGCTGCGCATCCTGACTGCGCATTTTGTGCTGTAGGAGGGTCTGCAGGGGGACATCCTGCCACAGCCGGCCTCCCCAGCACCCCCCTTCATCCTGGGGAGGGAACGGGACGCTCAGTTACAGGGTCTCACACATGCACACACACACACACACACACTCACGCACACACGCATATGCACGCATGCATACGCATGCACATGCACACACTCACACACACAGAAAAACATAGGAGTTCAGCGAAATGTGAAAGTCTATGGCCAGCTGTGTACCTCTTCTGTGTCCGTCTCCTCCGCTTCCTGACTGACCATGCCATTACAGCCCGGCCCATCTGTTTCCTCTGCCTGACCTTTGACCTGCTGCTCTGATTGGTTCCGATTGTTGGGCTGCTGTGGGTAGCCATAGAGAGAAAGGGGAAGACAGAGCAATAGTGATCTACCTGGTACGCACCTTCACTAAGAATGGGAATGCATTTAGCTTTGCTAGCTAGCCAATCTGCTGCTGAAAGCCTCAGTCTACCTCTTGCACATACTGTAGGCCACCTGAGGGACCTGATGCCTTTGGTTTATGAAATAACGACCATTATCATCTACCACCCCTTCACAGCTGAGTATCTCTGGGGCTTTGCCTAAATCTCTCTGCAGTTTCACTCTTCAAGTCACTCTGGATAAACGCATGAAGCAGAAATGTGAATGTCAGGTTTGTTACCTTTGGCTGTGAGGAGTTTTCAGTCTCCTGGGCGTCTGTTGTGAGACGTGTGGGGTGGGCATTGGGAAGTGTGGGCGGGGCCTCCTCCCCACAGGACACCTCCAGCGCCTCCACCCTCCTCACAAAGGCCAGCAGCTGGGCCTGTAGCTCCATTAGACTGTGGGACAGTGTGTCTTTACCCACAACCCCCTGATCCTGGGTGATGGGAGGAGTCATGTGACAGACAGGGGCAGGGCGGTGGGCGTGGACAGATGTTGTAAGGAGGTGTATGGCTGAGCTGAGGAGACGGGCTTGGTCCCGGATGTTGAGGAGAGCTGGGTAATGCCCTGGCCCCAGACTCAGAGCCCCACCCCTTTTGTGTGACTCCGCCCCAAGGTCCAGGTGGGACAACAGGGCGTGGCCTTCGCTCCCAAGAGGACTTGCATCCCCCTGGGGTGTCACCCCATTGGCTACACAGAGGTTCAGCCCCACACCAACACCCACGCTAGTCCCAGTCAGCTCTTCAGCTGCCACCATGTTCTTCTGCAGCAGCTCTGCCCCCTTGCCAGCCTCTCCCTCGGGCAGTGGCGCCCCCTCTGGCAGCTCTGGGTACCTCATCTCCTCCATCTCCGCTCGGAGGCCACGGTTCTCCACCTCCAGCTCCGCGATTCGCCGGCTCAGCAGCGTGGCCTCCTCCTCTACCAGCCGCAGGTGGACCCTGACCTCCGCCTCGCGCGCATGTGCGTGTGTGTGCTCGCTGGCAGGCCCCTCTGCTGTGCCCCCGTACAGCGAGCGGAAGCGGGACAGCTCCTCCGCCATGGCCTCATTCTCCCGCGCCATCTTGGCTAGCTTACGGCACATCAGGGCCGACTCCTCCTTCGCAAAGTGGAGCTGGCACCTCAGCTCCGCACTGTCCTCCTGTGGTGGGAGATCAGCACAGAGGTTATCTTCGCCTGGCCATTGCACTTTTATATATTTAATGCATACATACCTATTATTACTTTTATATTCTTTATGTAAGAATGAAGGCTCTTAATGTGATGATGCCTTAGAAAATAATTACCTGGAATTTTCATATACAATGGAAATGTATACACTGAGTGCTGGTGTTGATGTCTGTTACCTGAGGAGAGAGCTTTTTCTCTGGCTTACAGGAGGAGCGAGATCCTCTTCTCTTTAGTGAATTCTGAGAAGCAAAAACCACAGGAACAGCAGTCAGTGTGCTGGACTCTGGACCTGAGGGCAGCAGTGTGGAGTAGTGGTCAGTGTGCTGGACTCTGGACCTGAGGGCAGCAGTGTGGAATGGAGTACTGGTCAGAGTGTTATAGTGGTTAAAACATTTAAACATGGTCAGTGTGCTGGACTCTGGACCTGAGGGCAGCAGTGTGGAGTAGTGGTCAGAGTGCTGGACTCTGGACCTGAGGGCAGCAGTGTGGAGTAGTGATCAGAGTGCTGGACTCTGGACCCGAGGGCAGCAGTGTGGAGTAGTGGTCAGAGTGCTGGACTCTGGACCTGAGGGCAGCAGTGTGGAGTAGTGGTCAGAGTGCTGGACTCTG
Source organism: Albula glossodonta (assembly GCA_019788955.1). Lineage (NCBI taxonomy): Eukaryota > Metazoa > Chordata > Actinopteri > Albuliformes > Albulidae > Albula > Albula glossodonta. The sequence continues at coordinate 368,743 of JAFBMS010000209.1, forward strand.
GACCCAAGGGCAGCAATGTGGAATGGAGTACTGGTCAGAGTGTTATAGTGGTTTAAACGTAATTAGAGGGAGCTGACTGTGATCCACACTTGCGTGGCTGAATATTGCAGGAATGCTGGGGGTGCCCTCCCCTCTCCCTGGGTTTAATCTGCCTCAGAGCAGCCGTCAGGAGATATAAATAGAGTCAGAGACAGACGAGCCTTACAACATGGGGGCTCACATAGCCAGCTGGACTGTAGCATCAGTGCAATGCGAACACATTGCCACACACACACACACCCAGATATACGCAAGCACCCAGATATACACATACATGTGTACATACACACACAGTAAATCTAAATAAAATCCTACATAAACCAATGAGCAGAGATTGGATCCCTTCCAAACATGAAAGTACATGAGTTTAGCCATGACCTAGGTTCCCCTTTCCTCTGTTTCTGAAATACTGAGCAATAGACAAACCCCCTAAAACACACTCCCATGTGCCCTGTGAGAGCCAGACACCCCTAAGTCCAATGTGCAAATGCAATGTGTGTGTAATCTAAACACGCCTGAGCCCAGCGCCCAACTCCCCTCTGCCTTGCTCAGCTGGAGAGTGTCAGAGACAGTTCCACACTGCTCCATGTTCTCGCTGGCCCCTTTCAAAGCATTCTAGATACTCCCCCTCCCTCTCACATGAACTTCGCAGAGCTGGGAGGCAGGCAAAGCTGGGGAGACCAGACTCAATGCACAGGCCTGTGGAGGAAGGTGCCCCTTTTCTTCACTGTGCTCCCCTTTTCCCCACAGAGTTTGCCATATTTTAAAGCTGCTCCACTATTTTTCCTTTTCTCCCATGGAAACCCTTTCAAGAAAGCAGTGACCGTTGCCATGTAGCCATCCCATAATAATTTAAAACAAGCAATTCAAAATATTTTGTCTGTCAAGGATCTGAAACAGCAGTGTGGTGCAATGCTTAATGAGATGGGCTTTGCCACTCTGGAGTTGCAGGTTTGATTCCCAGGGATGCTGCCGCTTTTGTACACAAGAGTTGGAGGACACTTGAATCCTCCAGTAAATATCCAACTTATAAATGGGTCATCTGCAAAGAACGTACGATGTGTACATTCCTCACTGGGTAAGTGTTTTGGTGAAGTACCTGAAATGTATATGGCTGAAACTGCCAAGTGACGGAATGGAGCATCGGGGAGCCATGCGGTGAGGAAGTGCAGAGTCACATGGTGACGTCAGGAGGCGGGAAACTGGCCCCAGCAGCCATTACTGGAATGGGACACTTTGTGCTCTAAACCCTGCTCTCTAAAAACACACCACCCTGTGGCTCTGGGGTGGGCCTCTGCCTCCCCACAGATCACACACATACACACACACACACACACACATTCATATACATACACACACACACACACACACACAGAGGCTGGGACAGTCTCTGCTGGAGGCCCTCACACCTCAGCATAGAGCTGGCTTTGTGTAGCTGCTGTTTTGTTGCTTGTTTAACCTGTAAAGTCCTTTCAGAGCCCTGTATGTGTCACCAGGGAAACGTACTGACTGAGGCCATGTGGGCCAGCTCAGCTTTAGCCCTGCTCAGATTCCCAGAGGCTGATTGTGAAACATGTATGATGTGCTCCTCCTGTCCTATCCACAAAAAAAGGTTCCACGCATTCTGAGGAACCCACAGGGGCTCTCCTCAGCTGCTGACATGTCTAAAGGGTTCTTTGTAGAACCCCCTGAATAAGCTTCTACATATAAACATCAGTATCTAAAAACCTGTAACGGTAACCCCTAGGGTAAACGAAGAACCCTTTTTTTCTCAGAGTGTGAGTCTCATAGCTTGAGCCTCCGGTTTGAATGGCATCTCTCTGCTGTATCATAATAGTGACAAACCCAAGAGCACGGTGGGTAAACAGTCTGAGTGGGCCTCAGGTTCTCTGCTCAACACAGGAGTACACTCATGTATGAATCTGCTATTTCAATTTCCACCTCCCTATTAGACTCATGTTCACTGAATTAATTTGATTGGTTCAAAAATATTGCTTATATCCTGGGCTGTTTTATCTCAGAGAATCATCACAACAGAACAGATGAACAGGAGAGACTTCACAGCCCCTTAAAGACTGAGCTGTCAGCCATCTTTGTGCTTTAACAGCGCATCACCCGGGGTACACCAAGCAAGGGAGAGATGACGTGGAAGAAGGACGAAAGAGTTGGGAAAGGAAGGATCGAGTTGGTGAAAGTGAGGGTAAGAGAAGGAGAGGATGAGAGAGCGGGAGGAGAGGAACAGAGCCCCACTGAAGCTTATTTTTAGTGTCCACTGTTGAGAGGACACACAGGGCGGCAGGGCGGGAGAGTTTTTACATTCCTCACCAGGAGAAGAGCCCGTCCCATCTGTCTTTCTGTGTGTCCCCCTCTTCCCCTCTCCTCCTCACCCCTTCTCTCTGTGTCCTTCCACTCTCTCTCTCTCTCTCTCTCTCTCTCTCCCCTTCTGTCCCTCTTATATTTGATTGGTATATGCTGGAATGGAAGCTATGAATGAAGGCATGCCTCTAGTCCCGCCCCTCCCCAAGCCCAGCTCCCAGCCCCGCCCACACAGCACAAACCCCGCTCCCCTGTCAACGCCCCGATCCACTCAAAACGCTGAGCTACTTCAAAGCAAACTCAGAGCTTTCATGTGTGCAAAAATAACCACTCCTGATGTGGAGATCTGACAGAAATAGAAATGCATGAACAAAACACCTCTGTGTGTGACACACTGGGGCGAATATGTGGGAAACTCCAAACAGGTCCTTATTGCTGCAGGACAACAGAGCCCTCATTATGACTGATTCACATCAGAGAATCAGAGCCCTCATTATGACTGATTCACATCAGAGAATCAGAGCCCTCATTATGACTGATTCACATCGGAGAATCAGAGCCTCATTATGACTGATTCACATCGGAGAATCAGAGCCTCATTATGACTGATTCACATCGGAGAATCAAAGCCTCATTCTGACTGATTCACATCGGAGAATCAGAGCCCTCATTACGACTGATTCACATTGGAGAATCAAAGCCTCATTAGGACTGATTCACATCGGAGAATCAGAGCCCTCATTATGACTGATTCACATCAGAGAATCAGAGCCCTCATTATGACTGATTCACATCGGAGAATCAGAGCCTCATTATGACTGATTCACATCGGAGAATCAGAGCCTCATTATGACTGATTCACATCGGAGAATCAAAGCCTCATTCTGACTGATTCACATCGGAGAATCAGAGCCCTCATTACGACTGATTCACATTGGAGAATCAAAGCCTCATTAGGACTGATTCACATCGGAGAATCAAAGCCTCATTAGGACTGATTCACATCGGAGAATCAGAGCCCTCATTACGACTGATTCACATCGGAGAATCAAAGCCTCATTAGGACTGATTCACATTGGAGAATCAGAGCCCTCATTAGGACTGATTCATATCGGATAATCAGAGCCTCATTAGGACTGATTCACATCGGAGAATCAGAGCCTCATTAGGACTGATTCACATCGGATAATCAGAGCCTCATTAGGACTGATTCACATCGGATAATCAGAGCCCTCATTAGGACTGATTCACATCGGAGAATCAGAACTCTCATTTGGGATGTATCAGAACACCGCCATTCTCCACCCCCTCCCACTGCTCTTGCCCCACCCCCATGCCCACCCGTGCCCGAGCCCACGCTCACCTGTGCCCCCACCCCTCCTACCTCTCTGCTCTTGTCCATCTCGGCCTGCAGCACCTGCCTGCTGACCTCCAGCTCCTGCAGCCTCTCTCGCAGCTCTGCGTTCTCCTGCTCCAGCCCCGCCCGCCTCCGCTCCACCGCCTCCAGCTCCCTGTGCAGCCTCACCGACACATCCTTTGCCACCTGAGGGCCCAAAGCAGGACGCACAAGCTTCAGCTTCAGCCACGCCCCCTGCCTGTCTCTGTGTCCAATCAGCTCAATCCCCTCTGCCCGTCTCTGTGTCCAATCAGCTCAGTTCAGCCCATTCAGACCCATTCTACTCTTTGGCGAATGGCACCAAACACGTTTTATCTCGCTTGCATACATAGCAGCATATTCATCCTGCTCTGGCCCTAACAAAAAATACTAAGCCATAAAAACTTACATTTTATCCCTGATTTTCTATGAACCTGGAATGCCCAGTCGTACTCCCTAGATGCACCTTGGCTTTGTAGCTGGGGACTACCCATCATGGACACTCTTCCCTTCAGTTCTGGCCCACCCATTCTCAGGTGGGGGTGTGGTCATGTTGTCGCGGTTACCGTGAGATCCTGCTCGAGCGTGCGGATGAGCTCTCCCTCTGCGCCGCCGGTCTGGGCCATGCGCAGGCTGCGGCGCTCCGCCTTGCGCAGGCGGTACTGCAGGATGCGGCAGCTCTTATTGGCCTGCTCCAGCTGCTGCCGCAGGGCCTGCAGCTGCAGCACGTCCTCCTGCAGGTACTCATCCCGCATCTCCAGCATCTCCGCTTGCAGCTCCTCCAGCTCATCCTGCAGGGCAGAGCAGACACACGGCCTTTCACACTGCAGCTCCGCCCACAGCATCACGACCTGTCACACTGCAGCTCCGCCCACAGCATCACGGCCTGTCACACCGCAGCTCTGCCCACAGCATCACGGCCTGTCACACCGCAGCTCCGCCCACAGCATCACGGCCTGTCACACCGCAGCTCCGCCCACAGCATCACGGCCTGTCACACCGCAGCTCTGCCCACAGCATCACGGCCTGTCACACCGCAGCTACGCCCACAGCATCACTGCTGTCATCTCCATAATGCTCTCCTCACAGATCCAACATGGTATCAAAAGAGCTTATACAAATAATGTTTATACTGATCTTTGTCACGCTCGTCCATTTAATTATCTATACAGTAATACATTGTATTACGGTACTCCAGCGGCTCTTCAGTCAGTCATATAATAGCTTCATATGTGTGCGAACAGGCCGTAGTAATGTGGTGATGGATTGGTAACTCAGGCTGGGGTGAGGGCGTAAATGTGGAGCCCCTGGCTCAGGGGCATGGAGCTGGACAGACTAAAACCACAGACTTTAAACAGCATCTCCTAAATCCCCCAAAACATGATATTATCAGCACCACTGCTAGGTTATTTGGATTACTGAGCAGTGGCTTGCATTAGAATGAAAATAAATCCTGATTAGGACTGATTCTCACATAAATGTGTGGAATTAGAAAACTTCACACAGCAATGCTAGAATGACAATTGTCCTATAATACAGGGAAAGAGTCTGTGTCATGACTAAGTTTCCCCTGGTCTCCAATCTTCTTAATGATGTAAATATTAATCCAGTTTGTAAGTTCAGGTAAAACAGACAGGGGCTTTCACTGTCTCTTACATAATAAGCGTGTGTTCAGATGGGCAATAGCATTATCGTAAATCGCAGTGTTGTCCTTATAATGAGCTTGGTAATGTTTGTTTTATGACAGAAGGACGTAGTTACTGGCCGCAGGAATGTGGGTCACCCAGAGACACATCAGTGCCACGTGGTCCAAGCGCTTTCTACACCAGCGGCGAGCCAGGCGCGGGCTCACTCCGCAGCTCGCGTGGAGCTGGCGCGACGCTCGAGGGTTTCAGACACAAAGTGCACAGTAATGCATCGGCGTGCGCAGCATCATCATTATGAATATTACTTGAGCATAAAAATACACACCGGGGCACATACTGTTAGGTGAGCGTACCCTGCGAAAGTATTAACAGCCTGTAAGTAACTTCTGCGTCGCTCGTGTGATAGCCTACTCGTAATCCTTAGTCCTTCTGTCGCTTGTCAATAACAATATCGGATGACACAAAGCAATTAGTGAACCTGTAAGACCAGCTGTTGGCTGCAGTGTCGCTCTCCTCTGACTTCACTGACGGAATATGGACTACTTTAAAATATGTCACACCCCACAAACATTTTTGGGAATTGATTTCTTTGCCTTTTCGTCTTTCCTAATGAGGGCATAGCCTGTCATTATGAATTTGTGATATAGATCACCAGGCATGGGTGACCACCTTATAGAGATCCATAGATCGCTATACTACAATGCTACTCCCAAGAGACGAGGAGACGCCCATGTCACATCCCCTAACCATGTAACCCTTACTTTTAAATACTCGTTTTCGGATCTGAGCTCCTCCATTTCCCGAATAAACTCATCGTGCATGCTGTTCATGAACTCCTCCTGCAAATCTGAGAAGGTGAAGGACGCTCTGAAGTTCAGGCGGCTGTCGGTGGACACAAAAGACCGCTCGTCGCTGGGTGAGAGGCTCTCCTCCCTGCGCTCTTGTCCCAGTGGAACCGGGGTAAGGTCTCGGTCCACAGGCGTCTTAGCGCGCTGGTGACCTTTGACATTCCTGTCTGGCACCAGGCTCCCCAGCTCCTCCCTGCCTTCCCCCTCCTCTGCCTCACAGCGACTCCTGCATTCCGTGTCACTGCTCGTGGTGGATAACTTATTTTCCTCCGAAGTGCAGTCAGACTTTTCGGAGCTGCTGTCTGAAGGCGACGGCTTGTCGGGAGTGAAATTGGAGTCTTTGGCTTGATCATGAGAGGCGCTGCCTGGCTCGGACAGCTTCCCCAGACCAGACGATTTACTGCGGCGCTTCTGGGCGCCCGCCACGGTCGGCATAGTTTTTCCGGTCTGTTTCCTCTTCTCTGGTTTCACGTCTCTCCCGCTCCCTTGGGTGAACGAGGACAGCCGGCTGCCAAAGTGCGTGGACCCGGATTTGCCGCTGAGGTTCGGTGCGCTGGAGCTCGCCTTGATCTTTGCAAGAGACGCTTCAAAGACGCTTTTTTTGGGTTTCGGTGGCGTTGCGGTTCGGTGCACATTCCTCTGCTGGTGAGGTTGTGGTACCGGCTGGTTCGGAGACTGGAGCAGCAGTTGCTGAGTGACGCTGCTCGCGTGCTCGCAATCCATTGTATTTCTGTCTCGAGTCCTTGGACTGGGCTCTAAATGAGCTTGTGAGTTGCCATCAGTGGTTCTCCTCGTTGTTCATTCCATTCAGAAACCAACGGTAGCCTCAAATAACTAAATCAACACCACATTAAAAGAAGAATAAATCCAGATAACCTTCACCAAAAAAAAAAAAAAAAAAACCAATAAGTTACAGATTGCCAATACAGAACGTACAATGTTGTATGAAAAAAGAAAAAAGATTTCAGCATGTCATCCGCAGACTAGCAGGAATAAAGCAACATCCAAAGAAAGTAACATTATGTGCTCTTCTGCTTGTCTCTTGTATCCAACAAACGGTACTCGTCTTTGCGCAAAGTATCCGGGGCTTTCTCTCCGCCCTAGTGAGATGGGTTTACTGTATCTGTGACCAATCGGCGCACGAAAGCTGTGCTTTTGGTGAAGCCACCCCGAGAAAGCTCTCTACTGCCCCTGAGAACAAGCCCTCCTCAGTCTAAGCAGAATTACCACGTGTTTTCCGCTAACTTTTCCACAAGTTTTTGCATCAGGTCCTGGAACTCTCAATTTTTTACTGTCTTGTATTAGCAGAACATTTCCTTGATGTAATATAAATTCTTAAAAACATCCACGTTTACTACTACAGAGCAAGGTATGTGTTAAAATAGCTTGCCTTTATATACCTGTTGCATTTTATTTTTGTTGTTCTCTAGTTTAACATCAGTTACATAGCATTTTTCGACTATATCTATATGAGCTCGGCTTGCCATAGTGTTTTAACTTAGACTGCTGCACAATGTTCTGTGGTTATGAGTGAAATGATCAGTGCACTGACACTTTTTATCTGTGGCTATACTCTTTATCACAGTTGTTCAGAGATAGTGCTTGAATGTGTGCCCTTAAGCTACACAATGTCCAAGACTGATACCATAGGCATGGCCAGCAATCTTGTGCTACATTAAAAGAAATTATAGCCCCCCCGCCCCTCCACCCAATTTATTAATGACTCTGATGAACATCCCCCCCCCACAAATAATTCAGTTTTCACTCTTAGATATATTCACATCCTCACAATTTTCTTTGCTTAGATATTCCATGCCCCTAATGAGTTTCACTGAGGAAATATTTGTGTTACTCAATGTCTGCTTTTCTATGAGGAGGGTGTTACTTCCATCTCCACTTGAATTCTTGTGCTGCAACCTTTGTCCATAAGCAGACAGCACCATCTAGTGGTGATCTCTGAAAATTACATGTAACAACAGAGACTAAGGTTAGTGCATGGGGACAGCCTAGTGGCTGTATTGGGTTCCAGAATGAAAAGGTAATTAACAAAAATATGCCCTGGTTAGTTTGGTCATGTGCAGCACATAACACTTTAAGAAATGTGTGACAATATAAGATAAAAGCAACTGGGCTTGTCATCAGCTTGCCATGGGTTTGAATTCTGGGCTGGTCATTGCTTGTCTTTCGACTGAGAAAAGCATATATTTATATCACACTATAAATGTATAAGCTGATTTTAGACTCTGTAATTTGGGCATGTATTTTTTGCTAAATGGAGAGCAGTAAAAATAAAGCAGGTCCTGAGGTGTGGCAGGATGCTGGATGGGGCCACACCAAAGGGGCGTGGCTGTGGAACGGCCGCCCCTTCACCCTGGCGGGGCCAGCTGTGGTCAGGGATCAGGGCGATCAGCTCAGCCAGGTACTGAGGTAGCACAGACACCTGAGACAATGTGACATACTAAAAACCAGAAGGTTGTGCCACAGGACCGAACCCTCACAAGCCCTGTGTGCCCTTTAACACTCCAGTCTAACACTCCCCTCTAACACCTATTGCCTCACCAGTGACCCCTGCTGGGCATCCATGCACCCACAGTCTGTCTGCACAGATCCATGTACAGGTCTGTTTGAGCTCACCTTAGGGACGGCAGAGAAAAACAACAGCAGCAGCAGCTTGGTGTCTCAGGGGAGGTTATATTTGCTGGAGTCTCTGGAGCTGTCAGAGGGGGGTGTGGTGATGAACATTGCCTCTGAATACAACTGGCCTTTGAATACAACTGCGAGTAAAAAGGGAAGCATAAAAAACCAAATGGGCATGAAAACATGCTTGTGCTTCTCACTGGCAGGAGAGCAGTGGGCTGCTAGAGAAGGACCAATGGAGTGGTAAGGGGAAAACACCCACCCAAAGCGCCAGGGGCACAGATGGGGAAGACAGCGAGCTTAGCAATGACCTCTGAAACCTGCACTTTCACACTGTTAATGAAAAAATGTTTCAAAGATATAAAAATACTGTCATGTTACTTGCATCCATTGAGCAAAGCAGAAGTGGTGTGTAGAAAGCCCTGGTGTAAATCTGAAGATTCCTGGGGGCAAATCCAGTGCAGTTACCCCCCCCCCCTCTCTTTCAGCTGCTAGGAGACAACAAAGACATGTTGTTGCTGTAACAATGGAGGTGATTATATATGCTTTCACCGTACAAAACAGCAGTTTGTTTTCCGTGACAACACTAATAATAAACTGTCCCACTCTGAATCAGGCGGCTTGACTGGCTACCCGTGTGTGCTCTGCTCATTGGGCTCTGGGTAGGTGCACAGACCACAGGAATACCACAGGTCACTCTTACAACCTGTCCCCTTCACTCCTGACTTCCATCTGACTTCCAAAGGGATCAGGTCCAACAATGACGTGTGTGAAGGGAGTATGAGCCGAAACAAAGAAAAACAGGGTCACAGTAAGGTGCACAGGCCAAACAGGGAGAGTGGCCTCGCCCCTGCTAAATAAGGCCATGATCACGCCCACACCAGCCCAGTCCTTGGGACACCGCCATGGGCTTGGTGCTGTTTCTTGTAGCTTAAACTCTGGAGCACTTCATCAAGCAAATGCAACACTGCAGTACTTTAAAACAAGAAAGAGATGGTGGGTTCCTCCACCTGAGTCTCTCTTCCCTTAAACCCCCACTCTCCCCCACTCCTCTTCCTCTTTCAGGTGAGGTCACACATCATCACCTCTTGGAAGGGAAGTACACACAACCCAGAATAAAACAGAAATTGTGTGTGGATGTGTGTGCGCAAAGTGTTCCACCCCTGATGTGTTACGCAATCGAGCTAAGAGACGGTAGAAAGGAGGAGCGCAGCCACTGGCCCCAGTAAGTAGTGCCTGACAAACTGCACCAGGCACACAGCAACATCCACTGTGCAATTAAATATCTTTAAATAGAGTTTCTGCAACATTTGGACAGAACTTAGAAATGTTAATTTAGGTACAAACATTGGTATGTGGCTAACACCTGCCCAATTTATGACCCAAACTACAATCTGATTGTACATTTATTTTTTCAATCTCCAATATTCAGCAGTATACACCATTTTGGGGATCTTGGGTGAGGCCTCTGTCTCATGGACATCAAGTGGTCAAAAAAAGCATGCTGACTGTGAGCATGCCATTGACCTGCAGGGGTCGCTGGAGAGCGATGAGATGAAGACATCACAGCTGACCAAATCCCTCTCTCCCCGGGTGAATATGAGGGCAAATATGAGAGGCTCAGAAGTCTGTTTTCCATATAACAGAATGGTACATCTGACAATTAATGCTGAAGTGATAATCTAACAAAAGCCAGTTGACGTGCACACAATTTCATATGGCTTGCTGCATTGCTAGCTGGTCTAAAATAATGTTCATTCTAGCACAAAGTAATGGCTATCATCCTATAACTGCAGCTGCAGAGAACAAGAGAAAATTTTGTCTAGCTTGAGAACGAATCGCTCCTTGTGTATTGATTGTTATAACATACATGAGTGCAGGTAGATGGGTTCACGTTTCACGCCACTTCCTCCAAAACAAGGTTGTAGCCCACCCCTTTAACGGGATGACGCCCCCCTCAAGCGCGATGCGATTGGTTCGCTGAGTAGTTCTCAACTGTTATTAGACAAATAAGCTGCCACTCAATTCGCCGTTTACCCTCCCCTTCTCTTTCAAGCTGAGCGGTCCGTTGACGGAGAGCCGATAGGCCAACGACCTTGTCAATGACACCGCCCTTGCCCGCCACTTCCGCCTCTGTGTCAGTCCACTGGCTGTGGTGTACACTTTTGGTGTTACTGTAGTCTATAAACCATCGCCATCACACCCAGGAGCCCCACAGGTAACTTGCAGACATTTATTTAAGATGTGTCTTTGTCTGTGTGAGCACGTACAATGATAGGGCTTTGCAGCTGTGCATTAGCTAGCTAGCTATTAATACAAGGCCAGGAAAAGTATCATTGCTGGTAGCTTGCTAACGTTAGCGCTAACTAGCTAGCTATCAGAATGAAAACATAGTGCTACCAGTCTAATATCGACATCACCTCTCGCTCGTAAGCCCGTCATGGCTAACGTGCTATTAAATATTGTGTTGTTTATCAGTAAATGGCCCGTCCCTGCTAACATAACTGGTCTGATTGTTTTTCTGGCTATATGTTGTGTCAGTAAATGATGCGCTGTCAGCGCCCAGCTTCTTTTCAAATGTCCGACAATCGTTTGTGCCCAGGGGGAAATAGCACTTTAGCTGTTTATGATTAGCATATAATAGTGCAACTGCTACCTATTAGTCTTTTTCGGCTGATGTCGAGCTAACTGATGAACTTGAAGTTACAAACAAGGTAGAAGTAGTTATCCAGCTACCCTGCGAAACATAAGTAACTAGCGTTAGCTATTTGTATTTATGTTATTGTATCAACAGTTTTAGGTACTTGTTTTTCAATAACCCAGTAAGTAGCTAGCTAACGTTTGTCCACCGAGGACAGAAACGTTTTAGAGAGCATTTTAGTTGCACGAATAATTCCACTTCTACTCACTTTTACACTGTTAGCGTTATAACGTTTAAAGAATGCCAGATTGAAAATGACCAAACACCAACATAATGTATAATGCATGTCATATGTTGAGCTAGCGATATATTTCAAAGTCATGAATAATATTCATAAAATAAGTGTCATTAATTTTAACCATCTAACTATTATTACCTAGTTTGACAAAGGCCAGTGTTACCTGTCTTCATTTCCGTACGTATTTTGGACCACTGAGGAGATGGTCATCAGTACAGAAAAGCTTGCCGGTAATTGAGTTGTTGAATTAATATTTAATAACTTCACCATTGATTCGGTTTGACAGCTGTGGATTTCCTTTTGTGATTCTGTATCAGTTGCCTGGACGACACAATTTATGACCACTCATTTATGACTGAGTATTAGTTTTAAATATGGATTAGCTGCGTAAGATACTCGATATGGCGTGTATCCGACACACTCAGTTGTGAGGGGGGAAAATAAGATTTAAATTTTAATTTTCACTGTAGCAAAAGACAATTAAATCTTTCTGCCAAGGCGTAGTTCGTGATGACTAATGAGGCATATAAAAAATGCAGTTTTGATTAATCATTTTAGGCGTGAACTTTTCATATTGATGCACATTCTCTCTTTCTTCGACTATAGTATTGACACCTGCCACTCGTAGTTAGCCAGTACAGCATAGTTGTTGGGTTTAAGTTGTGACGAAGAATGAAAAGTAGCCGATCACTGGTCCCAATTGAGCGCACAGCTTTTTGTCGGATAGGTCGAAGCTTTCATTCACGACGCACGTTAGCTAATTTGACCATACATGAGATACAAGTTAAATCATCTTTGCTCAGATTTACACATGTACATCTCCTACACGGATTTAATGTCCACTACGCAGGAGTCGGAGTCAACCACATAATCACCAGCCCAGCTGAATGGGCTCGATGTGTGGAATAGTCTGAACATGTTCAAAGAGCAGAGGGGTTGGTTTCAGGCAGCCTAAACCTAGTTGCTGGTCGGCTGGGACACAGAAGGTTGCTGGTGCAAGTCCCAGTGGTGCCTCAATAAGATCAGTGCAATTGAGGAAGGCCCTCAACCCCACATTGTTCCCATGGGGATTGGCCCCTGGTTTTTGTAAACTGCTCTGGATAAAAACAGCAGCTAAATAACTGTAATGTGATGTTTATGTGTTACCGCTATACACTGGTATCAGTCTAAATGGCATCAGTGCTTTTACCCATTAGCAGTTGATGGAGGTGTTGCTGTCAGCTTTGTGCTGGTTGGAAGTAGAATAAAGATTTTGCCTGTGTGTGTCTGAAGCATCACTGGGGTGAGGTAACCTATGGAAGTGCAGCTCTGTTTCAGCCATTTTTAACAGTTGGCAGTTCTCGTCCCCTGTCTTAATTTTCGTGCAGCACGAACCGCTCATAACTCAAGCCAACCCCAGTTCACACTCAGTTCTGTCGGGTAAGGCGGCGGTGTGATGTCACTTGGGATTAGAATCTGCAACATCCTGGTCCCTGAAGCCTGCTTTCCCCTGACTTTTTGAGTGGCTCATTTTAAGTGATGGGAACTCTGATTGGTTTTGTGGCCTATTTTAGTTAAGACACTGAAACTGATTAGTTTGATTGAATTAATTAAGCTGTAATAACTCAGATTGGTTTGATGGCTTGCTTTGATAAAGACATGGAGATTCAGATTGATTTGTGTGCTGGTGTTGAGCAGATGGAGCTTGCGTCTGTTGTGAACGCTGGTGTCAGTAAAGGCGTAGGCGGTCTCTCACTGTGTTTTATGGGCTGCCTTGTGAAACTCAATGGAGCTGGCCGTATCCTGCTGGGTCTTGTGAAATCTGGTTTCCTCATATCAGGGCGTATCTGGCAGTCTATGCCCGTATAATAGCCGCCGCTCTCTGTGGGGCAGCACCCTCACCATCAGGTGTGGACATCGCCCAAAAGTCCTGACTCATTGCAGTCCCAACGATGTGTGCGTGTGTGTGTGTGTGTGAGTGTGAGAGAGAGTGTGTGTGTGCGAGTGAGTGTGACAGTGTGTGTGAATGTGTGAATTGGTGGGTTGTCGTTAGACTGGGTTCAAACGCACAGGCTGTTTGAAATACTCTAAGTCTTAAGATGCTAGTGAAATTTGAGCAGTGATTGTTTTGTCCACCCTTCATTTTATTCTTCATTACTAAAGGGGCAATTGGACGCAAGCTGGTTGCCCCATAGTCAGTGGATGGCCCCACTCAGTCACCCCAGGTGCCTGCATGAGCTAGGCCTTGCTAGCTGTGCAGGTGAGGGAGGCATGTAGCCAGTGCATGGTCGCAGTTCACCGGATATCTGTGTTGACCTGGTCTCCTGGCAAAGGGTGGTGTTAAATTACCATGGTCAGGCGCTCTGAATTAGCAATGTGAGACTGGTTTAGTTAACGCAGTGAGGCTGTCTGTGTTAGCACATTGAGGCTGGCTGAGTTAGGATGGTGAGGCTCTCTACATTACTATGTTGAGGCTGTCTGCACTAGCGCGGTGCTGCTCTCTACGTTAGCTTGGTGACGCTCTCAGCGTTAGCACGGTGATGCCCTCTGCATTGGTATGGTGATGCTCTCAACATTACTGCCGTGATGCTCTCTGCGTTAGCACGTTGAGGCTCTTTGTGTTAGTACGTTGAGGCTCTTTGTGTTAGTACGTTGAGGCTGGCTATGTTAGCACGTTGAGGCTCTTTGTGTTAGTACGTTGAGGCTGGCTATGTTAGCACGTTGAGGCTCTTTGTGTTAGTACGTTGAGGCTGGCTATGTTAGCGCGTTGAGGCCCTGCATTCGGGTGACTCAGCAGGTCAGGCCAGCACAGTGCTCTCTTTGTGCTGGTCCCGGCGGGTGCGTACAGTATGTTGTTGTGTTACGGGCTTAGCGCAGATTAAACACAAACACTCCGCTGTGTTCCTGTGCTGATCGGAATGCTGCCCCCCCCCCTCCCCACTGCCGCTCTGGAAAGGGCCTCTAAAGGAAAGGGATTTTAAACTCTGTGACCTTTGACCCAAAACTTAAAAACACACAGTGAGGAGAACAATCCGCAGGGCACATGTCAGCGCATGGAGGCTGGTATGCACCCTACAGTCCTGGGCAGGGGTAGGGCGCCTCGATTGTACAGGGCTGGGCCGTACAAAGATTTACGAGCTTTTGTGTCACCCACTTCACTTGCCCCATTAGCCATGCACACCAGTGCCAAACCAATGCCACACTACTGCTAGATAAGACCACAGTAAACACCAAATCAGCCTTCTGAATCAGACACTTATAAACGTATCCGTAAGGGCAGCTAAGTAAAGCATATGTGAGTGGGCTGATCAAACAATTGGGGAGCAGACATTTTTAATCTGCTGGATTAAAATGGGGAAAACCCCTCTTTGACCCCTTCCCTTTTTCTAGAATGCATCTAGTACTGTCTCAAGCCTTGACTGGAACACTCAGAGAGTCTTCACTGCTGCTAAGTGACTTGTCAAGCTGCTTCACACCCTGGCGGCTCTCTGTGGACCACAACACTTACTGATTCAGTGAGGAATTTACATCACCGCTGATACCCTCCTGTCCTGCTGACAGATCTTTGCAGTGCTGCTGCTGTCATGGCAGGTGGTAGTGATTTGAGTGTCCAGTCAGGAGGAGGGAGAAACAGACTGGAGAGAGAGAGAGGCTGGAGAGAGACAGAGAGAAAGAGAGAGAAGGACTGGAGAGAGAGAGAGAGAGAGAGAGTGGGGTGTTCCTGTCCTTGAGACTCTGAGTTCGGTGCTTCTCTGTGCTGTGGGGTCAGCACTGCTCTGTGCTCTGGGGTCGGTGCTGCTCTGTGCTCTGAGGTTGGAGCTGCTCTGTGCTCTGAGGTTGGAGCTGCTCTGTGCTGTGGGGTCGGCGCTGCGCTGTGCTGTGGGGTCAGCACTGCTCTGTGCTCTGGGGTCGGCGCTGCTCTGTGCTCTGAGGTTGGAGCTGCTCTGTGCTGTGGGGTCGGCGCTGCTCTGTGCTGTGGGGTCGGCGCTGCTCTGTGCTGTGGGGTCGGCGCTGCTCTGTGCTGTGGGGTCGGCGCTGCTCTGTGCTGTGGGGTCGGCGCTGCGCTGTGCTCTGGGGTCGCGCGGCTCTGTGCTGTGGGGTTGGCGCTGCTCTGTACTGTGGGGTTGGCGCTACTCTGTGCTGTGGGTCGTTGTCTGACGCGTGCCGGGGAACCTGAGAAGGGGGCTGTTTGTGTGTGTTCCAGTGTGACCTTGTGTGAGTGCAGTCTGCTGAGGGGCTGTGAAATCAGAGACACGAGGCTGCTCTCTTACCCAAGCCCCTCACCACGCCCGCCCCAGCGGAGCAGCCTGTACTCTGCCTTAATCACCCTGCCCTGCCGTAACAGCAGCAACACACAAAGAAACACACTCCATGCTAAAGCACAGGCTGGCGTAGGTGGGGTTTGGGGTGTGCGTGCTGGCAGGGCGCAAGATAAACTGTGTGATTCAGCACTTGAATGTTTGCTGTAGCATGCCTTCTGACATGAAAGGTAAATATTTGGCCCCACTCAGGACGTGATTGTAGTAACAGTGCTATGTACCTGCCTTTGCTGTGGTAACGGGTGGAAATAATGAGTGGGAAAGCAAACATGAGCCTCTTCAAACGGCCGGCTGTCTCCCGGCCCTCAGTCACTGACCGACCGGCAGGCTGCTGCAGTAACAGTGTTTCACCACCAGAGGCACTCGAGCAAAACTACAGCAGGGCAACAACAACATTTCCTCCGGTCAGATGAGAGCCATTATTCTGTCTTAGTTTGGATCTCTTGTCATCTGTATACATGCATTTAAATGAAGGCCCTGTGTGTAGGGCTTTGTGATGAGCGCAGGCTTATGTCTCAATGATTATGTGAGCTTTCTCAGTATCAGTAAAAACGGGTGTTTTTCAAGTTATTGAGGATACAATTGCTACACCCTACACACTATGGTATACTCCTCATGCATGACTCGGCATAAAACTCACTTCCTAGCGATGCTGCAGCTTCCTGTTTTCCTGCCCACAGACTGTCAGTCACATGTTGGCAGGTGAGTGATCCCTATGGGCGTGTCCTCTTCCTCAGGTCTCCGTTTCCTGCTCTGTGGTTGGCAGCAGAGTGTGAGTGACAGCTGTCCGTGCGGACAGGGATGATGCAGCAGTAGGAGTGGAGGCCTGTTCTAACGCACATCATGAACGGCGAGGAGGAGTTCTACGATGCCGTGACAGGTGAGCCCCAAACTCTCCCCTCCGTCATCACTGCTGTGCTTTTTCTGAGTCAGTGTGACTGTGGAAAGGTGGAATGGGAGTTTGGTTCCAGAACACTAGTTTTATCAGAATAAATTATCAGGCTAACCATTTTCAAGGTTTACAGTGTCTATTGTTTATATATTCATATATATTTCTGCTCATTCCTCTGTGAATGTGTGTGTGTGTGTGTGTGTGTGTGTGTGTGTGTGTGTGTGGTTCTTTCAGGCCTGGAGTCAGATGAGTCGTATGAAGGTGTGTCGGAGGCCAGCTTTAAGGATGCGCTGGTGTTTGAGGGGGGCCAGGATGACAGTGATACGCCACTGCAGGAGAACGGAGTGAGGAAACGCAGGTAAGGCAGGCCCCGGGTGTGTGCATGCGCCCAGGTGTGTGTGCCCAGGTGTGTGTGTACGCTGGTGTGTGCTTAGCCTCTCTCCTGCTGAACTCAGTCAGTGTGTCTGGTCCAGCCCCTGGTTTCCCAGCTGTGAGTGATGCAGGCCACTGTCTGTACCAGCCTTCTGTGTAATTAATGTGTGCAGTATGGACTGCTACTCTATCTGAAAATAAATCTGCTCTATATGTGTGTGTTTGTGCGCAGGACCTCCTTACCGGCGCCAATGTTTTCCCGCAATAACTTCAGTGTGTGGGGTATTCTGAGGAAATGCATTGGACTGGTGAGGATGCAGGATATGACATCACACCTGCACATATTACATCACACCTGCAGAAATGACATCACATCTGTATTTGCTATGCTGCCTCACACCTGATCTAATATCCTCACACCTGCAATTATGATATCAGACCTGCTGGTACATTTCATTACAAATGTTTCTTTTGATATGTTACTGTTGCTTAGCAGTAAGTGCACTTCTTCCTCAGTCCCTGAAGGGGAATAGGGAACATTTTAAGGGCACTCACACTGCAATAAGTGAATAGGGCACATGTTAAGGGCACTCACAGTCTGCAGTAAGTGAATATGGCACATGTTAAGGGCACTCACACTCTGCATTAAGTGCACTCATTACCCATCTCTCTGACCCCTCTGTGGTTGTTCTTGTTTCCATGGTGCAGGAGCTGTCGAAGATCGCCATGCCGATAGTGCTGAACGAGCCCCTGAGTTTCCTGCAGCGGATCTCTGAGTACATGGAGCACACTTACCTCATTCACAAAGCCTGCTCCCTGCCCGACAGCTTGGACCGCATGCAGGTAGGAGAGAGACACACACACACACACACGCATTCCTTCACACACACACTAACATACACATTCCCACACACACACACACTAACATACACATTCCCTCACACACACACTCAGACACACAAACACACACATTCCCTTATACACACACACATTCCCTCACACACACACACACACATTCCCTCACACACACACTAACACACACACACACACACAGACACACACTAACACACACACAGCACACACTTAACTCACACACACACACTAACACACACTTACCTCACACACACACACTAACACACACACACACTTACCTCACACACACACACTAACACACACACACACTTACCTCACACACACACACTAACACACAGCACACACTTACCTCACACACACACACTAACACACACTTACCTCACACACACACACTAACACACACACACACTTACCTCACACACACACACTAACACACACACACACTTACCTCACACACACACACTAACACACAGCACACACTTACCTCACACACACACACACAGTAACACACACACTCACACTTACCTCACACACACACACTAACACACACACACTTACCTCACACACACACACTAACACACACTTACCTCACACACACACACATAGTAACACACACACTCACACTTACCTCACACACATGCACCCCTGCACATACCTCCGTGCCTCCCATACACACACATACATACTTTAATGAATTTGAGAGACGTTAAGCATGTAATGAGGTGGCTAATAGACTCCCTGACTGTCTGTTTCTCAGGCTGTAGCGGCGTTTGCGGTCTCTGCTGTAGCGTCTCAGTGGGACAGGACTGGAAAACCCTTTAACCCCCTGCTGGGGGAAACATATGAGCTCATCAGGTGACCTCACCAGATCATATCAGTCATAATTCATAAATGAGTATTTAATCTGTTTGCATGCTGCACTTTTCTGTGATTATTCAACTCTGAAAAATAAGGCAAATGTTGCGTTTTTTTAAACTTGTGTATATACTACGTACTATTGCATAGTGCAGTAGTGGTTTTGATTTGGCCCAAGTATAGGGCCCTGAGGCATGCCCAGAGTGACATCACTGTGACATCAGCGAGGTCAGACACGTGACCATTAGCCAGAGAACCAATCACTGTTGGTATGAGGAGATGTATTTAAGTTAAGCCATATCTGTCAAATCCAAGCCCCCGGACAGCTGCAGTGTCTGCAGGTTTTTGTACTTTTCTTTAAAAGAGGAAAACGTCTTAGAAGTTCGGTTAGAGCACAATGAGTGACTAAAATCAGATGCGTAAGCGCTGAAACTGAACACTTGACACCCCTGACATGAGTTCTGTAGCTGCGACGTCCACATTAGCTAATGTCTTGTTTAACGTTTCACCACACCTTACGGTGTTACTGGTGTCCCTATGAAGCATCATTGAAAATAATGTAAATGTTCTGAAATGGTGAAAAACAAACCTTTTTAACAATGTTGGTACTGAAGGGAGTTTTTGTTTGCCTCTGAACTGCCTTAGACTGTGTGCTTGTGTGTTCATGGTCAGATTTACATAGTAATACTGTGCCGTCAGAACATTGTATACCTTGAAATTAATCTAGTTTCCGCATGCTGCTGTGTTTCAAATCTCATTTATTCAGATTTCAGTGTAAACACAGTCTGACATGGGGATGATGGTCTTGGGACTTTTATTTCGTTGACCTTTTTTCCTCCACCAGCGAGGTCAGCTGAGAACTCGTTTCTCATTGGCAGTGACGGGCTGGGAATCAAATCAGAGCTTCAGGGACTGAAAGCTTTCCTGTGTAAATGAGATTTGCAGATAGCACTGTTTGTGGGAGTTGCATTCGTTACCTGCGACCAGCAGCTCTATGTGTCGCTCTGTTGGTTGGTCTGTCTACAAAAATTTCCCCACCCTTTGGCGGCCACAGTTTTTGCTCTAGGAGGTTGAGATTTGGCATGGAGGTTGTGTGAAGTGTGTGTGTGAAGGTGCATGTTTCTGTTCATGCCAATTGGCTAAAAGGGGGCGTGGCAGTGGGACTGGCCTGGTCACAGCTGTTGTGGATTTTGCGCTTGTTTCTGAGTGTTTATGTTGTCTCCTGTGCACCTAAAGTAGGCCTGTGTTTCCTTCCCTCCATCCTGCTCTCCCTCTCTCTCCCTTGGTCTTTCCCTCCCTCTCTCTCACCGCTCCTCCCCCTGTCCCCCCCTGCAGGGAGAGTGAGGGGTACCGGCTGATCTCGGAGCAGGTAAGCCACCACCCCCCTGTCAGCGCCTTCCATGCGGAGAGCCTGAATCAGGACTTCATGTTCCACGGCTCCATCTACCCCAAACTGAAGTTCTGGGGCAAGAGTGTGGAGGCAGAGCCGAGGGGGACCATCACGCTAGAGCTGCTCAAGTGAGTGTGTGTGTGTGTGTGTGTGTGTATGTGCATGCGTGTGTGTGTGTGCATGTGCCTGCGTGCGTGCGTGTGTGTGTGTGTGTGCGAGCGAGTGTGAGTGACTGTGTGTGCATGCGTTCATATGTGCGTGCGTCACTGCGTGTGTGTGTGTGTGTGTGTGAGCGAGCTAGTGTGCGCGAGTGTGAGTGTACGCAACTGTGAGTGTGTGTGATTGTGGGTGTGTGTCTTCCCCTGTGTGTTTATTTGACTGTGATCTCTGTTCCTCAGACACAGAGGCGTACCCCTGTGTGTTTATTTGACTGTGATCTCTGTTCCTCAGACACAGAGGCGTACCCCTGTGTGTTTATTTGACTGTGATCTCTGTTCCTCAGACACAGAGGCGTACCCCTGTGTGTTTATTTGACTGTGATCTCTGTTCCGCAGACACACAGAGGCGTACACCTGGACCAACCCTCTGTGTTGTGTGCACAACATCATCCTGGGCAAACTGTGGATCGAGCAGTACGGCACAGTGGAGATCGTCAATCACAGGTATCTCACCTGACCTGACGCTCTGTCCATCTCAGGTATCTCACCTGACCTGACGCTCTGTCCATCTCAGGTATCTCACCTGACCCAACGCTCTGAACCTTCACTGAGCAAATCCCCCCTCAGAAATATGATATCGCTCAGACAGTCTCTAACATTCGCTAAGCATCTCAGAGCCCTCATAACCCTCCAGGTGTCTGTGCCCTTTCCCTGTTGCCGTGGGAAACTGATAAATGCTCTCTGCCCCTGCAGCACGGGGGACAGGTGTGTGCTGAACTTCAAGCCGTGCGGGATGTTCGGCAAGGAGCTGCACCGGGTGGAGGGCTATATACAGGACAAGAAGTAAGTCCACCAGTCAGCTGCCACATCATGCCCCCTAAATCATCTGCCATATTCTGCCCTCTAGATCACCTGCCACATTTGGCCCTCCAGATCACCTGCCACATTCGGCCCTCCAGATCACCTGCCACATACTGCCGTCTAGATCACCTGCCACATTCTGCCCTCCAGACCACCTGTCACATTCTGCCCTCCAGATCATCTGCCACATTCTGCCCCCTAGATCACCTGCCACATTCTGTCCCCTGTACCACCTGCCACATTCAGTTCTCACACTGTGTTTTTGGGGTGTCAGTACTCACGCTGTGTTTTTGGGGTGTCAGTAAGAGAAAGCGGAGCGTTGTGTATGGGAAGTGGACGGAGTGCATTTGGAGCGTGGACCCCCAGGAGTATGAGGCGCACCGCAAGGCTGAGAGGAAGGGCGGCTCAGACACACGCAAACAGAAGCAGGTGAGCGCAGTGCCCCCTTCTGTGGAGTCCACTGTCACAGCATTTGTTTGTTTTCAGTAATGTCCAGGTGGGGTGTGCCTGTTTAGTGACCTCGAAGGATTTATATGTGAATATAGTAGCTTCCGGAAATGTTTTCTGCTTTGTTCATTTAAATATTATCCCCATTCTAACCCTGTCTTTGTCACCAATGCAGTAAAGGAACAGTGGGTCTGTGCTAAGGTAAAATACATAACAGAGGTGCCAGTGTAATTTCTGAGCTGCACTTAGTATTAGCATTGTAGCAATGCTAGTGTTATAGTGACTATTTATGGTTAGCATTATAGCAATGCTAGTGTTATAGCGCCTATATATGGTTAGCATTACAGCTGAGAGCTGCTGGTGTAGCATCTTTGGCAGTGATAGCCTGGGTAGCTGGGGTTATGGCATTATGACTGACTGGGAGGTGGGTGGGGCTATGGCAGTAACAGACTGGGATGTAGGTAGGGCTATGGCAGTAACAGACTGGGAGGTGGGTGGGGCTATGGCAGTAACAGACTGGGATGTAGGTGGGGCTATGGCAGTTACAGACTTGGAGGTGGGTGGGGCTATGGCAGTTACAGACTGGGATGTAGGTGGGGCTATGGCAGTTACAGACTGGGATGTAGGTGGGGCTATGGCAGTTACAGACTGGGAGGTGGGTGGGGCTATGGCAGTTACAGACTGGGATGTAGGTGGGGCTATGGCAGTTACAGACTGGGAGGTGGGTGGGGCTATGGCAGTAACAGACTGGGAGGTGGGTGGGGCTATGGCAGTTACAGACTGGGAGGTGGGTGGGACTATGGCAGTTACAGACTGGGAGGTGGGTGGGGCTATGGCAGTAACAGACTGGGAGGTGGGTGGGGCTATGGCAGTAACAGACTGGGAGGTGGGTGGGGCTATGGCAGTTACAGACTGGGAGGTGGGTGGGGCTATGGCAGTAACAGACTGGGAGGTGGGTGGGGCTATGGCAGTTACAGACTGGGAGGTTGGTGGGGCTATGGCAGTAACAGACTGGGAGGTGGGTGGGGCTATGGCAGTTACAGACTGGGAGGTGGGTGGGGCTATGTCAGTTACAGACTGGGAGGTGGGTGGGGCTATGGCAGTAACAGACTGGGAGGTGGGTGGGGCTATGGCAGTGACTGACAGCTGTATTGCTGTTTCAGGAGGAGGAGCTAGGCGTAGAGGTGAATGAGGAGGCAGATGACATGCCCGAGGTGCAAGAGACTGTTGCCGTGGTGCCGGGCAGCACCCTGCTGTGGAGAATAACACCGCGACCCGCACATTCTGCAGAGGTACAACGAACCCACCACACACTTTACACTAAACACTACACTCACTATATCCACTGTATAGTACACACACTATACACATGACAAATGACAAAACAGCGGCATTTTGACTTATTTATCATTTTTCAAAAATGTTATTTGTGACTTAAGCCTGATTCGGCAGTGGTGGGTTACACATGCACATGCAGGCACACACTGCGCTAATGTGAGCATGCATGCTGTCCACACTGCACACATGCGCACACACTGCAGACATGCGCACACACCCCCTTCTGTATGCTCTGCAACTCTATCTCTCCTTCTTGCTGCTGCAGATGTATAATTTCACCAGCTTCGCCGTGTCTCTGAATGAGCTGGAGCCAGGGATGGAGGGGATCCTCGCCCCCACAGACTGCCGCCTGCGCCCCGATATCCGGGCCATGGAGAGTGGGGACATGGGTAGGGCCACTCGCTTACAGCCCCGCCCACACGCTTACAGCCCCGCCCACATGCTTACAGCCCCGCCCACACGCTTACAGCCCCGCCCACACACTTACAGGCCCGCCCATAATGCCAGCCCACACACTGCCCCATAATGCCACCCCACACGCTGCACCATAATGCCAGCCCACACGCTGCCCCATAATGCCAGCCCACACGCTGCCCCATAATGCCAGCCCACACACTGCCCCATAATGCCAGCCCACACGCTGCCCCATAATGCCAGCCCACACGCTGCCCCATAATGCCAGCCCACACGCTGCCCCATAATGCCAGCCCACACGCTGCCCCATAATGCCAGCCCGCACGCTGCCCCATAATGCCAGCCCACACGCTGCCCCATAATGCCAGCCCACACGCTGTCCCATAATGCCAGCCCACACGCTGCCCCATAATGCCAGCCCACACGCTGCCCCATAATGCCAGCCCACACACTGCCCCATAATGCCAGCCCACACGCTGCCCCATAATGCCAGCCCACACGCTGCCCCATAATGCCAGCCCGCACGCTGCCCCATAATGCCAGCCCGCACGCTGCCCCATAATGCCAGCCCGCACGCTGCCCCATAATGCCAGCCCACACGCTGCCCCATAATGCCAGCCCACACGCTGCCCCATGTGAAAAACTGAATCTATGTGACCTGCTGTAGCCATGGTGATGTTGGGTGTTGGAGCTGAGGAAGGGTTCAGGTGTTGGAGCCGAGGAAGGGTTCGAGTGTTGGAGCTGAGGAAGGGTTTGGGTGTTGGAGCTAAGTGTGTTTCTCTCCCTGCAGACACAGCCAGTGCAGAAAAGGAACGGCTAGAGGAGAAACAGCGAGCAGCGCGGAGAGAGCGGGCTAAAGATGAGGAGGACTGGAGCACCAGGTGAGCCACCTGCAAATCACCATATCAGTACACCTCTCATTTCATCTGTCTGTGTGCCTGTCTGTCCCCCCCGCCCCCAGTCTCGCTCTGTCCAAAGGTTTCTCTCTATCCATTTCACGTACGGTTCTACATGCCCACGGGCCAGTGGTGCCTCCAGCCTGCCTTTTGTGGGGGGTTATGGTTGGTGCACATGGCCAAGGGTATTGAAGAAATGCTTATGAAATGCTCTTTGTAAATAAATGGTTTGGAAATAAATTGGTTTGAATGTTACCTCAACATTACCTCAGCGTTCCCTCTGTGTTTCAGGTGGTTCCGGACAGGCACAAATCCATTCACGGGCTCGCAGGACTGGCTGTACACAGGGGGGTACTTTGATAGGAACTACACAGATTGTCCTGATATCTACTGATGCTGGGGGGGCCTTCCCCCCCCCTCCTAAAACAGCACCATATCATCTCCCACGGAAACACAGACTGGGTGTGGCTTTGTTTTAATTCCTCTTCTTTCTTTTTTTTGCTTTTTATATTTTTTTTCTCTTGAACCGTTCGATGTCCGCTCTAACTCACCTACCCCAATGGACATGTTCAAACAAAAACACAGAAAAGAAGCTGAAATCAGGGATAAAGACACTTATTTGACTGAAGAAATGTAATTTATTTTATTTGGGGGGGGTGGGGGTGGGAGGTAATGAGGTTGTGAAATGGTACATTTATTTGCTGAGATATTTCAGATTAATCTGCCGTCATACCCGCTGTCGGTGAAGGTAGAGGGAACCGGGGGTGAGCACATGAAACACACAGAAAGCATGTGATGTGTGCAGTGTACTCTGAGATACAAACCTCACAATCAACAATCAACCCAAATATGCCTTATCAGACTCTTACCACAGAACCTGAGACCGCACATGAGCAGAAATGACACAGGCCTCGCCATGATAAAGATCTGTAAATTCTGTAAGTGTAAGCAAAGGGGAAAAGTCACAGCACTGTTGTTATAGCACACCATGTTGGGAAAAATCACCCGTTTTTCAGAAAGATTACGATTTGGAAAAAATCGCAATTCAATTGTTTAGTTATAAAGATAATATTTTCAAAAAGTTTTCAAAAGAACCCAAAGACAGCAGATAAGTGAATAAAGCTGACATGGAACGAAGAGTGTCCTAATGAGATCCAGATGACCACTGCTTTGGTTAAACTAAGGTTAGGGGCCACAAAATGAGAGATGGCTGTGTGATAAACATGGTGACAGTAATGTCTGTCAGCCTCAACTACCTCCATTCCAGGTGAGTTTGTATCTCAGAGTTTCTCCTGTATGTGCATATGATATTTACAGTGCGTTTTTGGTCAGACCTGATATTTTTTTTCCAATTGAAAAAGTGCACACACGGCGGAACTGTAGCACACCCTGGTCACTGTCTGCAGCTCTCAGTCAGAATCACTGTTCACCCTGTGTGCTGTTAATTTAACATGTTAGTCACCTGTCAAAGCTCACCTGTGTGTCTCTGTGTGGACCGGATGGTTTTATCTGATGGAGATTTTTATCCCATCCCGCCCCATGCCCTGTATCTCAGTAGCCTTTGTGAATTACTCATGTAACAACGATTATATTATGCTTACTGTAACATTAACCAGTTACAATAGTCAGTGTGTGTTTGTCTGTGCTCATTTCCGTTTCGCCAGAGCTGAATTGGTATGTGCATTATAAGGATGCATGTTTTATAAGGTACAAGGAATAAGGTTACGCATTTCACTTTTCTTTTTCGTGTCATGCCGAAATAAAGCTGCTTTACGACATTGTTTACTTAGTAAAATTTTAAAAACATGTTTTACTCATAATAATTAATGGATAATACTAATCACTGATATTAATAATAATAATATTGATAACTGTATGGTAAATGTGAGTGCGTTTGTGCACATTTTTGTGTGTGAATCTCGTGAAAAACTGAAGCCATATGACCTGCTGTAGCCATGGTGATGTTGGACACGTTGTCTCTGGTTTATGGTGTAGGCAGATGTACAGATAGGATGTACAGTTTAGACTGAGGGGTAACTTCCTGCAGCCCTTCACTCAAATTTTTAACAGCAAAAATGAAAACTAGGAAAAGTGCTTTTTAAAAGCGGAATGAAATGAATCACATTTACCCTCAGTTCTCGGACCGTGAGCCACGTGAGGGTCCGGACCGTAGTGAAATCCCCTTCTCGATCCGTCTAGAGAGAAATCACGCTTTTCAGAGCCCTGCTTTTGCTTGGGATGCTTGTAGCGCTGCTCACTGCCGTGCTGTATAAAGGGTGGCGCCGCCCTTGTGGCTGAGTATGTAGCAGTTAGAGGGCCTGTTGGTGGCTCGCAGAGCATATGTTCATGCTATTGGTGCAGCTTTGGGTCCTGCACCTGGGTGTGTCAGTCCCAGTCTCACTGTTACTGGCTGCGGCCGGAAGGTCACATTAACAAGACAACGGCTTGCTCAGCTTTGCTGGTGAGGAAGATGATAAAAATGATGAGTTTTCATCATCATTGCTCAGTGGGGCTGCAGGCTCCTGAGTTGAATGCATGCTGACTTAGTGGTGCTTTGTGTTCTGGCGAGGCCATTATGTGAGTGGTGCCACATCTGTAATGCTGAAAAATTGGAAAGGCTAGTCACCATGTGAGATACAGGGGTCAAAGACATGGCTGTTTCTGCTTTAGGCTGCAGGGGAAGGCCACTTTGTTGAAGCAGCACAGTAAAGTTTTCAGTTGGGGAGGGGGGGGGTGTTGTGATCTAATACTCTTTACGTGGGCTTGTTAAATTTGGGTGTCTTGTCATGTAGCATGATACATGTGATTGTGATTTAGAAGCGGATCTTGGATAATTGTGCCACGTGTAGGCCTACTTTGTGTGCCGCATCTGGTGAGCTGGATTGTGGCGCGTTGTAGTGAGGCGATTAGAGCACGCTCACCGGAGTGTGAAAGCGCAGTTAGCCAGGCGCTGCACCCGCGTCACTGCCGCTCATGTGCGGCCTGGCCCTGCAGACTGGCCCTGAGTCTTTAGGTTACTCTGAGTAAAAGACTTGTGTTGCACAACAAAAGCACGCAGTTGTAGCACAATGAAAGAAGGAGACATTAACCTGCCCTCAGCTCGGCCACCTTCTGTCTTTCTCCTCTTCTTACATCCATTTTAAAACCTCTTATTTTTTCTCTAGGCAAATCTCACTCTGTTTGACTGTCCCGCAAGCCTCCCCTGAGACACACTGTGCATTTTTACAATATTTCCCAAATCTATGCAAATAATCACCACTATGTGTATGTGCTGTATACAGTGTAAATAGACTGCTGTATATATCAGTACTCACTGTATGTGTCTGTGAAATATGTGGCTGTTATGTTAGACACAGGGCACTGGGGTCATCAGCCCATGGGACTGGACTGGGACCCAGAGTCCTTCTAGAATCCTTCACACTCCTGGTGTGTGTGTGTGTGTGCGCGTGTGTGCGTGTTCGTGTGTGCGTGTGTGCGTGTGCGCGTGTGCGCGTGTGCGCGTGTGCGTGTTCGTGTGTGCGTGTGTGCGTGCGTGCGTGCGTGCGTGCGTGCGTGCGTGTGTGTGTGTGCGTGTTCGTGTGTGCGTGTGTGTGTGTGTGTGTGTGTGTGTGTGTGTGTGTGTGTGTGTGGGTGTGTGTGGGTGTGTGTGGGGGGGATGTGTGTGTGTGTGTGGGTGGGGGTTAAATACACCATGATTATTAATAATTGGTAACACTTTTCATTAAGTTGCGTCTTTACCCTTGTAGTTACATCTTAACTATGCTGGTAACAAGTAGGACTTCTAACATGTAGCATTGAGTAACTGCAGTGAAACATTTAACAATAAGGACTGGTAGTGTTCTTAATTCCTAAAATGATACAGTACTAGCTCAATGTAACAAGGGGGCTAAATATCTAAGTTCTTAAGTAACTTAATTTACATCATGATAACTAAAATGTAACGGGGGCTTTTTTTAACGTCTGTAGTTAAGAACACTGTTAGCCCTAATCCCATTATGCCTGTAGTGTAGCTGTGCAGTCGCAATAACCTCCTACCAAAGTAGTTGTTAAGAGTAAAGTATTGTTTTGCAATTTAATGTGAAGTATTACCTTATACATATTAAATTTGGGGGTCTTGATGCACAGTAGTTAATGCTAATTTAATCATATGAAGGCTGTATCTTGGGACGTTTGAGCTGAAAGATCGTTCGTTCTCTTAATTCCATCCAGCAAATGCCCCAAAGATCTGATTGGGAAGCCAGATGTATAAAACTCACCTGTGTGCATGATCTGCTCAACCTTTCTGCATTGATTTTGCCTCGTTGTCTTTGTCTTCTTTAATGTTACATTTAGAAAGAAAAGCTAAATAAAAAAAAAATGAAAATCATTGAACTGTACAGGCAGACCTGTCTGTTTTTACCATGTTTGTACAGGAAGTATCCAAACGTTTAGATACACTACTACTGCTGGTGGTATTGGGTACCTCGTTGCTGTCTAAGAAATGTACCTGTAGTTACCTGTAAATTAGCAATAAAAAAATGTATCATGCACCACCATTAAAATATGAATTTTATTTTGTCTTGTGTGATTTATTTATGTTGTATTTGGTTCTGTATTGCTATAGTTTGTGCTTTGAGTCTCCCTGACCAGAGAGCCCCAGAGGGTCTTGGCTGGCATTCATGCGCAGCACTTAAATCAGTTATACTACGTGTTAAAGCAGGGGATTACGCAACAAACTTGGCTCATCTCTTTCCTGTGTGTGGAATCAATTCCTGAATGTACAGTGAAAACAGAAACCAGGAGCCCCTGCTGTGGTTCTCAGGGTTCAGGGCTGCCAACAGATGCTTCAGATGGGGCTTCATGAACCATGTCAGGGTGGAGCCACAATCAGCTGGCAATCCCTGACTTGTCTGAACCATCGCTAAGGCGGGGTATGTCTGGCCAGGGCACATGACTGGGAAACTCAGCTGGTGGACTGCGGAGTGAACGATAAACCAAATGATAAATCTACATGGCGTGTTCCTATATCATTTTGTTAAAAAAAAAACACAATTTTTATGAAATCCATGTCACAATCTGATGGTGATGAATATGTCATACCAAAATGACACTCAGAATTCTCTGAGCGGAGGCTGCGCAGTGCGCGCATGAGGCAGCAAATCTCCTCTACCAAACATAACCCCCGTTGTTTATACGCGAAGACTGACGTACTTGCGACCCACCCGGAGCACTGCCCACGCATTCGGGTAGCCAATCACAGCACGTGTTCATTTGTCATGCCGGACCGCTGTGTAATCATATTGAAAATACAAAACTTGCAACATCACTGCTAGAAAGGTAACGGCATCGTACATCAATTTGTACGTTTTAAAATAACATTTTCTTAATTTTGATAATATGGGACTGCTAAAATAGATGAGAATGTGTTGTGATGGTGACACAGACTTGTAAATTTTGTTACTGTCAGTCTTTCTATGTTCAGTAGTCACTTGGTAATGTAAGTTAGCCTGCAACAGCCAGTTTAGAACCTTTCAAATGACGGCTTCTCTAAATGAAAACATTTCATTGATGCAAACACTAACTGTCGTGTTAGCGTGACAAATAACCAAATTTGTGGGTCGCAGCTGCAGCGAACTGTCACCTTCCAGATAAAGCATGCCGTATTTACGGAACTGACCGCCCAGTGACGCTCTCTGCTCGCATGCGGCAATGACAGGTGCAAAACGGAGCTGTAGAGCTGTTGATGCGTGTTGACACAGTCAGTGCTGGGGAATTTACTATGTTTTTGTGGGCGAATATATTAGAGAAACATTTCCAGCCACGATTTAACTAGCTTGTTTTTGTTTTATATGCATATAACAATGTTGTAAAAGCAAATTATTTTATGGCTAACATGGATATAGAATTGGGCGTTGCTTGACAAGTGTAAACATCATTGAAGTCTTTGGAAAATAGGCTAGCTTGCCAGCTTACTAGCTTGTGTCAGTGTCAGTTTCTGTTGCGAAATTAGCGTTTCAGACTCTTGCCTTCCTCTGACCCTGATAGATATTGGTGGCTCATTAAATTTGGACCGCGGCTGATCAAGAAATGTCGTCCGGAGCTCTGTTCCCGAGTATGGTGTCGGGGTCCCGAGGCTCCACCAGCAAGAATCTAGTGGAGTTCCGAGCCGGGAAGATGACGCTGAAGGGGAGCACAGTGACCCCAGACAAGCGCAAGGGTCAAGTTTACATCCAGCAGACTGACGACTCGCTCATTCATTTCTGCTGGAAGGACCGGACATCAGGAAACGTGGACGATGTAAGTAAATAACGACTTATTTTACCATGATCCTCATTTTTCTCAAGGACTTTAGTTGCCTTTGCGCACT
Source organism: Albula glossodonta (assembly GCA_019788955.1). NCBI lineage: Eukaryota > Metazoa > Chordata > Actinopteri > Albuliformes > Albulidae > Albula > Albula glossodonta. Next base: position 399,683 of record JAFBMS010000209.1, read on the forward strand.
TTGCTATTTCATAATTACTCCTCTCTTAGTCTTCAGCTGTCAGTCATTGAGGTGAATTTGCATATTGTGTGATGTTGTTGTTTTCGTAGGATTTGATCATTTTCCCCGATGACTGCGAATTTAAGAGGGTTAACCAGTGCACTACAGGACGCGTGTTCGTGCTCAAGTTCAAAGCTGGATCCAAAAGGCTTTTCTTCTGGATGCAGGTGAATAGTCTCCAACCCCGGACACCCCCAGACTCACCCGTCGCATCGCAGTCGCACAGTGACGCAGCGATATGGCGCTTTTCACTGATTGCGTTACCGGACACCTAAGGCAACAGAGAGGCACTTTCACTCTCACACTCTCAAAATATTTGTTTCAGTGTAAGGTTGTTTATGTTTTTCTACTTCAGTCCAAACCTGTTCTCATGAGTTTATTAATAATGTTGTATTGGAGATTTTATAAGTGTATTGATCCCATGGTGGGTGAGTCAAACTAAGGTTGTGAAAATGGTTCAGAACGTTTAATTAGTGAGGTGGATCATGGGTAATGATGTGAGGAACGGGTCATATTCTAGAACAGTGATTACCCTGTGTGTCACTGTGTTATAGAAAATGGTACAAGCTACGTTGCCTTCAAATGTGTACATGCCTTTTTAATGGTCATTCAAGGTAGCAAGATTAAGTCTGAAAAAAGGAACAAAGTCAGCACACTGCAAGGATTACACCCTAAAAAGATCATTCCTCACAACAGGATGAATATTTGGCCTGAAATAAACACTGCCTCTTTATGTTTCTCTTCCTGTTTCTCCTTCCTCCTCTCTCTGCCTCTCAGTCAGTCTCTCTCAGATTTTCAGTGTTTCCATGTTAAGGGGTCGTTATTGGGGTGCCCCTGCACAGTGCTGTCAGAGGCTGGGGTGACAGATCTCCCTTTTGTCTGGCAGGAGCCCAAAGCCGATAAAGACGAGGAGTACTGCCGCAAGGTGAATGAGTACCTGAACAACCCACCCATTCCAGGAGCCCTGGGGAGCGGGGGCAGTGGGGGCCATGAGCTGTCAGCGCTCGGAGGTGAGGGGGCAGGGCCACAGAAAGTTGGACTACACATCCCAGCATACACAGCGGTATGAGGCCTGTCAGGCAGGCCTGTTTCAAACAGCCTGGGGAACCCCTGCTGACATCCACACTCCTAATTTACATGAGTATGTATATGAGCTATCTGGGAAAATGTTATATGCCTCATGTTATACGGTTTGAATACAAATACAGATTTAAACAAAAAAAAACCCTAGACTGTCAAATAATGTCTGTAGAAATGAATGCCAGTCCCAGGAAATGTGAAAGACCATGTGAATGGTGGGAGCAGGAGTGTAAATTGGGAGTAAGGGTGTGGGGATGAGTCTGAAATCTCCCACTTTATCAACAGGTGAAGGGGGCCTGCAAAGCCTTCTGGGAAATATGAGCCACAACCAGCTGATGCAGCTGATTGGACCAGCTGGACTGGGAGGCCTTGGTGAGCTTTGCATTCCCTTTCTGAGTGCACACATCACACTGACCTGAGGCCAGGGAAGCTAAGGGGGGGGGGGGGGCTGATGATGTCATGATGTGTGATGATCTCGCTGCAGGGGCCCTGGCTGGACCCGGGTTGGCCAGCCTGCTGAGCAGTGGAGCTCCGCCCACGAGCAGCTCCTCCTCCAGGTAAAGGCCTGATCACACAGCCGCACCTCCTCTAACCTGGACACCTGCTGGACACCTGGATTTACTGAACTGAATGTGTCATCAGGCTAGTGATACTTCGACTAGATGAGTTTCATGTTCTTCGCCACCATTTTGGGTAGAGCTACACTCAGCTGTCAATCAGTATTTGTTTGACACTGTGGATGCGGTCATTAATCCAAATCATATGACTTACACAATAATTGTAGCTCTCCTGGTTTTTGGTTGAATGGAAACCTGTACTAGTAACTTGGTGAATTTCTATGCTGTGTCGGTGTATTTTTAAGCCCAGCTCATATCCCCCACCAGTTCTCGTAGCCAGTCCACAGCTGTCACCCCATCTTCCGCCTCATCTGCAACACGCATCGGCTCTGGCCAGACCCCCACTGCCGTTACCCCGGTGACTGCTGCTGGCTCCTCCCCTGCTGCCACGCCCAGCACCCCAGCAGCCCCAGCCACGCCCGGAGCCTCAGCCAGCCCCTCTCAGCCAATCCAGCTCAGCGACTTGCAGAGTATCCTGGCAACCATGAACGCAGGGGCACCGGGAGGTGAGCCGCCCCAGAACTCACACACCCATCTTCACATACAGTCACAACCTGACTCACAGCACTAACAGGCCCTGAATGTATGTGCATTATGTGGGTCAATTGGTGAAAAGTGTTGCTGGTTATTTGCCCATGGTTACAACCGTAAATGTGTCTGTCACTGTGTGTATTTATAAACGTTTGTGCAATTGTGTGTTTGTGTAACTTTGTGTTTATAACTGTGTATATGACTCTGTGTAATTGTGTTTAACAGTGTGTATGTGTCTGAGTATAAGTGTGTTTATAACGCTGTGCACGTGTGCTTGTGTAGTGGACCTGGCGAGCGCTCTCACCCCAGAGATCATGGCTCCCATCCTGGCGAACGCAGAGGTGCAGCAGAGGCTGCTGCCGTACCTGCCATCCGGAGAGTCCCTGCCGCAGAGCGCCGAGGAGATCCAGAACACTCTCACCTCCCCACAGTTCCAACAGGTAACTACTCACTTAAGCACAGGTAAACCCCACACCAACCCACTCACACTCACCTGAGCACAGGTAAACCCCATATACATTTACCTTAGCACAGGTAAACCCCACACCAACCCACTCACACTCACCTGAGCACAGGTAAACCCCATATACATTTACCTTAGCACAGGTAAACCCCACACCAACCCCACTCACACTCACCTGAGCACAGGTAAACCCCACACCAACCCACTCACACTCACCTGAGCACAGGTAAACCCCACACCAACCCACTCACACTCACCTGAGCACAGGTAAACCCCACACCAACCCACTCACACTCACCTGAGCACAGGTAAACCCCACACCAACCCACTCACACTCACCTGAGCACAGGTAAACCCCACACCAACCCACTCACACTCACCTGAGCACAGGTAAACCCCATATACATTTACCTTAGCACAGGTAAACCCCACACACACTCCCTTGACTACAGGATAAGTACTCACAAAACAGGCAGAGCAGTCAATTCCACAGGCAATCCCACATCCCATAATCACACAGAATTGAATCTGGGGTCTGCAGTGACTTGTTTGCCTCATCCTCATAATTGTGCGTCCTGTTGTGTCCAGTACTGATCTGGGATCAGCAGTGTTGTGTTGTGTCCCTGCAGGCAATGAGCATGTTCAGCTCAGCACTGGCCTCAGGGCAGCTGGGACCCCTAATGAACCAGTTCGGCCTGCCCACCGAGGCAGTGGATGCAGCCAACAAAGGAGGTGAGGGATTCACCCTACACACACTCACATACACGGCAAAGGAGTGTTCCTCACAGTTATAAACGCACTCTGTCTCCACCCTGTCTAGACGTGGAAGCGTTCGCCAAAGCCATGGAGGGCGAGGGAAAGACTGAGGACGAGGAGGAGGAGTCCAAAGAGAAGAAGGATGATGAGGAAGACATGAGTTTGGATTAGAGTGTGCTGCTCGCTTACCCCCCAGGCCTGCCAGTGTGTTACTCTCCCATAGGGCTCTGCTGGGGTGCAGCTGTGCACACCACTCTTCATGGATCATGCTTTGCCCAATAAACCGTACCTCACAGCTTCCTGTGCGTTCTTTCATTCACAGGTGACTGAGATTATTTCATCTACTCACTTATTACTGCTTTTGGGAGGCAGATTTCAGTTTGTGATCTGAAACTCTGATCCTTCTGGTCGTCTCCTCTGCAAGTGACATGAAAATACCTCCCAACCTTACAACATTCAAACACTCTCTGCTCCATTTTAGAATTACAGCGGCTGTATATGCTACATTTAAGGCCTCAGCCAATAACAACCCTGCAAGTCACTCAGGGTGTCAGTGTTTGCTAAATAATACACACACAGAACAGGAGCTCTGTATTTCATATAGGGATATTCATGACCTGTACCAAAACCCTGAATGAAAAGTTAAGGTCACCACAGGGCTGGAATAACTTACAAATAACCTCACATCCCACAGCTGATAAATTAAATGACCACATACACTTTTTTTTTTTTACATTTTAATTTTTTATTCAACAAAGAAACAGCAGATCTCCCCGTGATTTAGAAGTTCCTGAAACAGAGAGAGGAGAGGGGTGAGTGTCTGTCCCACTGCTCTGAGCAACCCAGAGAGGCAGGGCTGCCCTGCCACAGGGCCCTAAACCCACATAATCAGTGCAAAAGTCTATGGAACATAACGATTCAGCTACATCTCTTCATGCGCTCATGACTGAGTTTATCATTTTAGCACCCTGGTCGAATGTGCGAGTGAATCAGTGATGGAGCATTACACTCTGAAGACAACTGATCGAGGGTAACCAGAATAAACAAAAGCTTGCATAATTACAGGCTCTCAAAGACTGAGCTCACTCCCATGAAAGCGTTAAACGCAGAGCTAGGATGAGCCAGCAGGACTAAACACTGCAAACTGTGATCAGAATTTGTTTGATTCATGACAGTCTCAACCACAGAGGGGTGCTGTGGCTCTTCAAAGATACCTCAGCACGGATGGAGCCAGGAGGATGCAGGCTCTCACTCAAACCAACAGGACTCATAACACAAATAATGCAACTAATTATCGAATACAGAGGTGAGGCTGGAGTAGAAAGCAACACACAGACACACACAGACACAGACAGACACACACACACACACACACACACACACACGCCCTTTGAGTTTTGAGTCCTTCCTGAGGGCTGTGATCCATTCCAGTGTTTGTGGACAGACCTGCTCCTCTCGTATTTATGTAGCATGGACTGCTGAGCGCTTTGCGTTCATCTACCTTTGCAATACTACCATAGTGAGAATATGAGAATCTGCCCAGGGCATAGAGACTGCCTCGCAGGTAACTCTCTGAGGTGATTGGCTTAAATGGTGTGACTGTGGTAGGACTCTTACTTTGACACAATGGTGTCATTCTTCGCCAGCCTCAGGAGAGAGTCATCTGCCTCACCCTGTGAACAAAACCGCAAAATTAGACTATTAACACACACATTTTGTCTACATTTTCATGGTTCATTTTAGGCATGCAGGAGCCACACTGGACTGAATCGTTATCAGTGCCCAGCTGTTGACACTAAGTTTACCGACAGTAACACACATTTAATGCTTGTTGGGTTGCTAAGCAACATTTAGGGCAGGGTTTATAACCAGGTCGATCATTCTGCCTGATCAGACACCCACAGTCTGACTGCGCCAGCTGTGCAGATGGGCCTGCATTACTGCTGCTCAAAGGCTGAGCTGCGCAGCCCCACTGGTGGACTGCAGTGTGAGAAGACACAGTGGCTAGTAAAGAAAGCAGACAGAGCAGCAGCAGGGTGGAGGGGCGCACACAGTACAGGGGAACATCATCCTGGAGCTTAAAAATATTTTTGAAAAGTGGGGGAAATCTGGCGTTTGTGTTACTGAGCTTTGGCAGCAGCACAGAGTAACTGAAGACGAGGACTCGCTAGGCAACACCTGCACTTAAGTCAGGCAAAATCTCCAAAGGGCTCATACAGATCTGCAGATGTGTACACCAATGACAAACCTGATCACATCATCAACACCCCTATAAACAAGCAGAGAGTGGACCGCTCCACCCCAGCACTGGATAGCAGGAAGTGGACTGTACCATAACCCCCAGCAACCCCAATGAACACCAGAAAGCGGCCCGTACCATTCTCCGGATGGCTCCACAGATGGCATAGGTCTTGAACTGACCGTTGAACCGGCCGGTTACCTTGTCAACCTGAAAAGAAACCATTTACAGACAGTGAGACCACCCACTGGTGTTACTATTACCCAATGGCCCACCACATACTAACACCCCAACAGTCCTGCTCCAACACCAGGCCATTCACAATACATGAAGCTGTGAAGGCCAACACAGAGTATTCAGGTCTGTTGTGTGTGTGTGACAAACTACGGGTCGTGTTTTTCACACCATCACTAAAAACCTTTGAGAAGACCGGAGCAGTCAATCATTGCTGTGTATCCCTATGGACTGTATTTAGTCTGGCTCTTTGTCAATTAAGTAGTGCATAGAATAACATACTGAACTCAGTGATGTGTGACACAGTTGTCTGTTTTTTTTTTGTAAAAAAGGTCATAAACGCAATCTAACAAGTTTGGGGTCAATTCCTATTCAATTCTGCCAGACCATGGCATGGACTAAGCTCGTGAGTTAGAGGATGTCTGCAACGTTATTTTGCCCACCCAACCAAAGTAGGCGATTACTCTCCTTAACTTACAATGAACTGACCCCAATCCACAGTCTCCTACCCAAACAGAATAAATGCCCGGACGCACCTCTGCGATGTTGATCTGAATAGACGCGTGGTCCTTGGCTCCGATGATTCTGTTGCTCGCAGAGCTGAAAAGAGGATTGACCAGATAAGTATACATCAGTACGGACTATTTACATTCCCAACTCCACACTGCATTTACGTTTCTACTACAGCTACAGTTTCTACCGGCCCAACTTAAAAATGTCAACCGGCACAGACCGCGTACAAAGATGAGCTAGCAGGCTAGACGCTAAATCGATCTCACGAAACATTAGCTTGCAATGGCTGGTTTACTGAACTTACCACTTGCGAGGGACGTACAAGTCCACGAATTCACCAGCGTCGTTCTGCATCTTGTATAGATCCTGTGAACGTCCTGGACAAAAGAAACATCAGCTATTAGCTAGCCATCAGAATAAGAATACAGCACAACGATGAATTCGACGCCCCTGGGCTTTTTCTACAGTCGTTAGCTAATGGTCATAGCCTGAGAAGTAGTTACTTGTTTTCGGCCATCGTGAGCCAGCTAGCTAGTTTGGGTACAGAGGGCCTCGGTCAGGTAAATTCATATGTCGATACACATATTTAAAGATATAATCATGTGTTTAGCTGGTTAGCACAAACGCAAGCTATGGGAAGATGTAAGTATCTACCCGGTGCTACCGCACATAGCAGCCAGGCACATGTGGCCTCTCGGCTGCCTCACTTCGCACGGCTCTACACAATTCTCCTCAATATTGAGGGAATTTTCGCATTATTTTGAGCATAACAAACCACATTATCAACCGTAAACTCTTATTGCTGATTGCTAGTGTGTTACATTGATTAACTGCAACACCTTTATTCAATATTTTAGGTTTTTGTTCGAGAGGAACATGCTCAGTTACCTGTTCTCAGAAATGGCTGACACGGAAAGGAGGAGTCACAGCCCAGGAAGTGATTACAGCAGCGCTGGGTAACTACTTCCGATGTCATTCACTCTGTGGCTCAGTGTTTCAATGGTAGAGGAGGGTAACGCATTCTTAAAATAATATTTAAAATCAATATTTTCATCGTGTACAGGACTTAAAGATGCACAAGTATATTGCACAAAATTAAAAGAAAAATGTTTCTTAAAACATTAATACTTTGAAGTCTATAATCTAAAAGCAAAATGTGTTCGTTTTTCTGTATCAATCGTGGTAGATTTGTTATAATTTGTATGAACACACAGTTATGGACATGAAGAGGAGCTTGATTATAATTGATTATATTACATTTATACATTATGGTCGGGAATAAACGGATTAATGATTGAGAATACCAACATAAGATTGAAAGTATTGTTTATAAAATACTAGTCAAGATGCAAATCTGCCATATGGAGGTACTGTACTTCTATATTAGCCAGTGCCACTTGAGCATGACGCAGTCATTCAGGAATAATTAAATATTATATGACATCAATAACACAAATATTACAATTTTCTAACAGCACACTATTTATGAAAGTATGTGAGTATTTGTTTCAGTGTGTTGTATGGACTGGCCAGAGATTCCATGATTGTGAAATTCCCATGAAATAGAGGAGTGAATGTGGGTGCAATCACATGAAATAAAACACAGAGTACAATTAGTCAACAGTCAGAAAATATATTTGAAAAGATAATTTGTCCTCTGGGTCATTTAAGAAAAACACCAACCATTACAAACATTTTTCTTCCACACCAGAATATACACACAACAACTTCATTCTACAACATCATATTGCATCACCAGTGGGTCCAAATAAAACTTGAGGTAATAAAACAATTCATGTAAAAAACCGACAGAAGCTCAAAAAAAAAAAAAAAATAGCAGAGTCAGTCATCAAACAGACAAAAGTATCAGTACCATTTGTTAATTCCAAATCACATTTCAGTAAGTTTTACTTCACACTGTTTGCCTTTCCCCACAAAGTGCTTTAAGCGACAGAGCAGAATTATTGCTATTCTACTTCACATTCCATGCTATTCTACTGCTATTTAATTTCCCCCATGCTATGAAGGAAACCGTACTGCGTTCTGCTTAAGGTGCCGGTCATTCTGCATGGTATGGGGGGGTATGCACTACCCTGCCCACCATGAGGTTTTCCCCCACAGACCCAACATATACAAATTCAACTCTAAATTCTGTAAGGGAACATTTTTAAAGTTGTGTCTCCACACCTTTGATCATGAAGGGGCAGGACCTAAAATAATATGATGCTGTAATGTAACCAACCAGCACCTCCTGCAGTTGAGAAGCATGGAGGGAGGCAAGCAAACGGGAGGTGGGTTTGTAGAATCTGCTCTTTCCCTACCCATGCCTCACAGGGAGCACCTGCAGGGGGCACCAGAGGGGCCAAACCTGTGAGAGGCTTTGATTGACAGAGGAAATCAGTGGGTACAGATCAGAGTGTTGTGGTTCACTAGATGGCTGCTAGTGCTAGCCACCATGCAGACACACCACCTGGGCAGACAGGTATAGGAGTGGCCATCAGATCACTGCTAGTGCTAGCCACCATGCAGACACACCACCTGGGCAGACAGGTATAGGAATGGCCATCAGATCACTGCTAGTGCTAGCCACCATGCAGACACACCACCTGGGCAGACAGGTATAGGAGTGGCCATCAGATCACTGCTAGTGCTAGCCACCATGCAGACACACCACCTGGGCAGACAGGTATAGGAATGGCCATCAGATCACAGCGGAGTCAGGAACTGTGATGCTCGTTCCCCCTTTTTAGTTTTAGGCACTTTATTCTGTATTGCTGTCGTTATGTGGTTAGGGCTAGCTTCCCACAACCCAGTAGGATAGTTAAAAACAAATCTAACAAAAAAACCTTGTCCTCTACTTCTGTAGAGCAAAATTGCCCAGTCGTGACTGTATAACAGTGTCATTTTTTACTTTCAGAAATTGAGGGGATCTACAGTGGCCTTTCCCATCATGCACTCTCTCTCAGTCCTCTCTCTGTCCCACCGTCCCATCAGGGTGCAGGCCTTTTCTATGCCTCCTGCTGTCATGGCAACACCATGCCGGTGCTGGATAATCTTGTTTCAGCGCGGCCCACGTTCTGACAATGTGACAGCTTGATTTGTGTGTGGCCAGCGGTTGTCCTGGCGACTCGGGCTGCTCTCTGGGTGTGAGAGTTTCATGAGGCTGTGATTGTAACAGTGGCGTTCCAGCCATCTAAATAAGACACACTCTGCCGCGAAGGCCAGAGCTTCCACGCGATGAGCCTCGCACCTGCTAACTGGTAAATGCACTCCCTGTGACGCATCCTTTATTGAAATGTTGGTCGGCATATTCAAATACCACTGCTGCTGGCTACAGCACGTTCCTCTGCAGGTTTAACTCCATTCCTGGGGGGCCGCAGTGTCTGCAGGTTTAACTCCAGTCCTGGAGGGCCACAGTGTCTGCAGGTTTAACTCCAGTCCTGGAGGGCCGCAGTGTCTGCAGGTTTAACTCCAGTCCTGGAGGGCCGCAGTGTCTGCAGGTTTAACTCCAGTCCTGGAGGGCTGCAGTGTCTGCAGGTTTAACTCCATTCTTGAAGGGCCGCAGTGTCTGCAGGTTTAACTCCAGTCCTGGAGGGCCGCAGTGTCTCCAGGTTTAACTCCAGTCCTGGAGGGCCGCAGTGTCTGCAGGTTTAACTCCAGTCCTGGAGGGCGCAGAGTCTGCAGGTTTAACTCCATTCTTGAAGGGCCATGCCTGGACAGTTTTTTTGGTTTCCAATCATTCAGCAGTTGAAGGCTTATGCCACAGGCCTTGGAAACGAGGTGTGAGGAATCTTTACTCAGTCAGTAATTGAGTAACCAGCAGATACTGCAGTGCTCCAGGGCAGAGACTGAGATCCCTGCTGCGAGGCCAGAGCGCTGAGCAGCACTGAGGAGAGACCGCACCACAAACAGAAACGCACCGGCTTCCCACAGACAGTCCTGCCCATAACAGGGGGAAATCAGGGGAAAAGCATTCATACCATCAACTAATCTGGACAAAAACACAGATTCTGCCTCAACTAAAATTACACAGATTTCCTGAGGGTAAAAAAAGACAGCTTCATGAGTTAATTAGAGACGTCGCACACAGTTTCCTCCCTACCATAAGAACTGTTAATGCAGGGCAGCATGTGATCACATGACCTCTGGACAGCATGGGGCAAACGGCTGGATGGTTCTCTTTTCCCTTTGTACTTTACAAACACTGTCAACCTTTGCGCCCTACTCTATATACAGTGTACCCTGTGGTCATGAAAACCCAACCAAGACAGCACAGATATTTAAGTGCAAAACACAGCATCTCTTATTGTAGATTATAACACTCATAAATTTGTCAACAAGAACATACTTCACCCAAAAAAGCCTCTCTTGCAAGCAACACAAACTAAAAGACAGAATCGTACATATCACAAGACCAACAGGAGCAAGGGAGTGACCTGGAGCAGTTTAAATTCACTCACACAGGAAGTTCATCACATAGCAGACTCAGGAGCACAGAGACAATTATTTTGGGACTAACCCCTTACCGTGTGACTACCATGCATGAGTCATGTGACACTGAGTAATTTCTGAAACTGACCAATCAGCAGGGAGACTCAGATCTAGGCAATGCAGCATGTGTCAGTTTGCCTGATCACAAACCTACATGTATGTATGTATGTGTCCCTGCATGTGTGTGCTCACTTGCATTCTGAAACTATAAACACAACTCCATGGCTGTAAAATGGCCACCCTCACACAATGCCATGACTGCTTTTAAACCTCAAATCTCAAAGAAAGCAGAAAAAGGGTCAGCTAAGGCGGCGCTATGCTGTCAGGGGTCAGGGGTCACGGAGGGTGAGAGGTCACCATGACGTCCTGGGGAGCCTGACAGGTTGGCCTTACGATGGGAGCACCTGAAACGCGCTCGTGGGCTTCCTCTCTAACATAGAGAGCTGGACAGGGCAGAGCAGCGGAATATTCCGCCAGTAACAAATAACCAAATAACCACACCACCACCACATCAGTCTGGCACAGCTACCTACGCACACACAATAAAACCCAAACACACACACGCTGCGCCTCCCACTGCAAACAATACGACGGCATTCATATTTATGACACACGCGCTTCTGCTCACCTGAGCCAAAATATACCTGTACTGCAGTAACCCTGCTATAACTGGCGATGTATGAAAGCTGTAATTACAGTCAAATGACTCATTGGATCACATATTAAAATGCTACATTTTTTGTAAAAGAAAAGATGAAAACAGTGCAAGGAGATAAATGCATGGATATGTTTTTGGGTTTTATATCCCTTCTCTATCCAGAAATAAAAGAGAGACTGATAAGGAATGGTGTGGTTGCTGGTCAAACACTCACACTCTGAGAGATGGGGGAAAAACCCCCCTCCCTCACACCACACCTTTTACCCCTGGAGGGAGAATGAGCGAGTCAGATCAAGGTTCTCTCGTCTTTCAGCCAAACGGGTAAATGACACTGATCCAGGGTTACCTTACTGACAAACACAAAGGACACAGTGACTTTTTTTCCCAGAAACGGGGCGAGGGCATGGGAGGGAAGAGGGCTTAGTTCCCTGGGTCTGACCTCTTTATGGACCAAACCTTTTATTTGCACCAGTATATCAGGCTGAGAGAAATAAATAAATAACACACAGAAGAACAAACGGACCCTGCAGGAAAGGTCTTGCACCATGAGACCGATTCCATGGCAGCTTGCCAGACTGCACTGAACAGAGCCCTCCTGTAGGGGCGGGGCTCTCCTGCATGGGCGGAGCTCTCCTGTAGGGGTGGAGCTCTCCTGTATGGGTTCTTCTGTAGGGGCGGAGATCTACTGTGTGAATCCGTGATCGTTTCTGGAGAGGCTCTGTGAGCCAGAGAGGGCCCTGTCACAACACACCCATTTAAACAGCTCAAAACTATGGGCATGTGTGACGTCCCTCTCAGACACGGTGTAAATCTGCCTGTGCTACCTGTTTATTCTGAACCAATGGCCAGATGATTTCTACTGAAGAGTCATGAAAAGATAAACCACCCCGGCCAATTACATCCACCCTCAGAAATCTGCTGGCACCAATCGGATTGCAGGAAACAAACCATGGGGCCTTGTGCTGTGGACAGAGCTTCGGTCTGATTGCTGTGCACTATGGGGCTGGTGTGGGTGGAGCTTCGGCAGTAACACCCTAAACGGGGCAGTCACTCTCTATGGGGTGTAACACACGGCTGTGTGGAGTTTTGGTGGGTGTGGCACACATGGGGCAGGGTCTGTGTGGGTGTGGCTCTATGCACAGGCAGGAGTCTCAGCAGTCTTGGTGGATGTGGCTTGAGGCAGGGGCGGAGACTTGATAAGGAGTGGGGGTGGAGCCTCAGTGGGCAGGGCTGGGTACGGGGGGGCGGAGTCTCAGCAGATGTGGCTCAGGGCTGCTGCACCAGCCGGCGGTAGTGGGGCATCACCTTGCTCTCTGGCAGGTACAGCGCCATCTCCAGGGCGACCAGCACTGTGAACTCCAGCGGAATCAGCTCCCGCCGGCTGATCCGGAAACGTTCCTCCAGCCGCTGCACAGACCAGAACACTGTTTAACACAACATATAACAAAACCTGCCCTCCAGCCTCTGCACACAGCAGAAACGCAGCCTTTAAAACACAAAACACTCTCTCTCTCACACACACACACACACACACACACACACACACACACACACACACACACACACACACACACACACACACAAACACACACACACACACACAGACACAGCAGATAGAACAGTACTCCAAACACCCCTGCACTTTTTCCAAGGACATGCTGTTACTCTGGAGACTCAGAATATAAACAAACTCTCATCTGACGTCACACTTTACAGCTGTATTAACAAAAGGGGGGATAACCTTACACAAACGGCACCAGGGCCTCACACTACCTCAGAGCTACTTTTACAGATATTACCTGTTAGTACATACGTCATTATTACCTACCTCTAGGTTAAGACAGACGGTCAAAATGAGGCAGTAAATACAAGTGATTAATCAAACAGTAAAAATGAATAACAGTTTAGCTAACAGTGTAAATGAATAACCTTGCTGAGTGTAAAACAAGGGAATATGCTAACAGTAAAAATGAATAAATGGTAAGAGAGTTAAGAGGGCTTATAAAGTTATCAGCTTAAGAATAATTGACTATACTAACACGTCTTTAAGCCACAACTTAAAATGAGTATACACGAACAGGATACAGTTGGTGATAATGCTAACAGAGTAAATATGAGTGACTATGGACATTAAATAAGTGATAATGCTAACAGGATCAAATGATTAATTATGATTACAGTGAAACGGAGCACACTAACAGAGCGAAGCAAGGGACTGAGCTAAAGCAGCTGAAATTAGCGATCGCACTATACGCACGTCTATGAGTTGTTTGACCTCCTGCCTGCGGAGGTCGCTGCTGATCTTGGCAGCCAGCAGTACACAGGCGGCAGAGACCAGCTTGCGGTTCTGCTTGTTGAGCCGTCCCTGCAACACCAGCTTCTCAAAGTACACGTGGGCCATCGCCACGGTCACCGGCTGTAGTCCACAGTCTTCGCTTACTGCCCTCATCTCCCTCTTCAGACTGCAGGAGAGAGAGACCAGCAGAGTTACACGCGCAAAGAATGTACACAAACCCACAGGGCTCAGTGAAAGCAGACAGACGCAGGGCTCAGTGAAAGCAGACAGACGCAGGGCTCAGTGAAAGCAGACAGACGCAGGGCTCAGTGAAAGCAGACAGACGCAGGGCTCAGTGAAAGCAGACAGACGCAGGGCTCAGTGAAAGCAGACAGACGCAGGGCTCAGTGAAAGCAGACAGACGCAGGGCTCAGTGAAAGCAGACAGACGCAGGGCTCAGTGAAAGCAGACACACGCAGGGCTCAGTGAAAGCAGACAGACGCAGGGCTCAGTGAAAGCAGACACACGCAGGGCTCAGTGAAAGCAGACAGACGCAGGGCTCAGTGAAAGCAGACAGACGCAGGGCTCAGTGAAAGCAGACAGACGCAGGCTCAGTGAAAGCAGACAGACGCAGGGCTCAGTGAAAGCAGACAGACGCAGGGCTCAGTGAAAGCAGACAGACGCAGGGCTCAGTGAAAGCAGACAGACGCAGGGCTCAGTGAAAGCAGACAGACGCAGGGCTCAGTGAAAGCAGACAGACGCAGGGCTCAGTGAAAGCAGACAGACGCAGGGCTCAGTGAAAGCAGACAGACGCAGGGCTCAGTGAAAGCAGACAGACGCAGGGCTCAGTGAAAGCAGACACACGCAGGGCTCAGTGAAAGCAGACACACGCAGGGCTCAGTGAAAGCAGACACACGCAGGGCTCAGTGAAAGCAGACACACGCAGGGCTCAGTGAAAGCAGACAGACGCAGGGCTCAGTGAAAGCAGACACACGCAGGGCTCAGTGAAAGCAGACAGACGCAGGGCTCAGTGAAAGCAGACAGACGCAGGGCTCAGTGAAAGCAGACACACGCAGGGCTCAGTGAAAGCAGACACACGCAGGGCTCAGTGAAAGCAGACAGACGCAGGGCTCAGTGAAAGCAGACACACGCAGGGCTCAGTGAAAGCAGACAGACGCAGGGCTCAGTGAAAGCAGACACACGCAGGGCTCAGTGAAAGCAGACAGACGCAGGGCTCAGTGAAAGCAGACAGACGCAGGGCTCAGTGAAAGCAGACACACGCAGGGCTCAGTGAAAGCAGACACACGCAGGGCTCAGTGAAAGCAGACACACGCAGGGCTCAGTGAAAGCAGACAGACGCAGGGCTCAGTGAAAGCAGACACACGCAGGGCTCAGTGAAAGCAGACAGACGCAGGGCTCAGTGAAAGCAGACACACGCAGGGCTCAGTGAAAGCAGACACACGCAGGGCTCAGTGAAAGCAGACACACGCAGGGCTCAGTGAAAGCAGACAGACGCAGGGGGCAGTGAAAGCAGACACACGCAGGGGGCAGTGAAAGCAGACAGACGCAGGGATCAGTGAAAGCAGACAGACGCAGGGCTCAGTGAAAGCAGACAGACGCAGGGAGCAGTGAAAGCAGACACACGCAGGGCTCAGTGAAAGCAGACAGACGCAGGGCTCAGTGAAAGCAGACAGACGCAGGGCTCAGTGAAAGCAGACAGACGCAGGGCTCAGTGAAAGGAGACAGACGCAGGGCTCAGTGAAAGCAGACAGACGCAGGGCTCAGTGAAAGCAGACACACGCAGGGTTCAGTGAAAGCAGACAGACGCAGGGGGCAGTGAAAGCAGACAGACGCAGGGCTCAGTGAAAGCAGACACACGCAGGGGGCAGTGAAAGCAGACACACGCAGGGCTCAGTGAAAGCAGACAGACGCAGGGGGCAGTGAAAGCAGACAGACGCAGGGCTCAGTGAAAGCAGACAGACGCAGGGCTCAGTGAAAGCAGACAGACGCAGGGCTCAGTGAAAGCAGACAGACGCAGGGCTCAGTGAAAGCAGACAGACGCAGGGCTCAGTGAAAGGAGACAGACGCAGGGCTCAGTGAAAGCAGACAGACGCAGGGCTCAGTGAAAGCAGACACACGCAGGGCTCAGTGAAAGCAGACAGACGCAGGGGGCAGTGAAAGCAGACAGACGCAGGGCTCAGTGAAAGCAGACAGACGCAGGGCTCAGTGAAAGCAGACAGACGCAGGGCTCAGTGAAAGCAGACAGACGCAGAGCTCAGTGAAAGCAGACACACGCAGGGCTCAGTGAAAGCAGACAGACGCAGGGCTCAGTGAAAGCAGACAGACGCAGGGCTCAGTGAAAGCAGACAGACGCAGAGCTCAGTGAAAGCAGACACACGCAGGGGGCAGTGAAAGCAGACACACGCAGGGCTCAGGAATGCGGCGTACCTCCTGATCTTGCTCAGCGTCAGTTTAATGTGTGGAAACTTCTCCCTGAAAGTGTCGTTCATGTCCTTCTTCAGGTCAGACGGCTTCACATACTCAATAACAGTGGTCTAGGAGAGAAACCAGAGGAGTGAGGAATATTTGAACAGAACTATAGCACAGTGTGTTTGTGAAATATACCCATACAGGACTGTAATTCATTCGTAGGTTCTATGCAGGATGTTGGGGTTGTAAGGCTTGTTGTTTGGGTTCTGAGCCTGAACGTTGGGTTCCAGGGGTTCTCACCATGTAGGAGGCGAAGATCAGCACCCTCTTGTGTTTGCCGCAGGGCCACTGGGGGTCACTCAGCAGGTTGGGGTCGTAGTCCGGCAAGTCTTCCCCGCCTGCAGATCACACAGGAAAATCAGCACCAACTGCAGTTCACTTCCGTCCTCTAGGGGGAGCCAGTGTCCAGGGCCAGGGGGGTGAGTGTGTGAGTGGAATGGGGGGGGGTTGGGGATGAGGTTCGTACCTGGGTCCGGACCCATAGTGCTGTTGAGCCGGGGTGTGGTGAAGTTCCTCTGCAGGTTGTTCCGGGTCAGAGGAGTCGCAGCTACGCTTACTTCCCCTGGAGCGTTCTTCTGCCGCACCAGGGCGTTGGTGGGGAACAGAAACCTGGCATAGGACACCGTCTGGAGAGACAAAAACACAAACCGTTTTATTTTCATTAGCGTTTACTAACTGGACAATCATGTCTATTAAATTATTTTAAAAATCCATAAAGAAAACATGCACCAACTGAATTTACATAGAAAAATGCTGTGTGATGGGGTAACAGTTTAAAAAAATAAAAAGCAACCAAAAATATCACAAGCATCACAGAACACATCGTGGAAAATAATATGCTGATACTTAATGTGATGACAGCTCCACTGATCCCCCTTATTTTAGCATCACCCAGAGCTCCAGTTATGAAACGGCGCTGCCAGGGCCGAGAGTAATCTGCCCCACTCAGCGATCCCTCTGCTGTCGTCGCTCCACAGACAACAACAACAACAAAAGTGCAAGCTACCAGACTGTAATCTAGCATAAGTCGGAAATCAAACAAAAAAAAAAAAAAAACAAATAAAATGAAATAAAAGTCCTGGCCAGTAACATTACTCTCCTATTTACGCAGAGCAGCACTGTGAGAGAGAGAGAGAGAAAGAGAGAGCAAAGTGCTGAGCCTGCTTTTATACTCTGGCTAATACAGGCTAGCACAAACAGCACTGCCAGCTAGTCACATTCTGGTTATCGCAAGGTAACAAAAATATCACTAGTGGTCCACCACCAATGCTAGCTCTTATGCTGGAGACGCACTCTGACTTGCTCGGGATAATACATGCGAGGAATATGCTATGCTGATTCTCACAGACTGTCAGACTCAGGCCAGCATAGGCTTGCAGAAACAGCACTGTGGAGAGTCACATTCAGACTAGCATAGGCTTGCAGAAACAGCACTGTGGAGAGTCACATTCAGACTAGCGTAGGCTAGCAGAAACAGCACTGTGGTGAGTCACATTCAGACTAGCGTAGGCTAGCAGCAACAGCACTGCTAGTGTAGGCTAACAGTAGCAGTAAGGGGAGCTTACCTTGCCGTACGCCCCCAGCTCCACCCCCTCCAGGCCAGGGATCATGTCCAGGGTAGCTGTGCCCCCCCCAGAGGAGTGCCTCTGCTTCTGAGTGTCCAGCTTAGGATCACTAAAGGGAGGGGCAGGAATGAGAGGAGAGAGAGAAAGACAGAGGGAATGAAATGGAAAAGTAAGGGGTGGCAAAATTACATGTCAACACTGTTTTCAGTCAGGACTACATGCAATACACATCTATGATATTTCCATTTCTTGCCAATGTTCCCTGATTTGTAAGTCGTGTCAATAAAGAACTCCTGCAAATAAAGCAGGAGAGATAGAGTGTGTGTGTGAGTGTGTGTTGGGGGTGGGGGGGAAATGGAGAGTAATTTGAACCTCCAGCTGCCAGCTCAGCTCTCAGACACCACAGAGGAAGAGCAGAGCACCTCCATGCTGCACACGTCTGTCTGACACCCCGTACATTCAGCTGATACTCCTGTCTGCAGCGCCTTACACAGCTTATGCACTACCTATTTACACAGCTAACGCACTACCTATGTACACAGCTTACGCACTACCCATTTACGCAGCTTACACACTACTCATTTACACAGCTTACGCACTACCTATTTACACAGCTTACGCACTACCTATTTACACAGCTTACGCACAACCTATTCACACAGCTTACGCACTACCCATTCACACAGCTTACGCACTACACATTCACACAGCTTACGCACTACCCATTCACGCAGCTTACGCACTACCCATTCACGCAGTTTACACACTACCCATTTACGCAGCTTACACACTACCCATTTACACAGCTTACGCACTACCCATTTACACAGCTTACGCACTACCTATTTACACAGCTTACGCACTGCCCATTTACACAGCTTATGCACTACCCATTTACACAGCTTACACAATACCCATTCACACAGCTTACGCACTACCTATTTACACATCTTACGCATTACCTATTTACACAGCTTACGCACAACCTATTCACACAGTTTACGCACTACAAATTCACACAGCTTACGCACTACCCATTCACACAGCTTACGCATTACCCATCCACACAGCTTACACACTACCCATTTACACAGCTTACGCACTACCCATTCACACAGCCTACACACTACCCATTCTCACATCTTACACACTGCTCCACACTGAAGCTGTGTTTTCTGAATGACCAGACTAGCTTGCTAACCATGACACTAAACTACCAACTACAGAACTCCGCTCAGTGCTTACACTAGGAATCAAACCTCTGCGTTACCATCCAAGTACAGCCACATCCCTAAATTAGCATTATCTCCGTATCTGTACATTAGCATTATCTGTATCTGTACTTTAGCATAATCCCTGTATCTGTACATTAGCATTATCTGTACCTGTGCTTTAGCGTTATCTCTGTATCGTTATGTTAGCATAATCTCTGTGTCTGTACACTGGCGTTATCTGCATCTGCACTGTAGCGTTATCTCTGTATCATTACGTTAGCATAATCTCTGTGTCTGTACATTAGCATTATCTGCATCTGTACTTTAGCGTTATCTCTGTATCGTTACGTTAGCATAATCTCTGTAAATATCCCTGATGTGGGTATCAGGCTCAGTGTGAATCCCTGAGAGTGCAGAGGATGGAGGCTGAGCCGTATGGGTACTTACCTCAGGGGACTTGTGGACCTGTCCAGAGACTTCTGCCCCAATCGCTGTGCCCTCCTAGCACAAAGCACTCAATACTCCTCTCTATCTCGCCCCCTCTAAACGGAGTCCTCACTGTTATTGGAATGAGATCACCCCCTCCCCCCTCCAGTGACGACAGCGCCGTGGGAGGCCCGGGCGTTTTACAGCGACAGATGTGCGTTCAAATTAAATTACCCATGATTCTTGCTCACCTCGTTACAGCTGGCCCAGCTTTCTGACTGACCTCGCGCTGAGCTTCAGAAATCTCTCTTACGTAACGCGCACACACCCAATTCCCTCTCCATATACAAAAACACACACGCACATACACACCCCCACATACATAATCACATTATCACACGATAAAACAAGAACACACACTCATATACACACACAATGACACACACCCTTCCTGTAGCTGTGACAGCCCCTCCACTGCAAACCAGCTCCACAGCCTGTCACACACTCCCTATCCGATTGGCCCTCGTCTGCCCAGAGAGAGAGGCCACCAGCCAGCTACAAACTTTCTCACAAGGAAGTTCGTAACCTTTCTGGAATTTGGGTATTTTTAAGCACAAGTAGGCAGGCTTTGACCCAGAGGGCGGTCAGGGATACGGGATGCAAAAAAAACTGGGCATTATGGGAACAAACTGGAACAACATCTGGTCTGCCACCCCCCCGAACCCCCTAACAGGGTGAAACTGATCTAGGTTCAGTGTCTGAGACTCATCCCCACAACCAGTAATCCAGGATCAATGGGCCTTCATGCAGAGGCGAGAACGTACCTGAGGTAGAAGCTCTCCCCATAGGGCAGAACGGAGAAAGCGGCACACAGGGAGCGCTTGGCACAGATCAGCACAATCCTGGACAAAGACAGACACAGAGCAAGAACATGGATCACTGTACAAACTAAACAGGACAATCCAATGCATGGTGAATTTTATGATAATGCAGATGGGTTTAACTCCAGACCAGGAGGGCCGCAGTGTCTGCAGGTTTAACTCCAGTCCTGGAGGGGGCAGTGTCTGCAGGTTTAACTCCAGTACTGAAGGGCCACAGTGTCTGCAGGTTTAACTCCAGTCCTGGAGGGGGCAGTGTCTGCAGGTTTAACTCCAGTACTGAAGGGCCACAGTGTCTGCAGGTTTAACTCCAGTCCTGGAGGGCCGCAGTGTCTGCAGGTTTAACTCCAGTCCTGGAGGGGGCAGTGTCTGCAGGTTTAACTCCAGTCCTGGAGGGGGCAGTGTCTGCAGGTTTAACTCCAGTACTGAAGGGCCACAGTGTCTGCAGGTTTAACTCCAGTACTGAAGGGCCACAGTGTCTGCAGGCTTAACTCCAGTCCTGGAGGGGGCAGTGTCTGCAGGTTTAACTCCAGTACTGAAGGGCCACAGTGTCTGCAGGTTTAACTCCAGTCCTGGAGGGGGCAGTGTCTGCAGGTTTAACTCCAGTACTGAAGGGCCACAGTGTCTGCAGGTTTAACTCCAGTACTGAAGGGCCACAGTGTCTGCAGGCTTAACTCCAGTCCTGGAGGGGGCAGTGTCTGCAGGTTTAACTCCAGTACTGAAGGGCCACAGTGTCTGCAGGTTTAACTCCAGTACTGAAGGGCCACAGTGTCTGCAGGTTTAACTCCAGTCCTGGAGGGGGCAGTGTCTGCAGGTTTAACTCCAGTACTGAAGGGCCACAGTGTCTGCAGGTTTAACTCCAGTCCTGGAAGTATCTGTGGTATCTGAAGTATCTTTACATTACTCTGTGTCGCGTGTCTGAGAGCACATGATTCTTGTAGAAAGGGAGGGAGAGGAAGTGACCAATGTGTCACCTGTTTAGCCATTAGATGAAAGAGACTGCTCTGTGAAGCAGCAGCCTAACAGAGTCACACGGACAGAGAGAGACACACTTAGTGGTGAGTGGTGCTAAATAGTGTTGGGTTGCTAATGAGCACTTACCTGCTGCCTTGTGTGTCGTACTGCCTCATGTTCTTGATGAAGTGGACTTTATTCACACCCCTCAGAGTGGGAGAACCGGACAGGTTTCGCAACCTGACCCAAAACAAGGAGGATACACCCATCAATCAATCCAATCAGCTGATGAATACACGAGTCACCAACCAACTCTGCCCCACCCACTTTCATCTGAGATGAGAGGTGACAAAAAACATTTCAATACTACTGAGTGAAGTCTACACAGACCACATCTGAGCTACAGTTATCAAGCTAAATGGCTGTTTCAATAATAACGAGCTATGAGTTGGCTGAATGGATCTGTCTTGTCTTAGACTCTGGACCAAAGATTTGACGTGTTCAACCTTGGGACAGCATCCAGCAGATTCTCTAAAAATCCTTATCCGTTAGTTTCTGATAACGTGAAACCACCTCGCCGGGTGAGGATGTCTCTAATCTAGTCTCTAAACTGGCATTTAGGAGTGAGCTCACTGCAGCCCCAAGGCCATGATGGTGCTGATCTAAGCCTGACCGAGGGGCTGACGGCTCGGCCTGACGGCTCGGCTGGTCATGGTGATTCACTCACAGAACTAACGCTAAAGCTCCACCCCATTTCCTGAGCTGGGGTTGGCAAGGAGGCCCATCTGCTTCCGAATTACAGGCCAGCTTCTGCTCCCAATTATTTCATTAGCGCTAATCGCTTATGCCATCTGACATGTCAGCCATATTTCTTGATAGGCCCATGACTGTTCCTTTGTCCACGCATGATATGTTTTACTGTGGGTGAATGTACCTGCAAACCAGCAATGATTCACAGATACCTAGTTAATTGAGTCAGGGAACTCAGTTCAATTAAATTAATTTTTATTTGTAACCTGGGGGGGGCTCCACTGGATTTAACGACTTTAACTGCAGAGTATATTTGTGCTGTCAGTCTGGGTAGTATGGGCCAGCGGGCAGGTCCCGTTTCTGGTACAGACAGGCAGCTGAAAGAAAGAAAGCCCACCATACACACTGACCCTTCAGGGCCAGATTTACCCACGGGTCCCTGTCCTGAGCTCCAGAGAATGGTACCCCGTTAGGAGGGCAGCCAGGCTTGGGGCAGCGTCCCAGTGCTGGTCCTGGGGGGCCGGAGGGTATATGGGCTTCAGCCACCCTCCCTGGCTCAGTCAGAGAGCTAGCTGCACACACTAGTGCTGGGTCACCCCCAGCATAGCCTGCGGTGAAGCATTTCTGTGTGCACACAGCACTGGACACTATCACAGACTTTGGCTTTTATGTATCTCCAGCAATTTGGCTAAACTTTTTCAAAGTAAATGACATCACAGTAAATGATGGGGCTGTTTAGAGAGGTGGACAATGAGATGTAGAAACAGACGGAGCTCAGAAATGAAGCTCAGCTGATTGCCGTAATGCCAATCTGTGTGTATAACAGCACATCTTAACAGAGCAGCTCCCCGAGGAGCGGAGGAGATCATTAAGAGGAGTGAGAGTTTGGGAATCACCTCTCTCAGGGAGTTTCTGCTGTTCAGGGACTGACACACATATTCTCCTTAATTAAAAACGATTGGGCCGACCTACACATTGTCCTATAAGCCTCTGGCCCTCTGTAGCAACCTGTAGTTACAACAGGAGAAAATCCATGGCAGTTTATTAAGTAATTGGCAGATTAATCAAATAATTGTTTGCGATGATCTCCAATGGGAGCAGTGGGTGCTGTGCACTGCCCGTATCCCAGAGTCCCCTCCGATGCGGGTCATGGATTAGCGAGGGCTTTCAGTATCCTGTCGCCTGCTCTTACGGGAAACGACGGCATGTTCAGTGTCCTGGGACACCCCTGCTGCCGCCAGCCTGAGCGCTCTGCTCCGTGAGGGACAGCTCTGCAGCCTCCATCACTCACAGAGCCACGCCCATGTCACACCCATGGAGTTCACCCTGATCCAGGGTGGCTTGGCTCAACAAATACCCCACTCAGAGCTGCACTTACCCTGGCCTTCATACCCTCATATTTATACTCCATATTTAACATTATACCATCTAACATATTTACTGTTTAAAGTACATGTGTTGTTTATGCACTCTCTCTTGGTTGGACAATACTAAGTCCTTATCCCTTCCTCTCTTTGCCTCAGCATTTGGCTCTGCTCCTCTGTAAGTCCTCCTGGGTAAATGTGATGTAATGGGGCTTGCACAGGCTAATCACTGCAGGGTACCGATAGGGAGCTAATAACTGCCTTTACATAACAATTATGTCACATAAGGGTTAGGCCTAAATATGCAACTTTCTGATCTGGATCCAACAGCAAGCCCAGTCTCCTCTTTCTCCAAACACTCGCTCTCTCTCTCCCTCGTTCTCTCTCTCTCACTCTCGTCAAAAGTAGTCATGCACAATTTGAATTATCTGACAGCTAGTTACTCTCCCATGATGAAATACACAGGCAATCCCCCACTATACTCATAGATGTTCCATCCCATGACAGGGTGTTGTTAAGGAGCAGAAAGCCCTTCTTTCCTGGGCGGTGGGGGGCGGGGGGGGGGCAGTGTTGCTGCACTCCCCTCCTTCCCAGACAGAGACACAACAGAGTACAGCATGCTTCAGGCAGAGTCAGCCTCAGTGTGGGGCCTCAGTGTGGTGCTTCAGGCAGAGTCAGCCTCAGTGTGGGGCCTCAGGCAGAGTCAGCCTCAGTGTGGAGCCTCAGTGTGGGGCCTCAGGCAGAGTCAGCCTCAGTGTGAACCCTCAGTGTGGGGCCTCAGGCAGAGTCAGCCTCAGTGTGAACCCTCAGTGTGGGGCCTCAGGCAGAGTCAGCCTCAGTGTGAACCCTCAGTGTGGGGCCTCAGGCAGAGTCAGCCTCAGTGTGAACCCTCAGTGTGGGGCCTCGGGCAGAGTCAGCCTCAGTGTGAACCCTCAGTGTGGGGCCTCGGGCAGAGTCAGCCTCAGTGTGAACCCTCAGTGTGGGGCCTCAGGCAGAGTCAGCCTCAGTGTGGAGACACTGGGCTCCGGCTCAACCCGCTTACATAAGTAAGCAGTGGCACATTTATGATGGTCATAAAACTGGGCTTGCAACTCAAAGGTTGCGGGTTCAATTCCCTCCCAGGTACACCACAGGGTCGTGTGTTACGCCACAGAATTGCTTCAGCAAATACCAAGCTGTCTAATTGGAGAGCATATAAACTAATAAGTCACACTGGATAAGAGATAACTGAACATCCAATACTGAACATCTGAAGTAAATGTTAAGTTCTGACTCCAAGACCTCTTTCTGACTCACACACCCCATTTCCCCTCAACGGCCCACATTAAGACACACACACACTTCACCTCTTAAATAACTCAGCTCAGAATCTCCATATCAAAGTAGAGGCAGACACGATGAAAGGAAATTTTTATCTACACAGCTTGCCCCTGGACCACAAGCATGAAAAAATAAGATAAGCATTACTGATGATAAATATACATTAATTTTTTGGGGAAAGGTTCAGAGGGAGCTGCTGTTCCCTTCCTAAATCGCTGGTGTTACAAGACATCAAGATTCAGCCAGAAATTAGGGCACTGGCCAAGCAGTAACTAAGACACAAAACCTAACATCAGTTTCTCAGACCAAATGTCAAGTTATATCTACGCAGTAAGCCACATTCTCACAGCCCTAAAGATGTGCTCTGCGTCATGAGATTATGTAAATGCAGTCACTCCGCCTCCCCTCAGACAGAGCCTGATTGGTTATCTCCTCATCGCTGGTAAAACAAATCGCACACGACAAGCAGGCACAAAACCCTCAGCTGTGGGAGCCAGGCCTGCGGCGGTGACTTTGTGCAGACGTGTGTGTGTGTGTGTGTCTTTGGGGCTGTGATCTACAATAAACAGGATTCAGCCTGGTTTGATGTCACAGGCTCTGTAGTGGAACACAGAAAACCACATCAGAGGGTACCACAATGTACACAGGCTACCACTACACTGTGCTGTCCAGCAGAAACCTCTCAACTCCATTTCCTGAAGAAAAACGGCCCGTTCTCCTGGCTCATTTAAACATCCTTATACAGCCTGAAAACGCTCCTCCGGCCAGACTCACTCCAGCAGACCGGCCTGCAGCAGCTCTGCTACAGAGGCTGGACACACACCTGCAGTTTCAGTCACACTCACTACAGAGTGTAACAGGTGAATTTCTGCTCTGCAACACGTCAACTAATCATCTGTTCATAGTCAGCCTCAAGTCTCAAGTGTGTTTCGATCGTTAGCCATTAGACCCACCCAGCGCAAACCAAACTGAGCTGCAACACTCTCCAGACCCACCCAGCGCAAACCAAACTGAGCTGCAACACTCTCCAGACCCACCCAGCGCAAACCAAACTGAGCTGCAACACTCTCCAGACTTCGCCTTCCTCCTGTAAAGGGGTGGAGAAGGGAGGGCCTCCACAGATGAGCACAGCTTGCGCGCTGATGGAGTGAAAGTATCTTCACAGCTCAATGTGGGGACTAAACGCCCTTCACCTTATGTACTCTGTGTCACCCACAACTCTGTAACTGTACAGCACTCTGAAAGGTCGACGTGAGCGCAGTGCATGTAGACGAGGGGCAGAGAAAGGGAGGCATTATGCTGACCCTCACACGTAACGCAGATTTGGCGTCTTGCACAAAACTTGGGTTTGTTCTTTCTGGGGCGCTAAGCCTTTGCCTGAAATCCGCATTTCCTTGAACCATCGGTTCCAATTAAAGGCAAAGTAAACCAAACCATCATCCCTCCAAAATACAAGTTACATAAAGGGTTTAATCTTTATCTCTTCCTGAATGTTGATTCAATCTTCTCCGGCAGATTGTGGCATCATGTACGAGAGAAGCAACAGTGAGAGAGAGAGAGACAGAGACAGAGAGAGAGAGAAAGAGGAGCAGACAGCAGAGCTTTGTAACAGTGACTTTGGGTCAGGTTTAAATGACTGTAATCACCCCTCCACCCCTCCGCCCCCCAGCTAAATGTCTCTGCCCCCCAAATCAAGTCACCGCAGAATCTTAAACACCGGTTGTCAATCCAGCCTGCTGCTAACCATAGCCAATCAGCAGGCTGGCTCTGTGTCATATGGCCCATTGCCATAGTAACGAGGCTGGTGGCACTGTAATTTTCTTCCTGCTGTGTATTCACAGAGCCCACGCCCCCCTCCAGGTTCATGCTAACAAAGGCCATTTAACGGTAGCAAAACTCCAGGTCCATGCTGACAAAGGCCATTTAACACGAGTGCAACTCCAGGCTACACCAACACTGGCCATTTAGCACAAACGCCTGTCCAGTTTACGTTAACACTGGCCATTTAGCACAAGCGCATGTCCAGGCTATGCTAACACTGGCCATTTAGCACAAGCGCATGTCCAGGCTACGCTAACACTGGCCATTTAACACAGGTGCATGTCCAGGCTATGCTAACAGTGGCCATTTAGCACAAGCACATGTCCAGGCTACACTAACACTGGCCATTTAGCACATGCGCATGTCCAGGCTATGCTAACAGTGGCCATTTAGCACAAGCACATCTGCAGGCTACGCTAACACTGGTGGTTTCAACATGGCCCAACATATGGGTCATGCATCATATAACCCACTGAGTTGTCAGCCCCAACTTATCTCCACTGTGCAGGTGCTCAGGGGCCATTCTAGCACTTAATAACTTTGGGGGTCCACACTAAAACTACGCATTTAGCACTTGCAAACTTTTTTACTGACCTCCAGCTAAAGTAGTTTGCCTACAGGGCCTGACAACAGAAGGGCCTGCGGTGGCTCCAGACTCAGCTCTCTGTGCTGGGCATGCCCTGACTTAACAGACAGCTCAGTTTAGCACAGCTCTCGGGTGTGCTGTGTGTTGCGTAAAAAACACTAATGCTTAATTCTGAGAACAATATGCCATTTCTGGAGGACATGCTGGACCCTGGTTTGGGAAAAGGCGCATAAATCCCAGACAAGTCTCCTGACGATAAGCTCCGCAAAACAGATTCAGGGATTTGTGGGTCACGTGAAGGACTTTGGGGAGGGGGACAGAACCCTGCCTTTGTACAGAAAAGCAGAACCCAAACCCCAGAGGAGAACCCAAACCAGACTAGAAAAGCAGCGCAGCGATGGGGCACCATGCTGCAGAGAGGCTGGGTGAGACTCCACACAGTGGTCCTGCCTCACTGTGCTCATTAAACATCCGGACACACTTTCCGGGTATTTTCCTCACTGTCCCCATCCTGAACTCAGCCGAACAGCTGAGCCCCATGCAGTACCTCTCTCCAGCTGATGCAAGGTGGCGCTAAGCACATGACTCCTCTGACTGACGGGATCACGAGCCTTCACTGCTCTCTACACTGCAAATGTGCCAGTGATTACCACTCACTGCTGGAGAACCCTGTCTTTATACAGCACAGGAGAACCCTGTCTTTACACAGCACAGGAGAACCCTGTCTTTACACAGCACAGGAGAACCCTGTCTTTACACAGCACAGGAGAACCCTGTCTTTACACAGCACAGGAGAACCCTGTCTTTATACTGCTGGAGAACCCAAGCACACAGGGGAACCCTGCAGGAGATCCCCAGCACACATGAGGAAGCCTGCAGAGGAAGCCAGCCGCGCAGCTCAGCTCCCCTGGGCCCTGGGTGGGCGATGCTGGCCGGTGGGAAGGCCGCTGTGAGCAGCGTAATGAGATGAAAGCTGACAGCTGCAGCGGCAGGGCCCAGCACTCGGTGCTGAGCACATTAAGGCTGCAGGACTCCTCTGTCAGTGTGCTCGTGCCTCTCTCCCTCTGACACGCCCCCCCCAGCGATGGAGGGGGGGGAAGCCCTTACGCTGGGCAGCACAGCATTTGCTTTGTCTTCGGAGGGGTATTCTAAAAACCACTCTGTGGCCGAGAACACCCCACTCTGTTGCCAGCGCTGCCCTCACAGCCCGTTCATATTGTCATGTTAGCAGTGCTGACAGCTTTAATTAGAGTAAGGCTGAAGGCTGACACTGTTTAATGTTGTCCCCCCATTTAGAAACAGACCGTCTCTGCTCTGTTCCTGCCCCCGAAAACACGTCTACCGAAAGCGTTCAGGCCTGGAGGGATAAACAGTGTTTGTTTAGTGCTGTCAGACAGTCATCAACAGTTCTGTTTACACTACATTAAATACTCAGTGGTTTAGCTTCTGCCTTTCAACCACAAAGATCTATGTTCTCATCTCACTGTGACACAAATTACATTTCCTGTTTTTAACGTTTTTCTTTGTTATTTATCATTTCTTTCACTGAAGAAACCCTAATGACATTTGAAATGTCTTCTACATGGGACTCCTGGTCAAGGAAGCAGGATCAAATAGACTACCACATACTCTAAATTAAAAACAATTAGGATATGCAGTACATATGTAGGTATGGAGTGAGCCATTTAAAACCTCCAGAGCCCTGCACACTGGTCCCATTTGACACTGTACCAATGCTTAGGGCAGTGGAAATGTTTTCTAACTCGACAGTCCTTAACCTGCTACATTAAACATACAGCTGTAAGAATGCCTATTTCCGAGTGTAAACTGCCAATGATAAACACAAACATGTCTTATAAAGCTGCAACTGTTCAAACACCCAACTACATGCGTGTTTGGCGTGATGCAGACACACTGGGGAGGCTGGGCTGAGATGAGGGTGAGCGTAGCTCCCTGGTCGCTCTACAGGTCTGCAGACATTAGGCCACTGCGAGAATTTGTATAATTTAAGAAAATACTTCTGACTTCAGTCCAAACTCGAGCTGGAGAGCTGCCTGGTTTATCTCAGCCACTACATGACGGAAGAGCTATGAACATGCTACAGGTTTATACGCTTACCAAGGCGGTCCCCCCCATTTATAGAAACTGTTCCCTTTTTCAACTTAAACAAAAAATATGTCCCATAAATATGGATTTCAATGTCATAAGCTTGATATATTCTGACTGTGTTTCATGTAAATACACATTCAATCAAAAGAATATGATAAAAAGCGCTACCTACAGCAGCACTTGTCCCAGATGCGGAAGTAAGAATTTCTATAGCTCGTTTTGTTTAAACACAGAAGGGGCGTCAGCCTGCTTTACTGTAAACACTCTCCGTTTCCTAAACGCGGAACAGTGAGGGCAGTGTAGCTAAATTACAAGACCGATTAACTAAAATTTTCCAAAACGATCAAGTGTCGCTTGTCACGGGACAACCAGTTATTTCCCATTTAACGCGTCAAGTAATTCTCCGGCCAGGTCAGTCGCCTTGACCCTGGTGTTGACAAGCAGCCCCTGTCACACTGTGGCGGCTCGACAGGGCTGGCTAACTGCACAAAGGAACGCTGCATCATGCCGAATGAGATGTTTACGGTCGAAAATCACAACTTAACGTCAGTCCACACACTGTTAGAAAAGGTGAAATACAACTGTCGAGTGTCTCCTTCTCTTGGGCTTACCTCTGCCGGGACTCCACAGCCACAGAATTGCAGCTTTGTACGGAAAGAAGGGTCGGGGATTTACACGCTGACAATGCTGGGTTCTGCTGTGGCGCTTGAGAAGGGCAGAGGAGACTTGCTTGGGACGACAGTGGATCGGGCTTCACCCCCTCCAGGAGCGCCTCGCTGACCCCGACAGCACTGGACCCCGAGCCCGATGAGAGGACTACGACAGGAGGGGCATTGGCAGTCCCGGTCCTCGGCACAGAAGTAGCTGCGCCCCCGCTCACAGAGGTTGACGAATGGGGGAATGTTCCGTAACTACTCGTAGTCGACGGCGGGACTCCAACCACCGGCACCCCGACGTCCGGACCGTTAAACGCGGTAGTCTCTCTTTGGCTGGCGTTCCCATTGCTCAGGTTATACGTGGGCCGTCCGTCCAGGGAGATATTGTTGAGAAACAGGAGGGCTGCTTGTCTACGGCGTGAGTCTTTACTTTTCCGCAGGTGTTCTTTATGCGGTTTGCTGCTTGTGCTGTTGCCTGCCGCACGGTGGGAACCGCAGGCAGCGGCCGCCATTCTCAACTGAAAGAAAAACCATACAACGAACGCGTTTTACCCGGCGTGAAGCCCTGTCCCCGCCCACTGTAACATAATTGGATCGGACGGGCGTATTATGTAAAATAGATGCAGTTTGACAGCGCGGATTGGCTCATGGGTGTATTGTTAAAGGATTACTGACAATCTGCTTTATTCCATTACATTAATTTAATTTTACATCGATTTGCAATACTGTGGCTTGTATTGGAGGTCTTTAAATTACCATCATGGTATTTTAAAAAAATGTGTGGCTCAACAAAAGAAGAAAAAATGTTGCATTATGAAATTATTTTGTTAAATAACACTTCTGCCCTGGAACACACTGAAATCTGTTAAATGTATACCATGACATTTTTTGAAAGGGACAATGAGTACAACATTATTTATATTTGTTGATTCATCAGGTGCCAGTATGCCTGTTTAAAGGGTGAAAATGTGTATGTATGTGTTTATGCTTCTGAATGAACATGAGATGCTCAAAACCATGTCCAGTTTATTCAAACTATAATGTGTGTGTTTGATCTATGTTGTGTGTTGGTATAAAGATGGCACGAGGGTCCAGTCTGAAGGTGGTCGGGGGAAGGGGCTGGAGGTGTACCATGACCTCTAACAGCGTATTAGCACTCACAGTGTGCAGAGATCCCCTACGCTCACCAAATGGGTCACGCTCTGTGCGTGTGTTCCAGGACCCCACTCCTATCACTGTGATGCTGAACAAACACATTCAGACGGTGTGTTAGAGGTGTTAAACTGAAGGAGCGGTTTGATTTTGAGCCGGATGTACGGTGAGGGTTATATCAATCACTTCAGCGCTGAAACTCACTGAAAAGCAGCAGAAGCTGTGGCCCTGCAGGGCTGCTGCCTGAACCCGCCAGGTTTACTGACCTCCGAAAAGCAGCAGACGCTGCGGCCCTACAGGGCTGCTGCCTGAACCCGCCAGGTTTACTGACCTCCGAAAAGCAGCAGACGCTGCGGCCCTGCAGGACTGCTGCCTGAAATCGCCAGGTTTACTGACCTCCTGAGACTGAATTAATCTTGCTTTGATTTCATTCACAGATATTTACTGACAGTCGTGGAATATGAGGCAGAAGTTCAGATTAATTTCAGGGTAATCCCATCTCTTTGGCCACTCTGCTCAGGAAATTTGCATGTTGTTTTGGACTCTTATCTTTTAGTTGACTCCCTCCTCAAATCAATAACCAGGATTGCCTTTTATCATATGAGAAATCTCACAGAACTCCTGTGGTGTCTCAGCAGGGTATATATCGGCCCGCAGATGCTAGCGCACTCTCTCTGGCTTTAGCAGATGATCAGACAGGAAGCTAAACACACCCAGCCCATCCAGAGTATGTCTCACACCCTGGGCTTCATTTAAAATGGGGGGCGGGGGGGTCTGAGGGCGTCCACCCATAAGGCATGGAGGACTGGGTCTGGTGTATGTGTGATGGAGCTTTCATATTTGTGTTTATTTCACAAAGTGCACAAACCTTGCCTGTAGCTGCTGGTGAAAATCAGAGCAGAAGTTCAGCTGGGAAACTTCAAGGCCTGAGATGGGAGGAGGCCCGTCTGCTGGTGCCTGGTGAGCCGGCTGGACCCCTGAGCCCAGAAGGGGAGGCAGGACTGCAGCTTCCCAGGCATGCTGTAGGTCAGCTGGGCTGATCTGCCAATGGTTCTGCTCCCTGACTGTGGAGCTCTGCTCCAGCTAAGCACAGCGCCTCTGCCAGGCTCCAGCTAAGCACAGTGCCTCTGCCAGGCTCGCTAAAGCACAGCGCCTCTGCCAGGCTCCAGCTAAGCACAGTGCCTCTGCCAGGCTCGCTAAAGCACAGCGCCTCTGCCAGGCTCCAGCTAAGCACAGTGCCCCTGCCAGGCTCCAGCTAAGCACAGCGCCCCTGCCAGGCTCGCTAAAGCACAGCGCCTCTGCCAGGCTCGCTAAAGCACAGCGCCTCTGCCAGGCTCCAGCTAAGCACAGCGCCCCTGCCAGGCTCCAGCTAAGCACAGCGCCCCTGCCAGGCTCCAGCTAAGCACAGCGCCTCTGCCAGGCTCACTAAAGCACAGCGCCTCTGCCAGGCTCGCTAAAGCACAGCACCTCTGCCAGGCTCCAGCTAAGCACAGCGCCTCTGCCAGGCTCCAGCTAAGCACAGCGCCTCTGCCAGGCTCGCTAAAGCACAGCGCCTCTGCCAGGCTCCAGCTAAGCACAGTGCCTCTGCCAGGCTCGCTAAAGCACAGTGCCTCTGCCAGGCTCCAGCTAAGCACAGCGCCTCTGCCAGGCTCCAGCTAAGCACAGCGCCTCTGCCAGGCTCCAGCTAAGCACAGCGCCTCTGCCAGGCTCCAGCTAAGCACAGTGCCTCTGCCAGGCTCGCTAAAGCACAGCGCCTCTGCCAGGCTCCAGCTAAGCACAGTGCCCCTGCCAGGCTCCAGCTAAGCACAGCGCCCCTGCCAGGCTCGCTAAAGCACAGCGCCTCTGCCAGGCTCGCTAAAGCACAGCGCCCCTGCCAGGCTCGCTAAAGCACAGTGCCTCTGCCAGGCTCGCTAAAGCACAGCGCCCCTGCCAGGCTCGCTAAAGCACAGTGCCTCTGCCAGGCTCGCTAAAGCACAGCGCCTCTGCCAGGCTCCAGCTAAGCACAGTGCCCCTGCCAGGCTCACTAAAGCACAGTGCTTCTGCCAGGCTCGCTAAAGCACAGCGCCTCTGCCAGGCTCCAGCTAAGCACAGCGCCCCTGCCAGGCTCGCTAAAGCACAGTGCCTCTGCCAGGCTCGCTAAAGCACAGCGCCTCTGCCAGGCTCCAGCTAAGCACAGTGCCCCTGCCAGGCTCACTGCGCCTCTCTGTCCTGCACACTGCTTCATTGTGATCAGCAGGACTGCAACCACATTTCCTTTGTTAGACTCTCTCCGCCTGTCTCTGGCTCTGCCTCTTTTAACGCACAACCTCATTATGTTTGATCCCTGTAATTCTATACTTACCCACAATGCAAATGTATGCAGGCAAGATGAAAACAAAATTAAAGTCATAAAGCAGGCAATTACTATTGATCCTTTTAGCAGGTTGAGTTCATGGCAGGACACTGAGATTCGAGATATCTACAGAACTAGATCAGATTAAGCAGCTTGCCCAATGGTACAGCTGCACAGCCCAGCCTGGGATTTGAACCAGCAACCTCTGAGTTCAGAACATGTTGCCGTTTTGTTTTTTTATCAACTATCCATCACTGAAGACGAACCGCTAGCGATGGTGGGTATTGAGAACAACAGTGTTACCTAGAAGAATACATACCATGGTAAGTAAAAAGTATGGTAACTAAAACAAAAAAAAAAAAAACATGCCGCAGAATGGGTTGAGCTGGAGTATGCAGACAGACA
This sequence comes from Albula glossodonta, assembly GCA_019788955.1. Taxonomy (NCBI): domain Eukaryota; kingdom Metazoa; phylum Chordata; class Actinopteri; order Albuliformes; family Albulidae; genus Albula; species Albula glossodonta. The sequence goes on from JAFBMS010000209.1 coordinate 433,601, forward strand.
GGCCATGGACATGGAGATGCTGAGTAAACCCTGCTGTGGGTGATGGCTGAGGTAGGCTCCTGACTCACGCCCCTCCCAGGCTGGGAGAGGGAGAGGCAGGCCCTGAAGCCTGAGCAGAGGTCAGGGCTGCGGGGGCTGGGGCCCGCGGTTTGTTTCCCTGGTCCTGCTTTGGTCTCATTATAGCTGCCTGTCTGCACTGAGGCTCTGCCTGATTAAAGAGTCACTATGCAGCCAGATACTGAAAAACACACACACACACACACACACACACACACACACACACACACACACTCATACACACACACACACACACACACACACACTCATATCATACACACACACACATTTTTGCGAACACACATACTTACACACACACACATTTCTGCAAAGCCAATTTGTGTCTCCTGTATCCTCGGATCTCACTGTGATGTGCTCAGCTGTGTGTTAGCTGTGTTCTCTGCATGGAAAACTGCTCATATACATATCTCACCAGGGCTCCAGGCAATCAGGGCAGCTGGGTCTGAATTAAGCCCCGCTCCCACTGGTCAGGGAGGTGAAAACTGCCTGTGCAAATTGTTTTTTTTTTTTTTTTATAAAACTTGTGGATCATGATATAGGGAGAATATGAGCAGCAGAGTCAGAGCAAGTACATTTACATAGATTGTACTGCATAGACTAATGCAAATCGTCACACCCCTGACTCACATGCAGGTGACTCACCAGAGCCAGCTCTGAGTAGGGTCTTAGTACCACACCTGACCCTCAAATGTGATTGGATGGACCTGAATGTCTGGGCCAATCAGAACACGGCTCTCCAGCACAGAGCAGGAAGGGGACTCCCGGTGGACACAGCAGTGTGGGGCATGCCCAGAGGGGTCAGTGCTGATTGGAGGGAGGGTGCCGGGGGTTTTGGGCTGGCATCCAGAGTTATTACATAAGAATGATTACATCATAGCCTGCTGTAACCACGGTGCCTGAGTGCGCTAACAGGCTGGACACTTCAGTGCATTCCCGCCACCGGAGGCCCGGCAGAGGTCAGGAAATGGGTCCTGGTACACTTCCTATTTGGGCCCCCTGCTCAGTCCCTCCACTCTCAGCCATGAGGAGAATTTTTTAAAATTTCTCTTCAAAAACTGCCAATTCAAGGCATGCCAAACAAAACCGAGATGATTATGTATACCAGAGATTATAATTATTAGCTGGTAGGTCCTTATGGCAATCTGAACACATACATGCTCACAGTGTGTCTTGGCTCAACAGGCACTGCACTCTGAACATTTATTCTGGATTGACTACATTTCCCACAATTCCCTCAACTCCATTTGACTACATTTACAACCACACCCTCAACTACATTGGCTAATTAAAGCAACTTATACTCCAGTCCCTCTTGAACCTACAAAATGCCATTCTAAGATCTGTTGATAAAATGATGCTTGTGGCTGTGCTACTGGTAGTCTTTGACACACACCTAATATCAGTTACCCCAAATGCCCTGAGCCCCAAACCGCCCCAGCCCCCAGGGCTTGGGGTTAAATGTCAATCAATCAGTCATACAGTTTATATAAATAATCAATGTAGGCAAAAATAAATACATTAATTAGATGTAAATGCAGTGTTTGTGACTCACAGCCCCATGCTGCTGTCGGATGCAGTGCAGAAAGCACACATTAGCGTCTGGATGAGTGGATACTCCCTGAATACTGTGGAAATTCACAGTATGCGATCCTGGTTAAATGAATCAGAGCTGACATTTGCTCTGTATTCTCTGCATAGCAGTGGGGTACAGGGCAGTTAGACCTGATCGCACGCTCGTCTGCGACAGACAGAGCACGGGAGTTCCTGTTTCTCTCATAATCTGAGCTAAGAAAGATATCGCTCAGCCTCTGTGTCTGACAGAGAATCAGAAAGCAGCACGGGAGTCCACTGCACACTGTGTGAGTAAAACGATACACACAGTGACCACCATCTGACTGTCTGTCTGTGTGTGTGTGTGTGCGTTTCTGTCATGTGTATGTAAATGTATGTGGGTCCCTGAACACAGATGTATGGAAATGTGCTCTCTCGTTAAAATGCACATGTATGTGCATGCATGTGTTTGTGTGCGTGCACATGTGTGGGAGTAGGTATGTTTGTCTGAGCGTGTATGTGAAATTGTGTGTGTAGCTTCACGTGTGTGAGAAAGTGTAGGCTGGGGATTTCCGTGTGTTTTTTCCAGATGTTCCCCATATATCTCAAACTCAGCCGCCTACCGCCTCAGCCAGCAGGGGATGATGGAGCTAGCGTGTTCACTGGGGTTTTTGGGTGCCCACCTGACCAGGAGCAGCTCCTAGAAAACGACAGGACTGACAATCTAACAGGCTCAACCCCTGTCTGTCCCTGGCAAGGCCGGGTCAGTTTCTGCCGCATCGATGCAGACCTCCGGGCACAGCGGAGACTCAAACACCTCTCAGCCAGGTGGGGATCTTAGTTAAATCCTCTGGTTTGCTTTTGTAAGAATAACATTTCACTGTCAGTTACTGTCATCTTTATTCATATCATCAATATACTACCGTATCAGGCCATCTTAAAACATTTAATAATCAATGCAGTCTCTAAAAATGTGGGTTAGTGTACAGAACACCTTCCTCTGAAAGGCATCCAGAAAATGCATTTATTTAAACCACAAGAGGGCGCACATAGGCCATATATTTTTCTATTGATATAAAAGTCCACCACACCATGTATGTTGTGAAATTCCTTAGCTGGTGTCTCTTTATTGGAGGAAAACCTCAGCCCACCTCTGAAGAACAGAGCTCAGAGGAGCACCGTCACCCAGCACCTGCAGGACCGCTAAGACTGACAGGTTTACCTGTTACCTGGGTTCACTTCTCCACATCTCTGCCATGATATAATTAGTCAGCAGAATCTGCGGTCTGACACATCATCACCTCAACAAAGACTGAAAATACACGTCCTCAGCCACTCGGGTTGGCTAACACACGATGAGGTCATACTTATGAATGCAGTCCTTTTAACTGATTGCCAATTGGCTGAATGGACATCAGGATGGGGGATGATGACCAATCAGAATGCACCTCTCAGCCTCATACAGGATGTCACTCTGATTAGATGATAAAATCTGAAAGCTGCAGGAAGCTGGGGGTCTTTTGGAGAAGCTGCTCCGTCACCCTGGTGCCCCGGTGAGCAAAACTATAACAAACTATGAGCTATTATTAGAGTTTTTGCTTGTGAGAAGTGTGCACCCTGTTGGTTGTGTGTGAGACTTGTCTAATGTGAACCTCGGTGTGGAATATTTTTTGTTTGATTGTGTAAATGAATGCGTGTGAATACGAGATTTTTCTGTTCACTCAAGAAAATTCTGTAAATCAGGAAAACAGAGTCTTGTTTGATTGACTGTATTTCGGTGTATGTGTCTGCGTCTTATGATTAAAACCTCAGTTCATGAGGAATGGGATGAAAATCAAACTCATCATCGGTGAGAGGGTCGACCCATCTCGTCCTAACAGGAATAGAGCGACATGGCCTCTTCCTGTCTGTGAAACTAAAAAGCAGTTTCCTGTGAGATACTTCCTTCCGTATTCTATAAATGCCACCATCACAGGGGCAAGGTGAATACATTCATGCTGATATTAAAAGTCTACCTGTCTTTGTCATTTTGTTCATATGCAGGTGTGTGTGTGCATGTGTGTGTGTTTGTTTTTCACTTAAATTGTTATCAAAGCAAACACTATTTAATGTCAGGGTATATTGTTGACATGTAAATCATGATTTGCCTCAGATTTCATTTGAACAATAAACATAAGCTTTATGTAGTTTCATAAAAGTACCTGCAGCATTGCGATTGATTACTGGCCTCTCTTAAGAAAATGACACTCATAACAGCCAACAGCTTTCTGACAAAGAATCCGTTATCAGGCCACATTTATAACCTGCATGACCGGATGAACAGAAACACGAAAATTTACCATGGAGAAGCATTATCATTCCTCCAGTTACCTATCAAACGGGTTCTGTGGACTCTTGCACCTTCACTCTGCTTTTGTTGGTTGAGTTTTTCTCCCAGTTAAAAGTGAAGTAAGTTTAGCTGAAGAGGGCTTTTATTTTATGGATAGACTGGCTGTAAGCAGCTCATACAGGGGTGTGTCAGGCCAGAGTTTGGTTAAACAGTGTGACTCCCATCTCTGCTCCACTCTGCTCCATTCTGCTCCCCTCTCTGCTCCCCACTCTGCTCCCCACTCTGCTCCACTCTGCTCCCCACTCTGCTCCATTCTGCTCCCCTCTCTGCTCCCCACTCTGCTCCCCTCTCTGCTCCCCCTGCAGGCCCCACAGACCTGAGAGTCATGAGCTCCCTGCTGCTGGCTCTGCTGCTGGGCCTGGCACTGCTCTGCTCTGCAGGCCTGGACCATCCAGGTAAGTCTCCCACCTGCTGGAGGGGGTGTGTGTTTGTGTGTGTAATGCAATTTCATTGGATGTTATTGAAGTGTTTCTGTCTGTAGGGAGTGGCAAAGCCTGCTGTATGAGATATGAAACGAAAAGGGTTCCCCTTGCAATGGTGGCGTCCTTCTACAGAACCAGCGAGATCTGTCCCAAACCAGCAGTGGTGTGAGTATCCATTTCCTGCAATCATTTATTTTCCTAACATGAAGCATTAATACTTGTACAGTGGTCACAGTACTCTTCCACATGCTAAACTAGTACCTTCAATTATCATTCCTGACCAGAGTACTGAAGACACTCACACAGTTACTGCTTTACCTGAGAAGCCCTCAGACATAGTGCCATGATGACAATATAGTCTACATCTATCAGCACAGAACTACTGAGTACTCAAACGCAGAAAAGGTTTGGCCGAAGACTTGTGTCATTTTAACTGGTTTAACTTACAGCAGCGAAAATTTGTCTTTCTGTGCTTCAAGTTCTTGGGCTGATGCTAAGTAGAGCTCTCATCCCTCAATGAATCTTATTATTCCTGTTTTATATTTGTTAACTCTCTTGTGCTAATGGAGCTCTGTGTTGCTTGTTTTAGGTTTGTGACAAAAAGAGGAAAGCACATCTGTGTAGACCCCTCTAATGAACATGTGGCTGCCCAGCTTATACGTTTAGAAACAAACAATCAGATGTATAACCCTCCCGTGGAGATGACAACCACTCCCACAGAGATTACAACCACGCCCATGGAGATGACAACCACACCCACAGAGATAAAAACCACACCAACACAGATGACAACCATGCCCACGAAGATGACAACCACGCCCACGAAGATGACAACCACTCCCACAGAGATGGCAACCACTCCCACAGAGATGACAACCACTCCCACAGAGATGGCAACCACTCCCACAGAGATGACAACCACTCCCACAGAGATAAAAACCACACCCACACAGATGACAACCATGCCCACGAAGATGACAACCACACCCACAGAGATAAAAACCACACCCACACAGATGACAACCATGCCCACGAAGATGACAACCACACCCACAGAGATGACAACCACTCCCATGGAAAGAACAACCACGCTCACAGAGATGGCAACCACTCCCACAGAGATGACAACCATGTGTCTAGTTAAATCAAAAATCAATTGAATTACATGATTTACACTTTAAAAAAAATCAAATATTCTGTAGATGCTAGTAGCCATACCATATAACTCTGACACAAAACACATAACACAACAAATAATACATCATAATTAAAGGAAAATAATGATTAAAAAGGGACATACCTACCCCCACCCATATGTACATATTAACATATGCATACACACACCCACATGCATTTATACTTTCATGCTGAATACAACTTAAACAATATAACAAGTAGCAGATGGCAAATGGATTTAGAATAAGATCGTTTTTTAAAACATATTTTTATAAAGCCTGTTTAATCATATTGGATTACGTCTGGTAGCTGTACTTCACTTATCTTAAATATGAATTTGTCCTTTTATTGTTGTCTGTTGCTCACTTTTGTGTTTGTTTTGCTGTGTGTTTTTTCCTTCCCAGATCTCTCTCTTGAAAAAGAAAGAATTGTAATTGGTCTTGTTCCCAATAAAGGACAGATGAGCCAAAACCAAGGGGTACGGAATGATTATAAAAATAAACAAAGAGAACTCTGATCTATTCCCACTCTAGAGGGTCAATGAGGTTCAACAGAGTGAAGATTATCACGGTCAAATTTATCTATGTATAATTTCTTTGGGGGTTTAAACACCTCAAACGTGTCAGGGGAAACCTACCGAGTCAGGGCCAGAACTACGACCACCTCCGCCAGCTGCAGGTATGTAATGCATCCAGCAGAGGGCGGTGTCTGGATCCGGCTGCAGTCTCAGGGAGAGGTTTTTTCCGTGTGTCAGTGGATGGCAGAATCATAGTGGGGTCACGCGAACACGCATTCCACAGACTTACTCTTGCATGTGTACTCAGCACAAATGTGTGTCTGCCCCCCCTTAAAAACCATTACACAGGTTGATTTTTACACAGGCTCACAGGCCCGGTGGGCAGGGTGTGCTCAGCTCTTGTTCTGGGAGCAGGTGGGAATGAGGCAGAGATCTCAGTGTTATGTTGATGAATGAATCCTGTGGTAACTGCACAGTAACTCATTCAGCTACAAGCATGTGTCTCTGTGTTAAAGCAAGGAATATGAGCACTTGATGTTACTTTGACAAAACGGAAAAAAACTCATTTCACTTCATATGCGTTTTGTGCAAACCAATAGGACTAATTTAGAGAGTAACAAGAGTATTTATCTGATGAAGAGCAGAGTTTGGAGTACACCCGGCTAATGCTAACACACACAGCCCTGCTAATGCTTACACACACAGCCCAGCTAATGCTAACACACACAGCCCTGTTAATGCTTACACACACAGCCCTGCTAATGCTTACACACACAGCCCAGCTAATGCTTACACACACAGCCCTGTTAATGCTTACACACACAGCCCTGTTAATGCTTACACACACAGCCCTGTTAATGCTTACACACACAGCCCAGCTAATGCTTACACACACAGCCCTGTTAATGCTTACACACACAGCCCTGTTAATGCTTACACACACAGCCCAGCTAATGCTTACACACACAGCCCCGCTAATGCTAACACACACAGCCCAGCTAATGCTTACACACACAGCCCTGTTAATGCTTACACACACAGCCCTGCTAATGCTTACACACACAGCCCTGCTAATGCTTACACACACAGCCCTGCTAATGCTTACACACACAGCCCAGCTAATGCTTACACACACAGCCCTGCTAATGCTTACACACACAGCCCAGCTAATGCTTACACACACAGCCCTGCTAATGCTTACACACACAGCCCTGCTAATGCTTACACACACAGCCCTGTTAATGCTTACACACACAGCCCTGCTAATGCTTACACACACAGCCCTGCTAATGCTTACACACACAGCCCAGCTAATGCTTACACACACAGCCCTGTTAATGCTTACACACACAGCCCAGCTAATGCTAACACACACAGCCCTGCTAATGCTTACACACACAGCCCAGCTAATGCTAACACACACAGCCCAGCTAATGCTAACACACACAGCCCTGCTAATGCTTACACACACAGCCCAGCTAATGCTAACACACACAGCCCAGCTAATGCTTACACACACAGCCCAGCTAATGCTTACACACACAGCCCAGCTAATGCTTACACACACAGCCCTGTTAATGCTTACACACACAGCCCTGTTAATGCTTACACACACAGCCCTGTTAATGCTTACACACACAGCCCTGCTAATGCTTACACACACAGCCCTGTTAATGCTTACACACACAACCCTGTTAATGCTTACACACACAGCCCTGTTAATGCTTACACACACAGCCCAGCTAATGCTTACACACACAGCCCAGCTAATGCTAACACACACAGCCCAGCTAATGCTAACACACACAGCCCTGCTAATGCTTACACACACAGCCCAGCTAATGCTAACACACACAGCCCTGTTAATGCTTACACACACAGCCCTGTTAATGCTTACACACACAGCCCTGTTAATGCTTACACACACAGCCCTGCTAATGCTTACACACACAGCCCTGTTAATGCTTACACACACAGCCCTGTTAATGCTTACACACACAGCCCTGCTAATGCTAACACACACAGCCCTGCTAATGCTTACACACACAGCCCTGTTAATGCTTACACACACAGCCCTGTTAATGCTTACACACACAGCCCAGCTAATGCTAACACACACGGCCCTGTTAATGCTTACACACACAGCCCTGTTAATGCTTACACACACAGCCCTGCTAATGCTTACACACACAGCCCTGTTAATGCTTACACACACAGCCCTGTTAATGCTTACACACACAGCCCTGTGTGCCACCATCACATAAGGGAGACTTGGCCTGTATGTGAAATAATTTCTAAAAAATAGACAATCATACTCAACCCCTCCTAAAGACAAGGGTGGGAGGGTTTGATGAGTGCGTTTAAGAGAAAACAGAAGAGAAAGAATACAGCAGATCTGGGTAGGGTGGAAACCCCGTTTACATGTCATGTTTATTCCCTCAATAATGACTCATTACTGTGTTTTATTCATTGTTTTCTCTTCAGGATACAGTAACAGTCTGACAGGTACAGTGAGAAGCAGGACCACTTGAGTGTTGCCTGGAGTACTGAGTGCATCAGAGTAACCCAGTACGAAAAACAGGTGCAAACCAGCACAAACTGATGCAAACCAGTAAAAACCAGTGTGCTCAAGTATAACCCAGTTTCACTGATAGCACCAACGCGGAGCCCACTGACGGAGACCAGTGAGGCACTGGTGAAACAAGGACTGTAAAAATTGTTTTTTTCATGCTAATGGGGAAATCGGGTTTCCTAAAGAACAAAAACAACCAAATCTGAATAATGCATGATACTGAAAAAATGCCCTTTAAACCTGTCAGAATGTCTCCTCCAACCAATCAGAGCTTTCGAAAAATTCCCCACAAATCTGAGCAAATCGCAGAAACAGAATATGATTTGTCAAATAAAATGTTGTTTCACTGTCATTTCACCCCCGCTGTGACTCAGAGAGGCTGCTGGTTTGGTGCAGAGCTCTCACACCCTGTTCTCAGGGTTTAGCCAGACTGCAGATCATGAGGAGAACACAGAGCCAGCGGACACTCTGGGCCTAGCGCTGGGCACCCCTGCCCTTTCCTCTGGGCCTGGCGCTGGGCACCCCTGCCCTTTCCTCTGGGCCTAGCGCTGGGCACCCTTGCCCTTTCCTCTGGGCCTAGCGCTGGGCACCCCTGCCCTTTCCTCTGGGCCTAGCGCTGGGCACCCCTGCCCTTTCCTCTGGGCCTAGCGCTGGGCACCCCTGCCCTTTCCTCTGGGCCTAGCGCTGGGCACCCCTGCCCTTTCCTCTGGGCCTAGCGCTGGGCACCCCTGCCCTTTCCTCTGGGCCTAGCGCTGGGCACCCCTGCCCTTTCCTCTGGGCCTAGCGCTGGGCACCCCTGCCCTGTCCTCTGGGCCTGGTGCTGGGCACCCCTGCCCTTTCCTCTGGGCCTAGCGCTGGGCACCCCTGCCCTTTCCTCTGGGCCTAGCGCTGGGCACCCCTGCCCTTTCCTCTGGGCCTATCGCTGGGTGCCCATGCCCTCTCTGCTGAAATATGGCCCGTCACACCTGGACACAGACAGAGAGCTGCTTTCCCATGAACCATGTTAAAATCAGCTCAGAGAGAACGCAGTTTTACTCTGACAAAAGCCTGTGTTCTAGCTCTATTTGGAGTCAATTAAACATTTTTAAGAGTGCAAGTAGGTACAAATGAAATATCAAAAATGAAATATCTATTGTACATTTTCTTCCATCAGTATTCTGAGCAAAATTTTTCTCTCGTAGGATTGTACATTCCTGATAAAATGTGCTCCATTGAAAATTCTCAGGTATTAGAGGTGTTTCTCAAACTTAGGTGCTACCGGCACCTAAAGAGTTAAAGTATTTAAAATATGAATTTGACCCATCCCTGGAATTAACACTGAGGATGCTGGCTCAGTGACATTTGGGATAAACTTGCACCTATTTCACACTCCTAAACCACTCTAAAACACATAGCTCGTATTCCAGCAAAATCCTTCTTTGGGTCTGAGCCATGGAATATGAAACATATTTACGGGCAAGTTACTTATGAGTCACTGTGTGTAGGAAATGTTTCCCCCTTTGTGAAAGCATGATATGGCGATATTCCACAATGGACTTCTTCTGGTACCACTTTACTGTGTTCCCTGCCTCTGTCATCCACAAATGTACAAAGCATGTGACCAAGCGTAAAATAAAATTAAAAATAAAAAACATAAAAAACACCCAGCCAGTTCCATTACATCAGTCTAATGTATACATACAATAAAATAATCTTATGTATATAATTATTATACCATAATAAGAATCATATCAAAGACATGGCCACTTGGTACAAAAATAATGTAAAAAAGTAAATAAATAGTTACAGAAATATGTCAACAGGTAATAAAGTTTTGCACCATACAGAAGCAACTCAGCACACACCCCCCTCGTCCTACCAATGCTAATCGCACAGCTGGGCTAAAAGGTAACATCAGTGTTGTAGCCATGCTGCTGCTAGCGCACAGTGGCATTGTGAGTCCAGGTGCTCAGGTTCCTTTGTCCTTTTTAAAACTTTTTTTGATAACAATCATCACCAATATAAATATTAATGTTTTTCAGTACATGGCAATCATTTACAGCTGCTTCTATAAGGAAACTCCAGAGGCTTCTGTGGGCTGAAGTCTGACCCCGCCAAACCATTGACCTTTGACCCCTTCCATGAGTGGTCACTCCAGAAAAGGCCCTGAGCCAATAGGATGCACACATTCCAGTTACATGGAGGGTGGGAAGTGGGAGGGACCACGATGAAACATATACATCCCTCCACTCTCTCTCTCTTTCTCTCCCTCCCACCATTTCTGTCTTCCTCTCTTTCTGTCTCTCTCTCCCTGCTTTTCTATCTTCCTGTCATGTCGTCCCTCTTCCAGTTTTCCTCTCTTTTATTCTATCTTATTCTCTCCCTCCTTTTCTCTCTTTCTTTCTGGCTCTTCACTCTCTCTGCCTCACTGTACTCAGACCACGCCCACCTCCACCTCTGGCACTACCCCCCAGCTCCAGCTCCAGACATTGGGGGGGGGATTAAGTCAAGAACACTGGTTGTGTAGAGTCAGGAGGGCAGAGCCAGGCCATACTAAGGCGGGGTCACAGAGCCAGGAGGGCGGGACCAGGCCATAGTGGGGCAGGGTCATAGAGCCAGGAGGGCGGGGCCTGGCTTTGTTGGGGCGGAGTCAGACGGTGGTCTCGTACTCCAGCACCTCCTTAGGGGAGCCCAGCGCTCGGTACTGCAGCCTGGGCATGATGGGAGCCGAGGCCTCCAGCACCAGGATGGTCTTCCGCAGGCGGCGGTCGATGTAGTGAGCGTCCCAGGCAGGGTAGTTCTTCCGGGGCAGGTCTATACGGATCACAGGCCCCTCTGTCCGTACGGGGTGGGGCTCTGGGGCGGGCGGGGCGCTGGGCCTCACCTGGAACACTGGCAGTACCCCATCCCCTAGCACCGCCCCCAGGCCTGCCTCCCGTTCCGCCCCTGTAGTCCTCTGCAGGGTCCGGGGGGGGCTGGTCACGCCGTCTGGAGAACGGACAGGGCCGACGCCCGGCGACACCAAAGGCTCCGCCCCCCGGGCATCCTCCACGCACCCCCATTGGCCGGCGGAGATGGCGCCGTTAGGGTGCAGCAGGCAGTAGTAAATGAACATGAAGAAGGAGCCGAAGGCGTAGCTGCAGGCCACTACGCACACCACCACCAGGGCACAGAAGTCAGAGGTGAGGGGGCCGCGGTGGAGGAACCAGAGTGTGGTGAGGGCCACATTCTCCCCCAGCGACAGCAGCGTGTACCACAGCAGCCTGCAGCGCGACCCCCCCTCCTTCACGTTAAACCAGCAGAAGATGGTGATGATCCCCACCATCATGTTGTAGATGATCTCCTCCCACTTGGACATGCAGAAGTCCGTCTCGCCCTGGATGATCCAGAAGGTCATCACGCACCAGTGCGTCACCACAAAGATGCCGAAGTAGAGCTGGAAGACGGAGGCGAAGAGCGCAAAGGCGATGCAGCGCGCCCCGATGGTGAACAGGTGCCATAGCATTTGCACGATCACCGCCTTGTAGGACACGGGCGGCTTGTCGTCCCGCGAGTCCCTCAGGGCCTTCTGATAGGACGCTACCATCCACGCCAGGGACACCAGGGAGGCAGAGGCCGAGAGACCTGCAGAGAGAACAGGGAGAGAGAGGGAGAGAATGGGGGGCAGAGAGAGACAGACAGAGGGAGAGATTCATGTCGCTCTTTAATGGAACATCCCCCTTAACTTATGGTGGTTTAATGGTGAGGTCATACAGGAAGTAGCAGGAGGCAGTAGTGATGTCATAGAGATGCACAGGAAACAGGGTGGTGCAGTGAGTTAGAAGCTGTTAGTTAGATGTGATGGTGATGTCATAGTGATGTAACAGAGTTAGGGTTATGGTTACGATTAGATATTAGGGTTAGATGTTATAGCAATGTATTAGTGGTTAAATGGTACTGTATTAGTAATGTAACAGTGGTGTAACAGTGCTGTAGCAGTGGTGTAACAGTGGAGTAACAGTGCTGTAACAGTGCTGTATCAGTGCTGTGGCAGTGGTGTGACAGTGCTGTAACAGTGGAGTAACAGTGCTGTAACAGTGCTGTAGCAGTACTGTAAATTGCTGTAACAGTGGTGTAGCAGTGCTGTAGCAGTGGTGTGACAGTGCTGTAACAGTCGAGTAACAGTGCTGTAACAGTGGTGTAACAGTGGAGTAACAGTGCTGTAGCTGTGCTGTAGTGTGCTGTAATGTGCTGTAACAGTGGTGTAACAGTGGAGTAACAGTGCTGTAGCTGTGCTGTAACAGTGCTGTAACAGTGGAGTAACAGTGCCGTAGCAGTGGTGTAACAGTGCTGTAATGTGCTGTAGCAGTTCTGTAATGTGCTGTAACAGTGCTGCAGCAGTGCTGTGACAGCGCTGTAACAGTGCTGTAGCAGTGCTGTAGTAGTGGTGTGACAGTGCTGTAATGTGCTGTAGCAGTGCTGTAGCAGTGGTGTGACAGTGCTGTAATGAGCTGTAGCAGTGCTGTAATGTGCTGTAACAGTGCTGTAACAGTGCTGTAGCAGTGGTGTGACAGTGCTGTAATGAGCTGTAGCAGTGCTGTAATGTGCTGTAACAGTGCTGTAACAGTGCTGTAGCAGTGGTGTGACAGTGCTGTAATGAGCTGTAGCAGTGCTGTAGCAGTGGTGTGACAGTGCTGTAATTTGCTGTAACAGTGCTGTAGCAGTGGTGTGACAGTGCTGTAATTTGCTGTAACAGTGCTGTAGCAGTGGTGTGACAGTGCTGTAATGTGCTGTAATGTGCTGTAACAGTGCTGTAGCAGTGGTGTGACAGTGCTGTAATTTGCTGTAACAGTGCTGTAGCAGTGGTGTGACAGTGCTGTAATGTGCTGTAACAGTGCTGTAGCAGTGGTGTGACAGTGCTGTAATGTGCTGTAACAGTGCTGTAGCAGTGGTGTGACAGTGCTGTAATTTGCTGTAACAGTGCTGTAGCAGTGGTGTGACAGTGCTGTAATGTGCTGTAACAGTGCTGTAGCAGTGGTGTGACAGTGCTGTAATGTGCTGTAACAGTGCTGTAGCAGTGGTGTGACAGTGCTGTAATGAGCTGTAGCAGTGCTGTAATGTGCTGTAACAGTGCTGTAGCAGTGGTGTGACAGTGCTGTAATGTGCTGTAATGAACTGTAGCAGTTCTGTAGCAGTGCTGTAATGTGCTGTAGCGGTCAGCAGGGGGCGCAGTCTCACCCTGCAGGGGCTGCACCTGGTTGGTGTGCAGCATGATGCTGAGCTGCAGCACCAGCTGGGGGGCGCTCTTCAGGAAGCTCTCCAGCAGCCGCAGCATGCTGATGTCCGCACTCTCGAACATCATGCGCCAGTAATAGTGCTGCCGCTCCCGCTCGCCACGCCAGCGGCTCTGCACCCCCAGGTACAGCGCATGCACGTACCTGCAGGGCCACAGGGCTCAGGTCATCACTCACATATACTCAAATAACATACATTACACAAAATATATTGGAGACTTTTGAAATGTATTAAATGCATGGAGCATTTTATTTTCCAAAACATTGCATGTATTTCCATACAATACATTTCAGTCCACTCCATGTCTATGAGGCTGTGAGTGTGTGCTGATGTGTTCGCTGTGCAGCCCTGCAGCAGAGAAAACCAGCTGTCCCACATCACCCCCCATTACCTCCAAATTAGCACTGGACCTCCCTCAGAGGCATGGTCTGCCACCTTCACTCACAATCAGACCCCCCCCCCCCCCCCCCCGCCCCCCACATACCTCACTCACCACCCCACCAGCCCCCACAGAGATAAACCAGTGCTTAATGCTACAACTCTAACCACCCAGTGTTTCACATGCAGCAGCAGTGATCTATCTGCTCACACAAACTACAAAAAGCAGCCAGGAGTCATTCACTTTCAACGTCTGCAAGCAACCCAAAGTTATAGCAGCGTGAGCTAAGCTAGCGTCACCACACGGTTACGTTGACACGCTTGTGCATTCAGCCAATCACAGGAGAGAGACACTGTTCCACTGTTCCCTTCAGCATACAAGTCTTGACGTCATCAGCACATCTAGCCGGGCCTTTAGACCATCGAACGCCCGGACAGGCGATACGGACAGTGACTTCAGTATCACTACGGCCTATGAAGTTTCTCCCTGTGAATGAACGGTATTGATTGTATGAAAAAAACTGCTTTGTCACCAGGAGCCACAGAATAAAGTGCTTTGCTGTCAGTGCCACAGGGCACCCTGTGTACGCAGACTGTACTGCGGCATCCCGCTCAATGATTGGCTTATCATCATGCTCCATGACGCATACAAAGTGAAGTGAGGTAGTGAGGTATCTGCGTTGTGTAAATAAATATTGCTTATGCTCCGTGTCCTGTTTCACCACAGAGTCATATGGCTGAATGAGTAGCTGAATAATTTAAGGCAGCGATAATCAGCTGAAAGCCATCACACACAAACGGCTCTCAGTGACACTGAGATCCACACCGCTGATTTGGGCAGCACTCAAAACGCTAAGTGTAGTAACGGGAATCCTGAAAGATGACGGACTGCACTGTGAGATGAACGGGGATGTGGGGATGTAAAGACGAGGTCACCGTGCCGCCGTGTGCAGCTGTGACGTCTCGCTACGAACAGATGGTCATGCGCTGTTGTTAAAGAATCTCAATACTGGTGTGAAAAAAAACGAAGCCCTAAGTCTTTTATCTTAACACTTTGACAACATGAACAGTTGTTAGAAAGCTTTTGGGTGTGCACAGATGGATATAATCTGCCCCAGTGTGCTCACTCAGAGCTCGTGTTCAGCATGTGTGACTCTGTCAGTGAAAGAAAAACACTCAGTGAACTCATACTAATGAAACTGCGTCTAATAACACTCCTGCTGAAAAACTACAACAAAGAACATCTTTGTGTTTGTATTAGCCTCAAATTAACAGAAGCAACAACTCAAACTGTGCGTAAACAGTTGAATAATGCAAATTTCAAGTTTCATTTTAGAAGTAAGACAGATGAACTAAAACCATAAATAAATGGATGAATTACCTCCTCATCCCTCAAACATCAGGAAAAGGGAGAAAACTCACGATACGTTCATATTTAATCAACAAAGCAGGAGTTATATACAACATTAGAATGGCTTCACCTTGGTAATGTATGCTACTGTCATTAAAGCTTTGCTATAATCGTGTAGTAAGGTTTATCACTGCTCTGAACTGCAGACATTCGGTCTGAAATGAAGCCACACATGATACAGTGCCATTTTGAATATCAGTGTGTGTATAAAAAAGATTAAGTTTTATGGCCAAAATGTAAATACTGTCACTGTCAATTTTGGATCACTGCGCAAAACCATAATCAAATTACAGGATGTGATACACTGCTGAAAGACATCAGAGTGAGTCAAGCGTAAAAAGTTCAAAATAGTGAACTTCGAAAGTGGAGCCAGGCGCGGTAACTAAGGCACGAGACAGCGCCGTGGCACCGGGGAGAGGGTACGGCGTGTTTCCACCCTGCTTCCTCAGCCGCATTCTGTTTCCTGTTCACTGTGATAAACACGCTTTGCCTCGCTTTCTCCTGCTCTGCCACTGATACACAGTGACAGCCAGCCAGGGCAGAGTGGGTGGGAGTGTGGAGCTGGTGCAAAAGGGATCTCTAAAGACCTGCCAACAAGCTCTCCTCTCACTGTGCCTGATCAAAGGGGATTCTGGGTACTGCAGTCCCCTCTACCCCCCCAAAACAACACCCACAACTGTGTATATAAACAGAGCCCACAATAGCCTTCAAATCAGAGAGCTTTAATTACACATCTTAATCATTCCCAGAGACACACACAGTTGGGGTCCATCTGAAAGTCTGTCTGAGAGAGAGAGGGGGGGAGAGAAAGGAGAAGAGGAACAGAGAGAGAAGGAGGGAGGGTGAGAGAGAAGGAAGAATGAGAGAGAGAGTTTTTAAATCAATTGTGCTTAATGGTATAAAATGTATCTGGTTTATGTTTGTTACTTCAAATTACTCAGTCAGTGTTTCTGTAAAAAATTATCAATATATTAAAATATGTCGTGTCAATAAAGCATTTTAATTGAAATGAAGTGAAATGAAATTGAAATAGGCACAGAGAAACATGAAGGAGAAGAGAGCGACTGTGTAAAAGGTAGATCTGTATCATGTTTTCATGGTGACTTCAATCTAATTTTCGATTCAACTGTATTTGTACAGCACCTTTTTTACAGCAGAATTTGTCACAGATGAGCTTTGTAACTGATCCCAGGTGTGAAACCCCTCCAAGAAAACCTGTGGTGACAGCGGCAAGGAAAAACTCCCCTGCCAACGAAGGATCAGTTTGGACTTTTAATTCACAATATTTCAGGATCATGTTTCCTCTGTCCACTGTCTTTTTCCGTTGTGAACCCATCATGAGCTAAACATGGGTCAGTGCCAGTACTGATAAAACACCTCAAACTGAGAGTGCTGATCTAAGATCAGGCGTCTCCGCCCCACATTCTGATCTTACGCGCTGTGAGCTAAAATGCTACACTGATCTCAGATCAGCAAATCCACAGGACAGTGTGTTCCGCATTGTGAGGGACAGCCCTCTCTCAGAGGCCCCCGCCGTTCTCTCCCCATCCTGCGGGGGATCTGTGAGCTGTCAGGAAGGCCCCTCATCTCCATGCCCACCTCCGCAGAGGAATCCGCAGTCAGGATAAACAGCAGCGGGAGTATCACAGAAAAAGCTCATTAGCACAGCGTGGTGTCTTAACGAGGCTAATTAGGATAAATTAGCACTGCAGCGTGCGAGGGGACGAGGGACCAGAATGGGGGGGGGAGTGAGGGGTGGGGGGGGGGGGGCAGATGGGACTCTGTCGCTGACAGCTTCTCTCTCAAATTCAGATGACGCACACTAAGGTTGCCAGATTTTACCTCTTTTCCTGACAAATGCTTGGGTAGCCAGATTTGTCCTGTAGGCAAGGGTACCAGAACAGTCTGGATTTTGGCTGGTTACAGAATACTGTGTAAAAGACTGCATGATCATGGAAAAGTAAAGGTCTGTGGGCGTATGACTGACCTGAACGGGCTCCCTATTGAGTCTTGGGGGTGGTTCGAATCAACCTCAATACAGTTCACAACACCATGTAGATGCTCCACAATACTTCACCTACATTCCTGAACAATCCGTTTCTGTACATGAGGTATGGCTGTGGTTACAATATCACACCAAGAGGGGGCAGTGTTGGGCTTTACAGATTTACAAGATTTCTTTCCTAATTGCTTCATCTTGGTTCTGTCTCCTCATGTCACTGGTGGGAGAAAATCCCCCCTAAGTCATTCCCACTGTCACCAGCAACACCCCCCCCCCCCCCCCCCCAGCCAATCCAGCCTGCCGCCTTGTTCGTACCCGCCCCTCCTGCTAGTCAAAACCCCGCCTCTCCCGCCCCTCCCAAATCCAGCCTGCGGCCTCGCTCAGACCCGCCCCCTCCTGCCACTCTCCTCCCACTTCAGCTGACTGACCCACCATGTTGTGCATTATGACCTCACAATCAAAGCTGGCTAGACAGGACGGCCTCTCATTGTCATTCCCGGGTCCTCCTCAGATTTCTTCCTGTCTGTTTCACTAAGGAGATTACCCCTGCCACTGCCACCTCAAGCTTGCTGTTGTTTCCCTGTGTTGGGGGCGGGGGGTATACTGTAAACCATATTGTGAGAATTATTTGTGAGATGCATGATAAAAATACATTTGATCTGATTTGACTTGTTTTGGCTTGAAAGTGGAATAATCTTCCTTTGGAAATGGAGCAAACTGCAGGTCGGGTGAGTTATGAGCGTGAAGCGTTAGGCTACTGAGCAATGCGCTGGCATAGCTGCGACAACATCTGCATCACAGCTTCGTTTAAACCATTCATTTTTCATTTCAGCAATTCTCAGTTTCTCTTTGATGTGTTTAGGTGCGCTTAGCTTTGCCAAATGCACTCTTCCCAGGCAGCGCAGAGTCAGGCCGCTCAGCCCTGGTCCTTCCTGTGAACTCCCCCCTCCGTCAACAGAATTACAGTCCACAGTTTTTCTCTTTATGAATCTTCAATCATTTTTAATGTATGCAAACACAACAAAAGAAGAAAATCAAATACCAGTGTCTCCTTCCTTCAAGTGCAGCACACAAACACTCAATCTCCTGTGTCCTGCTCTTTCTCTCTGTTTTTTTCTCTTTCAATTTCACTTCAATTCAATTCAATTAAAATGTGCTACTGGCATGACATATTTGAATATATTGCCAAATGCTTTTCAGAAACAAATGTTGACAGAATAATTTAAAGCAATAAACACAATCAAAGAATAATTGTTCAATAAAACACATTAAATATGAAAGCTCTCTCTCTCTCCATCTCTCAGTTGTCAGAAATTGATGTGAATTCTATTCATTTTTTTTAAACCATAAAATTCTTTTCAGAGCCCTGGCAGTAACTAGTGGAAGACACACACAAACACACAAACTCAGACACACGCACACACACGCGCACTCACACGCACTCAGACACACGCACACACACGCACACACAAACACACACACACTCACACACACACACACTCACTCGCACACACGCGCACACACGCACTCACACACATGCACACACACGCACGCACTCTCACACACACACACACACTCACACGCACGCACACGCACGCACACGCACACTCACACACACACTCACACACACTCACACACACACACACACACACACACACACACACACACACACACACGCACTCACACACACGCACACACACACACGCACACACACTCACATGCACACACACACACACATACACGCTAGCCCCATTCACTCACACAGGGAGGTGGCTTTGCACCACTGCTCCATAACCCAGCGAGGAATGTGATTGGACAGCCAACATGCAGACCCACTGACATCATCACCTGCAGCAGTCTGATGTCACATTTACAGCATATGTCAGACTCTTCTGTAGGGCATGAGCTGAGTGCACTCACACTGAGCACACTCACACTGAGCGCACTCACACTGAGAACTCTCACTCTGAGAACACAAACCATTCGTACAGCTGGAGACGCCACTGCAGCAGCTCAGCCTATGGTAAAACAGCTTTGCCCCATCTGGGAACTGAACCTGCAACCTCCTGGAAGCTCTTAGGATCTTCTAAGAGCTGTTTGCTCACCGTTACACCACATTAAAACCAATTAACCATGAGAACACATTAAGCCACATTCCTCTGTGTGTTTAAGTCTGAAGTTTAAAACTCCTTTGAGCTGCAGCCTGCTGCTGCACAGGCAGACCTGTGCAGAGAGGAATGCTCCTCTCAGCTGCGCAGTCATGCAGCCACTCTGTAAGGCACAGGAATGCTCTTCTCAGCTGCGCAGTCATGCAGCCACTCTGTGAGGCACAGGAAAGCTCCTCTCAGCTGCGCAGTCATGCAACCACTCTGTAGGGCACAGGAATGCTCCTCTCAGCTGCGCAGTCATGCAGCCACTCTGTAGGGCACAGGAATGCTCCTCTCAGCTGCGCAGTCATGCAGCCACTCTGTAGGGCACAGTAATGCTCCTCTCAGCTGCGCAGTCATGCAGCCACTCTGTAGGGCACAGGAATGCTCCTCTCAGCTGCGCAGTCATGCAGCCACTCTGTAGGGCACAGTAATGCTCCTCTCAGCTGCGCAGTCATGCAGCCACTCTGTAGGGCACAGTAATGCTCCTCTCAGCTGCGCAGTCATGCCCCCCCCCCCACCCTCACCACCCAAAGCGGGAAATGCGCAGCAGCTTTATTTCCTTCCCATAAATCTTTTAAAAGGATTCAGCTGATGCTTTTGGTGATGCAATATGATGACATAAACATAACGGAAATCATTATGACCCAGCTGTATAAATTAATAATACATAAACATTTTAGCTGTGAAGCTGCGCCTGGATAAGAGCACCAGAGCTAAACAAACAAATATCAATATCAATACTAATGAAATAAAGAAAGAAAAATGAATGAATGGATGGATGAATGAATGAATGAATGAATGAAAGGAAAAACTGATGTCTGTATGGGAATTTTACCTTTACACAAGTGAGCATGTACAGTTAAATAATACATAAAATATCTTGGTGTCTGTAATTACTAATATTAATACCAAATAAAGAGGAGTGATTGATGCTGTGGCTCATGAGCAGTACATAATTAATAACTATGAGCAGGTGAAGGCGGGGTGGCCAGGGTATGAATGGGTGAATCAGCAGAGGCAGGGGCACCAGCAGGGAGGGCTGATGGGTATCAACCAGCACCAATCAGCAATCAGTGTCCCTCTGCCTGTCTCCATGGAGACCAAACAAGTACAATAGTGCGTGTGTGTATGTGTGCCTGTCTCTGTGTGTGTGAGTATGTGTGTGTGTGAAAGAGAGAGTGATTTGAGCGAGATGTGTGTGTGAGTGTGTGTGAGTGTGTGTGTGATGTGCCTGATGAGTGTGTGTGTGTGTGTGAGTGTATGTGAGTGTGTATATGAGTGAGTGCGTGTGTGTGTGTGTGTGTGTGTGAGTATGTGAGTGTGTATATGAGTGAGTGCATGTGTGTGTGTGACGTGCCTGATGAGTGTGTGTGTGTGTGTGTGTGTATGCACACAGATTTAACAAAGGCCTTTGAGGGAAATGTCAATTTGACAGCCCATTATTTCCAAAGATGAATCGTTAAATGTCACTCTGGTGGAAAGCTGAGTATAGCATCAGCTCTTCTGCAAACAAATGCACGACAGGTTTGCCCTTGTCACATGACATCTGTCATGTGACCACTCTGGCTCTGTGAGGCACAGCTGCTAATATAAAGTAAACTGTCAAAACGAGGGCCAACATTGGACAGTTCAGAGCCAGTGCTGAGGAAAGCTTGTGTGATTGGTTTTGGCTTTAGAGATGACTTGTGTTTAACCAGCCTTTATAAGAAAAACCTCCAACCCAACTGCCATCCCTGTCATACAGAATACAGACCCACGGAAACACACAACAAAGCACTGCGAAGGCTGACACAGTCTAGTGTACGCTGTGCAACATGCACCAACACAGTCTCATGAGATGAATTATGTTTGTAGCAAGCACGTTACAGTTACTAAGCAATGCCCATGTTAAATGAGTCTGTGAAGTGTTCATGTCATGCATGTTAAGACCTTGTGCAGGCTTTATGGCAGAGCGCACTGGGTATGGAGTGACTCACTCAGGCCATTCAGACAGGGCCACTGCAGGCTGACCTTCTGAGTCACCGTTTGATCACGGTCTCAGTAACAGCGATCGATCACAATGACCAGCTCAGCAACACACATGGGTCACATGACCTGTACCAGGTGACCATCTCCAGGCAGTAGTGGGAAGCCTATTACAGTAACCCACCCCCCCACAAAGACATCAAACCATATGGCAAGAAACATGTAGAGAATACAATACATAGAGAACACCGGCGAATACAAAAAGAAGTAAGAGGAGAGAGAAAGAGAGAGGGTAAGAGGGAGAGAGGGAAGAGGAGCCAGAACAACAGAGGGAGTGGGAGGAAGAGAAGGACAAGAGAGGACAGTATCTGAAGATGATTCAAATGCTGGTGGAGTATTTTTGAGGGTTTGACTGACAACTGTCTGCCAGTAGATGAAACACATACGCACACACACACACAGACATACACCATACACACTCACACTCACACACACACACATACGCACACAGACATGCACACACAGACACACACACACTCACACACACACACACACACACACACACACACACACACACACACACACACACACACACACACACACACACACACACACACACACACACACTCACACACACTCACACTCACACTCACACTCACACTCACACACACACACACACACACACACACACACTAAAGGTTTGATCTCTTGGGAGGAGCTTTGTGCAGGTCCTGTTTCATCCCCACTCCACAGCCAGCTTCAAGGGAAGCTGAAGCTAAGTGACATTTCCGTGTGCGTTCCGGGGGAGCGTCCACATACCCACCCAGGGGAACAGCACTTATCCTCGCGTCCTAAAACTCGCTGGCATTTAACAGGCCAGTATCAAACCCTCGCTTCCACTAACGCCATTTTTAGCTCCTGCTTTGTTTCTTTGACCGCAGGCAGCCAATCAAACGTGGGAGTGGGTCCCACAGGCAGCCAATCAGGTTCAGGTGTGGCTCTTGCTTAATGAGGGGAGGGAAAATCCCTCCCCCCTTCCGGCCCAGCCTCCAGGGGTGATGCTGTGGCTGACTGCCTGTCCATTCCAGCACACAGGGCTATTTCACACTCACCTATGGGCTGCAGCCAGCCCCACTCACTACACACAATATGAATACTGCATGAACATTTGTGATTTCTGTGTGTATATGCATGTGTGTCAAAGTTATTTGAGCGGGCTGTGTGTGTGTGTGTGTATGTGTGTGTGTGTGTGCGAGAGAGAGAGTGATTTGAGCAGGCTGTGTGTGTGTGAGTGTGTGAAAGAGAGAGTGATTTGAGTGGGCTGTGTGTGTGTGAGTATGTGTGTGTGAGTGATTTGAGCGGGCTGTGTGTGTATGTGTGTGTGTGAGATCAGTGTGAGAGTTGAGCAGACTGTGTATATAATGAGATTACTGTCCTCACAGGCCCTGTAGTGAGAAGTTAGGCAGAGGGCTGCTTTAATGAGCTTAACTAGCTCAGGAGCAGTAGCGGGAGGAACTGGGTGTCAGGAAACCAAAAAAGGCAGAGTGGCCAACAGCTGTCAGTGACACACTAATGTGAACCAATCGTTCTGCTTTTCAGCAGAGAGCGCAGTCTTTTAAATGGTCATTAGCCACGCCCATTAGTGATTTCATGCTCGCTCACTTTCACGTCACATGATTACCTCATGTATACGACACTGTTCAATTGGAAAGCAACGCCATTTGGAATACATCCATCTAGCAGGTAGAAGACTTTAGGCTACCTTTTTAAGCTTGGCGTTACATCACTTTCATTTAGCCTTTTTTAATTTTACTTTGCCTTTGTTCATACTTAATATTTATGTTGAAGTTCCATAAATAATGTTTAAATTCACAATTAAACACAAAACCACCACAAAACTTTGAAGGATGATAAATCTATAGTAGGGCTGATTAGAGTTGAATTGCGTATTTTGATCTGTCATACAAGCCTTGATCAAAAAAAGCACAATTCATGTTGGACAGCATAAACTTGTTTTTCACCCATCAGATATACTGCGATATAATTGAAAACAAATAACAAAGCAAATAACCATTGATTGTGTATACACATAAACTGATAGACGCTGCAGTATTACTGACAGAAAAGCACTTGGGAATAGCACAAATTGTGATATAGTTTCCTAACTCCAGATGAGAAAGTATAGCATAGTATAAAAGTTACGAGGTTAGCGGGACAGTAGCTAGAACAATAATGATTGTGCAAATAATGTAATGTAGGTGTTTTGTTAAGAAAACGTGTGTCATTACAACATGTGTGTACACATGCAACGTTGGGTACACACTGTTTTATCGGATATATTAGACCGCTTTCTATATTTGGAGAATTTTGTGCATATAACCTCTCTGAACTTCCGCAAGGGTCAGATGAGGGAGGACGCGCTCTCAGTGATTATGTCAAATCGAACATATAACTCCAAGTTGACCTGCACCTTTCACGATTATGTATTGTATAAAAATGCACCGCCGACAAGGAGGACGGGATTCAAACCCACACGTGCAGAGCACAATGGATTCGCAGTCCATCACCTTAAGCACTCAGCCACCTTGTCACTGTGTGTGCCTTTATATTTCTGTCTTGTGCATGAGTGTGTATGTGAGTAAACAAACCTTATTACTTTACTTTAAAGACTTATTGGGCAGACAGCAAATAGAGCAGTTCTATGTCCATAATTTCCAAAGTAGCATGTATTCACATTCTTAGGGAAGTTTTGGAGGAATTTTTTACTTGAAATCTATTCCTGCTCATTTTTCTCACTCTTACAGCCACGTAATTTTATCGCCTCAGAATGTTTAAATAAAACGCATGTTGGGAATTTTTACAGCTTAATTTCACACCTCTGAAGCAAATCTGCAAGAAAAGAAACAGTGAACAGCCGAGGAGCGTTAACACGGCTGTTACAGTTTAACAGCGCGGGACGAGTGAAAGGCATGGGGTTTTCTGGCCTGTGTGACTGAAACTAGCTTCAGCCTAGAATAAAGCACTGCTAAGAGGACACATTTCCTCTCTCTTTAAACAGCCGTGCATAAGAGTCACACACTGATCTTAAGAGCTGGACACTGTTGTGATTCGGTGGCTGTGGAGGGGGCACAAAGACAGAGTTATGATCTATTCATGAATATTGCAGGTTAGCAGAGAGCAGTCAGATTAAAGATTCTAACTGGCTTAACCCCTGTTTTCCCCTGAATTACGCCTGGCCAGTCATTGGCTCATTCTTGTGGACCTTTGGCCATAGTTAGTAAAGCTTCAGCTGGGCCCGCTGTACAGCATTGACGGGATATAGCCAATGTTATACATTTGCCCATCGAGCCAAAACACAACTCATTTACTGAATGAACTCCAGTATTAACCAAACGTCACATAAAAAAGAGTATGCATTTTGCAGCCACTGGTCTATGCACATTTTCACTTCTCATTTTTTTAAAATTCATACATCCATCATCCCAGCCTCCCTCCATACATCCACACATCTGTGGGGTCTGCTCCTTCTCATTACCATCAAAATGACATTCATATGTTACCGTAGTTACTGCAAAGCAAGGTTACCATAGTTACAACAATACAAGCTTCTGTTTCTCTTGTGGACTGCTGCTTGGCACCATGACTGTCACTCATGTTGCCAGCTAGCACTAGATGCTGTTTTAAGGGGTTGGAGAGTCATTGTGTATTCATTCCCAAATTGGCTAAAAAAAGACAAAATGGGTTTTATCAGGTTTTGTCCATTCTGTGAATCGCTGTATGATAACCTGTTTATACATGGCACTGTACATAAAAATGTACTGAGTTATTGGTCAGCTGGCAGATGGATGAATGGATGGATGGATGTTTAAAGATCTATGTGTCTGCCCCCATGTAACTGCTCCGAGTCAGTGACTCCATCAGTAACGTCTCAGAGTCAGTGACTCCCTCAGTAACTCCTCCGAGTCAGTGACTCCTTCAGTAACGTCTCAGAGTCAGTGACTCACTCAGTAACGTCTCAGACTCAGTAACTCCTCAGTGATTCCTCAGAGTCAGTGACTCCCTCAGTGACTCCTCAGAGTCAGTGACTCCCTCAGTAACGTCTCAGAGTCAGTGGCTCCCTTGTAACTCTTCCGAGTCAGTGACTCCTTCAGTAACGTCTCAGAGTCAGTGACTCCCTCAGTTACGTCTCAGACTCAGTAACTCCTCAGTTACGTCTCAGACTCAGTAACTCCTCAGTAACTCCTCAGAGTCAGTGGCTCCCTCAGTAACTCCTCCGAGTCAGTGGCTCCCTCAGTAACTCCTCCGAGTCAGTGACTCCCTCAGTAACGCCCCAGACTCAGTGATTCCTCAGAGTCAGTGACTCCCTCAGTAACACCTCAGAGTCAGTGACTCCCTCAGTAACGCCCCAGACTCAGTAACTCCTCAGTGACTCCTCAGAGTCAGTGACTCCCTCAGTAACGCCCCAGACTCAGTGATTCCTCAGAGTCAATGACTCCCTCAGTAACACCTCAGAGTCAGTGACTCCCTCAGTAACACCTCAGAGTCAGTGACTCCCTCAGTAACGCCCCAGACTCAGTGATTCCTCAGAGTCAGTGACTCCCTCAATAACACCTCAGAGTCAGTGACTCCCTCAGTAACACCTCAGAGTCAGTGACTCCCTCAGTAACGCCCCAGACTCAGTGATTCCTCAGAGTCAGTGACTCCCTCAGTAACACCTCAGAGTCAGTGACTCCCTCAGTAATGCCCCAGACTCAGTAACTCCTCAGCGACTCCTCAGAGTCAGTGACTCCCTCCCAGACTAACTCTCCCCCTGTCCTCTCTTTCTTCCTCTGAGCTGAAGTGACTGCTGTGTGACTGGCTGAGGATTCTGCCTGTGCTCTTCAGATCAGGCGTGGGAGAGACAGCAGGAAATAACTACAGTAGTGAAATAACTACACACGATCTGTACTGAAATGACAGCACACGCCCGTACAAAAATGACTGCACATGATCAGTTGTAGTAGCTGCAGGACCACATTAAAAACCCGGTCAGTCATCCAGGTAGCACAGTCTTCCCAGAACCTCTACCCTCCAGCCCAATCTGTGTAGTTTCATCCCCTCCCATCACACTGTATTATATTAATCAAGGAAAATACTGAAGTACATCACCCTGTTTCCACAGCAGGTAAAAGACACCTTTCACAGCTTTGATATCATCACACTGAATGGACAGAAATCAGGGAGAGAGAGAGAGGAGAGAGAGTGACTGAGAGAAGGAGACAGAGAGAGAAAGAGAGCGACATCAAGTGAAACAACGGATGGGTGCCGATGTCTAAGTGTCAG
The DNA here is from genome assembly GCA_019788955.1 of Albula glossodonta. Taxonomy (NCBI): domain Eukaryota; kingdom Metazoa; phylum Chordata; class Actinopteri; order Albuliformes; family Albulidae; genus Albula; species Albula glossodonta. Next base: position 460,787 of record JAFBMS010000209.1, read on the forward strand.
TAAAGGTCAGAATCCGCTCTGGGCCCTTAGTGACCTGTCCCAGTGGGCAATGCATTATGGGACAGAGCCACCATCTGTAGTAGCCCCCTCCCCTCCCCACTTCCAGTACACTTACTGATTAATTATGTATATCTCTGCCCAGGCTGGTGACCATCTGCTAGCGGCCCGAGCCATAATCCCAGGCCTGGGACACCCTGCTGGACCCCTGGGACATGAGGCCACAGGGCCCATTCCCCGACACGCACCGGTCCCGCTGCACCCAAAAAACCTTCCCCTTGCTTCACAGTTTACTGGCTGGTTTTATTCTGTCTCTGTTGGATTAAACGCTGAGACTGGGCTAGGCTCTCTGCACTGAGTTTGACCCCATGCTGGCCGGAATTGCTCCCTGACTGTGTGTCGGCTAAGCTGTGTGTGTATTACACGCTAGCTGGCCCTGGCTGCTCCCTGACTGTGTGTGGGCTAACTGCAGTGTGCAATGCTGCAGCTGTGCTAATGCTAGATGTAATGCTGGCACAATATATTTTAGCTAGCCAGGACTGCTGTCCTTGACAGCATACTGGCTAAACTGCATGTACGCTACACTAACCCTTGTTATTCCTCTTCTTGATAGCATGATGGCTATGCTGCATTAGCTGTTTGCTCGCTGATAGCGTGTAGGCTAAGCTGTGCATGTACGCTATATGCTGGCTGGTCCAGATTGCTGTGTGGATGTTATGCCATGCTAGCTCTAATTGCTTCTTGGTAATGCACCAATTATGCAGTGGAGGGCTCTAACAGCCCCCTGAAAGCACCCTGGCTTAGCTGTGCTATGTGCTAGTTGGCTCTGATTGCTTCCTGATAGCACATTATCTTTGCTGCGGTATAGTCTATGCTGTACTGATCCTGTTGGTTCCCTGATAGCACCCCAGCTAAGCTAGGCTACATGCTAATGACAGAGGAGCAGAAGTGAATAAAAACACAGGGGCCTCCTTACGGTTCTGCTATCAGCTGGAGAGGCCCATCCAGCTGCCCCCTGGGCCATGGAGCCTGTTTAGGTTCATTTATGCATGATTACCTGGGGTCACCTGGGCAATGTTTTCACATGAATTACTGGAGAATCCAGTGGAGCCAGGAGACCCAGAGACCCAGCCCATCAAACTGCACTGAACCAAGCTGATCCAAAACCGTCCTGCAAAGGGGTGTGCGGACAGAAACGGCGGTGTCTTTGAGAAGCGACAAAGCTGTAATGACACAAAAACATGTGGTGTTACTGAGCTTCTGGGCTTGGTGTATCAGCTCTGCCTCCCTGACCGCTGTCCCCCTCAAACAAACCCGCCAGAATCCACCATGAGCACTGCTGAGGTCTGAAACCTCCCACTGAAACACTGGAAGGATTTTGGGATCAAAGTCAGACCTTGAGGACCAAATAAGAGTGCCGCGACTCGCGGCGCGAGAACGATGAGGAACAATGTGCTCAACGGATCATCAGGAAGTTTGAAACGTCAGCTGCTTCCTCTGTGTTGGACAGGCTCCTGGAACATCAAACCGACCAATGCACTGATGGGTGCACAGGGTGGGGGGGGGGGGGGGGGGGTGAAGGTGCTCCTCTCAGGTTAAGAGAAAATTTCAAACAAGTCCTGAAGGAGAGCACCAAAGCAGTCAACCCAAAGAGTAACAGACAGAAACCTGGGTCCCAGACATGGAAGCATCACTCCAGTCACTAAATGTGGCATTTTCTTGTAGATGCCCGTTTCTGCCCCTCAGAGTGCCTGTGCCCACACTGAAGGCAACAGAGCTGCTCTGACCGCAGATGCACTCAACCTCAGGATGTGCAATAAAAAATAAAACTGTGCCCAGGAACAGGGGGGACCGGAAGCTCCGGAACTACAGTGCAGTTACCGAGCTGAATGCAGGGCTGAATGCAGGGCTGAATGCAGGGCTGAATGCAGGGCTGAATGAATGCAGGGCTGAATGCAGGGCTGAATGCAGGGCTGAATGCAGGGCTGAATGAATGCAGGGCTGAATGCAGGGCTGAATGCAGAGCTGAATGCAGGGCTGAATGCAGGGCTGAATGAATGCAGGGCTGAATGCAGGGCTGAATGCAGGGATGAATGAATGCAGGGCTGAATGAATGCAGGGCTGAATGCAGGGCTGAATGAATGCAGGGCTGAATGCAGGGCTGAATGCAGAGCTGAATGCAGGGCTGAATGCAGGGCTGAATGAATGCAGGGCTGAATGCAGGGCTGAATGCAGGGCTGAATGAATGCAGGGCTGAATGCAGGGCTGAATGAATGCAGGGCTGAATGCAGGGCTGAATGCAGGGCTGAATGCAGGGCTGAATGAATGCAGGGCTGAATGCAGGGCTGAATGCAGGGCTGAATGCAGGGCTGAATGCAGGGCTGAATGAATGCAGGGCTGAATGCAGGGCTGAATGCAGGGCTGAATGAATGCAGGGCTGAATGCAGAGCTGAATGCAGGGCTGAATGCAGGGCTGAATGCAGGGCTGAATGCAGGGCTGAATGCAGGGCTGAATGCAGGGCTGAATGAATGCAGGGCTGAATGCAGGGCTGAATGCAGGGCTGAATGAATGCAGGGCTGAATGCAGGGCTGAATGCAGGGCTGAATGCAGGGCTGAATGCAGGGCTGAATGAATGCAGGGCTGAATGCAGGGCTGAATGAATGCAGGGCTGAATGCAGGGCTGAATGAATGCAGGGCTGAATGCAGAGCTGAATGCAGGGCTGAATGCAGGGCTGAATGCAGGTACTTGGCTTCCCAGGATATTTCCCTGCAGGATGTGGCATCGCTCACGCCCCAGAGGGTCAGACTGAGTACTCAGACTCGGAAGAACACAGTTATGAATGAACTGTAATGCTTCATAAGAAATAAACTGCAGTGCTTCAATGGGCAGGACCATTACCGTATTTCCCAAACATGCTGCACAGTGCACACTCTGAAGTTCTGCCCCAACGTTAACTGATCTCAGAACAGCAGGGCGAGTGCCATGCATACTCAGCTCCATACTTCAGCTCACCAGTATGTGAGCTCACACTGACCCCAGAATAGCAGCAGTGGTATCTGTAGGGGTTCACAGGTGAGCGACTCTAATTGTGAGCACGGGCTAACCCCTGAGTCTGTGATTACGGACTGCACACGGCCCAATAGCGTTAGCCACCAACCAAACAGAACCGTTCCATTCACCAGCAACCAATCTGAACTACATCACTAACCAGCAACCAATCAGAACAACATCATTAACCAGCAACCAACCAGAACAATACACATCATTACCCTGCATCCAATAAGAACCACACACATCATTATCCTGTGCCCAATCTGAACCGAATACATCATTAAGATGTGGCCTATCAGAACCACATGCACATTTAGCCAGCAACCAATCAGAGCCACATACATCATTGACCTGTACCAACGCAGAACCACATCAAAGGAAATATGAGATAATTTCTTCAACGGCCATTTCACTTCAGTGACACCTTAAGCTGTATAGTTTCCTTACATCTGGGGAGTATTCATGAATGTGGTAGAATCACAAGGCAGAATCACTTGTCTTCTGAACGAACCAAGTCTTACACTGTTTATAACTGTACTGTTTATTTTATCATTTTTGTAGTTGTACACACCCAGTTGCTCATTCGTTGAGTTTGAGTGTATTTATTTTTGCACTGGTGGTTAAAATCAACATTCTCTTGGAGCTTGGAGGCCAATAAAGTCAAGTAAATTCATTCATTTGCTCTTTCAGTCATTCATTCATATATCTTTTTCATTTATTAATGTGTTCACTGACGAATGTGTTGATGCATTCCCATAAGACACAAAGAAGACAAATTCAGGTGTATTTTTGGAATGCCACAGTGGACGGCAGTCTTTGGAACACAGCTGTCTCTCAGAGAGCTGAACTCTATGAGAAGTGCATCTTTGGGCCAGGACTCTTTCTAAGATAGGCGAGTCTTGGTCATGGCGCTGTCTGTCAGAGCGGTGGACTTTTGGGACGGATTTGTCTCCCAGAGAAGGCAGTTATCTGATGCTTTTGTGCCACTGATTTCCCCTAGTGCTCAGACATGCCTCTCCAGGCCCTCTGAGTTCCACCCCTGATCTTACTTTAGACCCTGTTTCTATGCCTGCACACCTTCCACTGCAGTTGCACAGCACAGTGATAGCACATTATAATTACAAACTATTATACATGTTTATTTCAGCAATAGCTATGTACTAAAGGGAGTCTTTAACTTTATAACACATCACAAAAATCAGAGCGGGCAATGAGACGAACAATACTGAATGCCAGCACACACACGGATGCACACACACACACACACACACACATTCCTTTAAAAACATAATTACCCCTCCACCCCTTTCCTCGGTCCAAGATTCGGGGTCAATTCCACATCAGTTCATTAAATTCAGGAAAATGAACTGAACTTCGGCTCATCAGTAAAAACCCCTCATAGAGCATTAATGGCCGTTTTTCAGCGCATGAACGGACCTTCAGCTCATTTCCCGCGTTGAGATTGACCCAGCTCAACACACAGCTCTTCACATTTTCCCCAGGCAGGTTCCCTCCTCACTCCCCAGCTGTTCAGGATCGCCCAGCACAGGGAGGAGAATGAGCTTCACCCCAGTGCTGTCCCCTCTGTGGCCCCTGGGCCAGGGTTTGGGTACCTCACTAAACCCCCTCTGTGGCCCCTGAGCCAGGGTTTGGGTACCTCACTAAACCCCCTCTGTGGCCCCTGGGCCAGGGTTTGGGTACCTCACTAAACCCCCTCTGTGGCCCCTGGGCCAGGGTTTGGGTACCTCACTAAACCCGGTGTGCGGCCCCTGGGCCAGGGTTTGGGTAACTCACTAAACCCGCTCTGCGGCCCCTGGGCCAGGTTTTGGGTACCTCACTAGACCCCCTCTGTGGCCCCTGGGCCAGGGTTTGGGTACCTCACTAAACCCCCTCTGTGGCCCCTGGGCCAGGGTTTGGGTACCTCACTAAACCCGGTGTGTGGCCCCTGGGCCAGGGTTTGGGTAACTCACTAGACCCGCTCTGCGGCCCCTGGGCCAGGGTTTGGGTACCTCACTAGACCCCCTCTGTGGCCCCTGGGCCAGGGTTTGGGTACCTCACTAAACCCCCTCTGTGGCCCCTGGGCCAGGGTTTGGGTACCTCACTAGACCCCCTCTGTGGCCCCTGGGCCAGGGTTTGGGTACCTCACTAGACCCCCTCTGTGGCCCCTGGGCCAGGGTTTGGGTACCTCACTAAACCCCCTCTGTGGCCCCTGGGCCAGGGTTTGGGTACCTCACTAAACCCCCTCTGTGGCCCCTGGGCCAGGGTTTGGGTACCTCACTAAACCCGGTGTGCGGCCCCTGGGCCAGGGTTTGGGTAACTCACTAGACCCGCTCTGCGGCCCCTGGGCCAGGGTTTGGGTACCTCACTAAACCCCCTCTGTGGCCCCTGGGCCAGGGTTTGGGTACCTCACTAAATCCCCTCTGTGGCCCCTGGGCCAGGGTTTGGGTACCTCACTAAACCCCCTCTGTGGCCCCTGGGCCAGGGTTTGGGTACCTCACTAAACCCCCTCTGTGGCCCCTGGGCCAGGGTTTGGGTACCTCACTAAACCCGGTGTGTGGCCCCTGGGCCAGGGTTTGGGTACCTCACTAAACCCCCTCTGTGGCCCCTTGGCCAGGGTTTGGGTACCTCACTAAACCCCCTCTGTGGCCCCTGGGCCAGGGTTTGGGTACCTCACTAAACCCTTCAGACCATAGTACTAGAGGGGGCTGTTTTGTAACCCTACCCTCTATCTTATATGAATTAAAATGCATGGACCCACATAAGAATACAGGTCAATCTGAAGAGGCTATACAACACAAGCTTGGTAAAAGCTACTTATGTATTTATGAAAGCAGATGAAGATGATTCATTTGTTGTATTAATCTTTGGCCCTCATATCCTCTGGAATGACACACTCTGCTACTCCAAATAAAAACACAGCCCCACCCTGGGCCACCCCCAGCCCAAAGTAAAGACAAAGGGTTATTAACTCCGGATAAAGCGGCTGGGCCTCTCCCAGGGCACGCGCGTGGGTGGGTGGGTGGGGGGGCGGGGGGGGGGGGGGGGGCAAATTATCCATTGACCCAGAAGCTTGTGCGGGGATTGGGGGGGAGCTCGAGACTTCCTCCACCTCTTAACAGCCAGACAACAGGAAATGCGAGCTGTTAGTTGCTGTCTTTAACTCTGCCCCTGATTCCGGTCTGAAGGGTTCTTCTCCTCCTGATTTCATTTCTATATGTGAAGCGCCCCAGCCACGAGAATTACAGCGTTACAGCATGTCCGCTTCTCTTCCTGTCATTTCTCACGCGTTTTTTTGAGGGATTTCACTCACTCACACACGGTATCTGGGTAAATCAAAGTGTCGGCACTTGTACTAAACGAGCTCTCTGTTCTTCTTTGTGAAATATAGACTGCAACTAAATGGTGTTCTGCTTGCTGTCAGACCTAGTTTAGCTGTTCCACAGTTATCACTATCTAATTGTGCGCATCTGTTCAGAAGAATCACCCGACGGACGGCGCTTTGGCATCATTGTACAGTAGAGCGTCTGTCTGATGACACGCAGCCGCATTAGGGAACTACCGGGATGACCCAGGAGCTTAATCTCTGGCTCAGAGAGCAGTGGAAACCACGTAGCTCCACAAAAAAACGCGCATCACGAAACGACTAACAAGCATCCACAGGAGGGACACCTCGTACCTCAAGAGCTGCAGCTGTGACAGCTGCGATGCTTCAACACAACCCTCTCCCCACCCAACCCACACACACACAAACAGATCACCACCCTGTATGTTAAATAAATACATCCTTCAGGTGTTCCCTTCCCTTAATAGCTAGTGTTCCTGTGCTGTAGATTTCCGGCGGTGCTGATGTGAGTGTGCAGTCGGTATAATCACACGGCCGGCAGTCTTACCTCCATGCCTGTCCCAGCTGGAGGATGTGAACGATGCACTGAAACAGCCACACGCACGCTCTGCAGCACCTCTGTACGCCGGTCCTGCTTCTACCGCCCGCAGCAGACACTGCCCTGGCTCCGGCCCCAGCCCCACCAGAGCCGCCAGCGCCCCGCTGTCCGCTGCCCTTGGTGCTAAAATCTCCGCCTCCAGTGGAGGCTGCGGCAGCGGTGGTGGCCGCACTCACGGCAGCTGCTGTCCCACTCCCACTGTCCTTAATATCCGAGTAGTCGTACACAAACCACCGGAAACTCAAAACCTGTACTACGATGGATGGGACCACCACGAAGACCAGCGTCAAGGCGAACCACCAGTAGTCCTGTCTCAGGTAGTAGTCTGCCGCCAGCCACAGGTCGGTGGCACCATCAGAGAAAAACACCAGGAGGGCGCACAGCACCCAGCAGCAATCCAGGAGGGAGTAGCGCTTCGCGGCATACAGATACTGAGGCGGGCGCTGTTGTTCCGGACTAGGCAGGCTTCTAGATGGGGTGTTATTCTGCAAAGACACGGCTGCTCCGTCCGATTTAGCGGCCATGTTTGTTGTATAGAGAGAGAGGACTGGGGAGCGCGAGACAGAAAAAGGGGGTGGGGGGGGGGGGGGGGGGGGGCGGAGGGGTGCGTGTGTGTTACAGAGAGAGAGAGAGAGAGAGAGAAAGAGAGAGCGAGCCTGTACGGACGGCTTGTAATTTTGATTCCCACCTATTTTTTATTCATTATTTCAGGGCAAATTTCATTCACAAATCAGTTTTTAATTTAAAATGTTATTCAACGCATAAATAAGACTCTCTTTCAAGAGATATTACCACAGTGAGAGACGGCAGCTCCTTTCCGTCGCCTGATGGAGCAGTGATTCTCCGCAGGCTCGCGGATCGGCGGTCCCGTGCAGCAGGGGCGCGTGCTTCGCTGCTTCTGTGACAAAAGCCCCTGCTAATATGCTGCATATCTGGACATGACACGATACCGAATTCGTTTTCAGTTTCTGCTACTATTCTGAATACCTTGCTTTAATATCACCTAGCTAATATATCATACCATAACAGTCGGCCAAGCCCTGCTATAATATATTGTGCAATATGTTTTATTTATTTAACAATAATATACATTATAAGCGCAAGTAGCTGTAATGGCCCATCAAAGCCTTTGATCAGTGATGGAATAAAATACGTGCGTGCCCCCCCACCTCTCTTTGTAGAATGTAGTTCTACTGTTGGGAGTCCTGAATATTTAATATATCAATTCGATGAGTGCATTGCATTTTTAGCTAATACTTTGGCGAGAATGCTCCGACCACGATCGCTCTTTGTGCCATAGCCGGGGAGGAGCCGTTAGCCCCATGGGTAATGGCTAATGGTTTCGTAATATACTGCACGTGCGGCTGTCCTGCCAGCTCAACTGTTATAAGTTATTGATCGATGGCTGGAGCAGCATGTCCTTTACGCTTCATCATCTCTCTCCAAAACGCCACCTCACATGCCCCGCCAGAAGTTAGCCAACGCTCAGAAGACTCCGAAGAAACAAACTGTTGGAAATTAACAAATAAAGGTAATGCATTTGTAATGTATGTTCTGTGCCATAATGAACAAGTAATATGACCTCGGGTTCAGAATTGTGCGAATCAGGTAAAACGCAGAATTCAACCAACGGAGGACAACCTTGACTTAGGATGGCTGAATACTGTAGAAAAGATTATTTAATTAATACAATTAAATCTTAACCAGGTTTCTCCAAATATTTTGATTCAGTCGGTATGCCATCTACAACCCTTAAGCCCCCCCCCCCCCCCCCCCCCCCAGGCTGGTCACATTCTTCATTCTTTGTTAGAATTTTTCTTCATCGCTGTTGGCCTATTTTATAAGCTTCCGGTTCATTACACAGAACATAGCCTGCACCGCAGGAACCCATGTTTCTATAGCAACCTAACTTGACTCAAAACCAGCTGTAATGACGGTGATGGTCTTTGATAATGGTGTCACATGATTTGAGTTTGATTGACGGAAGTGTCATGCCTGGTCATTCAATGGACATACAGCTGTAATGATCATTGCAGAATTTCAAAAAAATGTATAACACATCACAGTGAAGGACACTTTCAGCTCAGATAAAAGACAGGAGCACCACCCTGTTTATTTCACAGTAAGTACACTTTCTTCTTCATCAGTCTTTGCTTACTGATGTCTTTCTTTGGGTGGCAGTGGCATAGCCATTCATGACCTCAGCATGTATCCCCGAGGGGTTGCAGGTTTTGTTCTATCTGAGTCAGCAGAGACTAGCATGAGATCTCACAGATGAGCGTATCAGACCCTGATCTCTAAAGTTCACAAAGTTCACTCGCAGCTTTTGGTTTTGGGGACCAGATGACAAAAAGCAGTCCAGACAGCGTCTCATACCACATGTCATATTGCTGCTGAATAACTGAGAGTGATTAATTTAATAATCTGAGCTCCTCAAACCAGCTGGTCTGGCTTTGTAACTTTTTACCACAGACATATGGATCCATGTTTATGACCGACTGACTGTATATTTTGTATTTGGAGCATATTATACATCATTATAATACCTCTTTACAACCCTCAGTTAAGCTAGCTGGGGTTCATTGCTTCATTGTGTCATTGCTCTCTAGTGGCTACTACTGGTCAGGCAGGGCACCTGCAGTGGCATGGACTGAGTATGCACTGATTTTGTCATCCTCCGATGACGTTGGCAGTGTGACCGTAGTGGCGCAGCGTCACTGTGGAGGAGTCACAAATTCTTAGCCTCTCCTTTCGGAACTGACACAGTGGTTTCTGTAGTGAGTGAACAAGTTCAGCCAAGGGGTTGGATAAAAAAAGGGAGAAATCCAGAGAAAAATAAAGCTCAAAAATGCCTTTACTTAGTGCTGTTTGCAAGAGCACAATTATTCATGTTATTTAAATAGCAAACCATACCGCCTGTGTTCTGTGAAAATATCACTCAATAACCATGCTCAGTCACTGCTAATGATGGCACTGGCAGTCTGTGTCGGTGTGATTACCTGCAGAGACCCCGCCATTCTGCTCGTGTTTGTCATTCTAAAGCGTACGGCACTTTCAGGGGCCTGGTATGTTTGGCAGCCAATGAAACCTGGAAGACATTTAACAACAAGGACACAGCTCCTTGCCTTGTTGTGAAAAAGACCACAGTGATTGGTTTAAGATACGTATGTGAGGACACCCCTCCTGACTGTGGCACAGCCTGGCCGACCGTGAGGCTTTCACGGCTGCTCCATTGCCGGGGGGGAGGGGGGGTAGGGGGTGGGTTTATCTGCGTGACTAATGCCTTCACGCTTCACTGAATTCCCATCGCGGCACGAGTCGGCTCCGGCGATCGTCGTGACACACGTTTGTACAAATGAAACCACTGCGAAATCGCTGCGTTTCTCATGGATGAGCGTTATTGCTCGTGGGCTTCAGTTCCACCGGACAATTTTCTGCAAAACATCTGAAATTAATAACTAAAAAACAGATGATTACGCTCATCCCTCCTGGGTTCTTCGGTCTGAAATGGCTGTGATTTTCAGGTGAAAAAGCCAAAATCAGCACATGCTGTGGCGCTCCAGGACCAATGCTGAAGAGCCCTGCTCCAAGCAACAGCTTACTAAGACTTTACACTCAGGCCTCACAGTTAACTTCAGCACTAACTAAGACTTTACACTCAGGCCTCATAGTTAACTTCAGCACTTACTAAGACTTTACACACAGGCTCACAGTTAAGTTCAGCACTGACTAAGACTTTACACTCAGGCCTCACAGTTAACTTCAGCACTGACTAAGACTTTACACTCAGGCCTCACAGTTAACTTCAGCACTGACTAAGACTTTACACTCAGGCCTCACTGTTAACTTCAGCACTTACTAAGACTTTACACTCAGGCCTCACTGTTAACTTCAGCACTTACTAAGACTTTACACTCAGGCCTCACAGTTAACTTCAGCACTTACTAAGACTTTACACACAGGCCTCACAGTTAACTTCAGCACTTACTAAGACTTTACACTCAGGCCTCACAGTTAACTTCAGCACTTACTAAGACTTTACACACAGGCCTCACAGTTAACTTCAGCACTGACTAAGACTACACTCATGTTAGAAATGGACACAGGGTGGTGTGGCTGCTTAGCTTCAGCAGTATGACAGTAGAAGGGTACAGGGTGGTGTTTGCTTAGCTTGCGCTTGTGGGAGCCTAACTTGCTTCCGACAGCTCCCATTGGGCATGTCCTGGACCCCAGTGGTACCATTAGTATTGACAGGCCAGTGTGCCTTCCTTTGTCTGGAGGTAACAGGTGTGTCCCCTTGGATTCTAAGTTGGTAAGCAGACAGCCTCCCAGGGCCTAGATGTCAAACTGTCACCCAGGTAACATTAGCACCAGCACCTGCTGGGGAATAAACCAGGCATTTACCTGTCCAAAGTTACAATCTCAACCCCACCCAGTTTGTGCTGCCATCTGGTGGTGAGAATACTGAATGCAGGCAGCAGAGCACATGGGTGCATTTTCCCATTTGACCAGAGGGGGCCTCAGGTTTCCTGGTGGACCCATATGGATTCCCCCAGCCAGCTGAGCTAAATACCCAGTCTGAGGCTAAAGATACATTTATCAGCATGCCTGGCCATGAAATGTACTAAATATTCAAGTGGCCTTATTCTCAACCAAGTTCTGAGTTTTCATTTTCCTCTCTTAATGGGAGTGTCTACAGACAAACACAAACATGTGCACACCCCCTCAGTCTCTCTTCCTCTCACAGACAAACACACACATACAGAACTGCATTAGTAAAAACACAGACAAACACACACATACAGAACTGCATTAGTAAAAACACAAACACACACACACATACAGAACTGCATTAGTAAAAACACAAACACACACATACAGAACTGCATTAGTAAAAACACAAACACACACATACAGAACTGCATTAGTAAAAACACAAACACACACATACAGAACTGCATTAGTAAAAACACAAACACACACATACAGAACTGCATTAGTAAAAACAAAGACAATCACACATATACCTGTATATTCACACTCTGAAAGAATACTTCAAGTTAAAATGTTCAGGGCAATTACTTTCAAATACTGTAAACATACTGCTAAATGCTACCCTGTTAATGAAAATGGAAGCAATTAGAATAATGTAATCTTCCAAAAAGTAAATAAATGGAAAATTAAATGGAGATGCATTATCCAACACAAACACAAGATTCTCCCAGTTACCCTGCGACAACGTCACAAACACAAGGCCTTAATCAGATTCTCCCAGTTACCCTGTGATGTCACAAACACAAGGCCTTAATCAGATTCTCCCAGTTACCCTGTGATGTCACAAACACAAGGCCTTAATCAGATTCTCCCAGTTACCCTGCGACAACGTCACAAACACAAGGCCTTAATCAGATTCTCCCAGTTACCCTGCGACAACGTCACAAACACAAGGCCTTAATCAGATTCTCCCAGTTCCCCTGTGACGTCACAAACACAAGGCCTTAATCAGATTCTCCCAGTTACCCTGTGATGTCACAAACACAAGGCCTTAATCAGATTCTCCCAGTTACCCTGTGATGTCACAAACACAAGGCCTTAATCAGATTCTCCCAGTTACCCTGTGATGTCACAAACACAAGGCCTTAATCAGATTCTCCCAGTTACCCTGTGACGTCACAAACACAAGGCCTTAATCAGATTCTCCCAGTTACCCTGCGACAACGTCACAAACACAAGGCCTTAATCAGATTCTCCCAGTTACCCTGCGACAACGTCACAAACACAAGGCCTTAATCAGATTCTCCCAGTTACCCTGTGACGTCACAAACACAAGGCCTTAATCAGATTCTCCCAGTTACCCTGTGATGTCACAAACACAAGGCCTTAATCAGATTCTCCCAGTTACCCTGTGATGTCACAAACACAAGGCCTTAATCAGATTCTCCCAGTTACCCTGTGATGTCACAAACACAAGGCCTTAATCAGATTCTCCCAGTTACCCTGTGACGTCACATTGAAGCCTGAAAGTTAATTAAGTCTGCCAGCTAAACACAGAAACGTCTTGCTCTTTTGTTTCCTCTTTAAACAGAAGCCTCCTCACACAAAAGAGGAGTTTAACGGCTCAGCGTTCCCCTGTCGCAGTGAACGGTTCAAAGCATTGTGCTGTAAAAAATGATCCCTTTTTTTGTCTGTTGGTTGAGGGAAAAAGTGCGCCATGAGCCACAAATTTCATTTACGGCTTAATTTATACCCAAACAATCCAAACACACCTTTCAGTTGCATTCCAAGGTAGATCAGAACTATAACCCTGCATGTCTTTGAAGGCACCTGCACTGAAACTATTTGTATAACTGAAAACTTTAAAGTAAATCATCCTCCATTTTTATTCACATTTCCCCACCTGCTGGGAAATGTACAGATTTCCCAGGAATTCAAATGTTTTTATACATTTACCGTGACCTAGAGTTTCTGTAAGATATACATAAGAGTTGAAAGCAGAATGCTAAGAACAACCTTCAGAACTACTCATGAACAACACACACATTTTTTTAAATTTCTTATTTATTCCCATAAAAAAGAATCATAGGTCAAGTCCACTTTGACAGTACATTGAGAGAACAGTGTATTGTGATTGGTGGTGGTGTGCTGCTGCTCTCCTGTGCTCCAGGGAGCCCCCTGTTGCAACAGAGAAAAACAGCACCAATACCTGAAAAAGGACAGGCAATGACACCTGCTCTCAGAATAGAAACAAAAAAAAGGAAATGGGAAAAAAAGATGGAAATTTGGTCCTAATTGCCATTTCATATCCTCCAACATAAATGTATTGGATGCATCAAAAATATCAATATACAATAAATAGCTTATTCTTTGTTTTTCCTGCTAAAGCTGAGGGTTATGGCACTGTGTCTTGGGTGTGACTGCTTGGGGAGGGGAGAAGAGGAGGAGAGACAGCTGAAGCTGAGTGACACTCACAAAGTAATAATGAGAACCAGCTACAGTTAAACAGTCCAGCTCTCTTACAAGCCAAACCCAAAACCAGCAATAGCGCATTCATCCTAACTGGAACAAACCTGGGAACACACACTAAAATAATGAGCACAGATATATATATTTTGGCAACAATTTTTATACAGTGCTGCTCCACACAATTTCAGAGTATTAAAAATAAATGTAAAAACACTGTAAGAGATGTGTGGGTAAATAAACCACAAACACACATATATGCAAGTACACGCACACACACTGCTTTCACTCATTCAAGCAGACTTATGCACACACATGCACAAACTCAAACACAAACACACATATATGCAAGTACACGCACACACACTGCTTTCACTCATTCAAGCAGACTTATGCACACACATGCACAAACTCAAACACAAACACACATATATGCAAGTACACGCGCACACACTGCTTTCACTCATTCAAGCAGACTTATGCACACACATGCACAAACTCAAACACAAACACACATATATGCAAGTACACGCACACACACTGCTTTCACTCATTCAAGCAGACTTATGCACACACATGCACAAACTCAAACACAAACACACATATATGCAAGTACACGCACACACACTGCTTTCACTCATTCAAGCAGACTTATGCACACACATGCACAAACTCAAACACAAACACACATATATGCAAGTACACGCACACACACTGCTTTCACTCATCCAAGCAGACTTATGCACACACATGCACAAACTCAAACACAAACACACATATATGCAAGTACACGCACACACACTGCTTTCACTCATTCAAGCAGACTTATGCACACACATGCACAAACTCAAACACAAACACACATATATGCAAGTACACGCACACACACTGCTTTCACTCATTCAAGCAGACTTATGCACACACATGCACAAACTCAAACACAAACACACATATATGCAAGTACACGCACACACACTGCTTTCACTCATTCAAGCAGACTTATGCACACACATGCACAAACTCAAACACAAACACACATATATGCAAGTACACGCACACACACTGCTTTCACTCATTCAAGCAGACTTATGCACACACATGCACAAACTCAAACACAAACACACATATATGCAAGTACACGCACACACACTGCTTTCACTCATTCAAGCAGACTTATGCACACACATGCACAAACTCAAACACAAACACACATATATGCAAGTACACGCACACACACTGCTTTCACTCATTCAAGCAGACTTATGCACACACATGCACAAACTCAAACACAAACACACATATATGCAAGTACACGCACACACACTGCTTTCACTCATTCAAGCAGACTTATGCACACACATGCACAAACTCAAACACAAACACACATATATGCAAGTACACGCACACACACTGCTTTCACTCATTCAAGCAGACTTATGCACACACATGCACAAACTCAAACACAAACACACATATATGCAAGTACACGCACACACACTGCTTTCACTCATTCAAGCAGACTTATGCACACACATGCACAAACTCAAACACAAACACACATATATGCAAGTACACGCACACACACTGCTTTCACTCATTCAAGCAGACTTATGCACACACATGCACAAACTCAAACACAAACACACATATATGCAAGTACACGCACACACACTGCTTTCACTCATTCAAGCAGACTTATGCACACACATGCACAAACTCAAACACAAACACACATATATGCAAGTACACGCACACACACTGCTTTCACTCATTCAAGCAGACTTATGCACACACATGCACAAACTCAAACACAAACACACATATATGCAAGTACACGCACACACACTGCTTTCACTCATTCAAGCAGACTTATGCACACACATGCACAAACTCAAACACAAACACACATATATGCAAGTACACGCACACACACTGCTTTCACTCATTCAAGCAGACTTATGCACACACATGCACAAACTCAAACACAAACACACATATATGCAAGTACACGCACACACACTGCTTTCACTCATTCAAGCAGACTTATGCACACACATGCACAAACTCAAACACAAACACACATATATGCAAGTACACGCACACACACTGCTTTCACTCATTCAAGCAGACTTATGCACACACATGCACAAACTCAAACACAAACACACATATATGCAAGTACACGCACACACACTGCTTTCACTCATTCAAGCAGACTTATGCACACACATGCACAAACTCAAACACAAACACACATATATGCAAGTACACGCACACACACTGCTTTCACTCATTCAAGCAGACTTATGCACACACATGCACAAACTCAAACACAAACACACATATATGCAAGTACACGCACACACACTGCTTTCACTCATTCAAGCAGACTTATGCACACACATGCACAAACTCAAACACAAACACACACACAGCTGTGGTCATGATTGCCTGGAGAAGACTACTGCCACCTTGTGGATAAAAGTGTAAAGACAAAACAGCACCTGGCACACAGCAGTGATATTCGGTC
The DNA here is from genome assembly GCA_019788955.1 of Albula glossodonta. Taxonomy (NCBI): domain Eukaryota; kingdom Metazoa; phylum Chordata; class Actinopteri; order Albuliformes; family Albulidae; genus Albula; species Albula glossodonta. Next base: position 477,268 of record JAFBMS010000209.1, read on the forward strand.
CCAGGGAGTAATAGAAAAGCAACCTCCTCAGGTACAGAGGGCTTCCTTTGAATTAGTTTAACTAACTCTTTAGACACCAACACAGCCCCTACAATTTACTTAAAATTTCAAAAAGTACAATCTTCCCTGGCCAGCGTTCCGAACAGAACTGTCCTTTAATACAGTTTTAATTGTGCGTTGAGGATAATAGGATACTTAATTCGATATTCTCTGAAATATTCATTACCACTGTGAAATTTTATCACCTGCTAAAGTATTATTTAAATGCAAAATTAACATTATAGAGTATTTGTGTGACCCACATTTTGTTACTATACACACAATGCGAATGCGCACAGGTATGTGCAACATATGCTATTAGAATTTAAAGACACAAGTCTAGCTTAGGGTCAGGGTTAGAGTAAGAGCTGCTCTGCTTGTACGTTGATATCATGTTCGCCTGGCAGTGTGGGAGATGTGATTGGTTAGTCGGCAGTATGAGAGACAAGTGATTCGTTAGTCTGCAGCGCAGGGAGACGTGATTGGTTTGTATGCAGCGCGAGAGATGAATGATTGGTTAGTCTGCAGTGCAGGGAGCAGTGAGGGCTTTCGTGTGTGTGTGTTTGGCTTCCTCTGCCCAAGTCTGTGTGAGACCGCTGTTCAGTGTGGCTGACAGAAAGTCATAACATTATTCCACTCAATGCTAGGTACATAATACAGGTTTGTATGGGATAATAGCGTTTCAAATATGAGTGTGTCAGCTGGAAAATGAAGAGTTTTGCTCCAGAGGTCACCACCATGTCAAATGCGGCCCACAGTCTGCCTCTTACTATCTGGCCAAAACGTCCTGAAACACCAGATATGAACTTTTTTTAAAGCGCTAAGCCGTCTGACATGAGTCTGACAAGAAATGCATCCAGAGCGCTGCCAGCCTTGTTACTTGCCTGTTTAAAAAGGAGCACCCATATCTGATGCTGCGTCCCGACTCGCTCTGTAATCATGACAGTGCAGCCCAGCGCAGCACAGTGTAATCTCCAATTCCCATCAGCGCTAATTCAACATCTTTTTTTAATCTTATATTTGGCATTCCACAGTACCCCAGGAACAGAGCCACGCAGCCGCAGGGTTGCAGGTTTGAATCCAGAGAAAGACAGCTACCGCATGCTTGTGCCTGTGAGCTGTAAGTACTGTAATAACTACACAGCCGTACAAACAGGGTGCCAAAACATACACAGGGATGGACATAATGGACCAGCACATGCTGTCTGACCTCTGGGGTCCTCTCCATACACACAGGTACTTAAGAAAGACTGCTGCACACGGAGGACAGTCGGAGAGCGCCATGGCTAAAATTATATACAGAAAAATGTACAACATGTAAATAAATAAACATAAATGTATATAGTTAATATACTGCCAACTAGTTTGTTTTTAAAGCTAAACACGTAACATAGTAATGATCGGTGGCAGGAAGTGGAACTGAAGGTTAAATAGTGACCCCTATTCATGAGGTCACGGATTTATTTCAGACGGTGAAATACTGTTTATGCTGTACTTTAAATGGCAGGTATTACATTTTTACACACTCATTCTGAGGACAGAAACAGTGGCTAGCTCACACACATGGCCCCAGCAGTGAGAACTCAGGAGTGTGAAAATGGAGAAAAAAGTGAAACCAAAGATGTTCCGACAGTAATTGAAAGTCATATAAAATACACGTTAATTTGGCAAATTCACAGGTACAAAACAGACTGAGACCACTGGCTGTCCACCCAGTATAATTCAGTACCATACACACTCACTAGGGGGCAGCACTGACCACAGGCTGCAAGGAACAGAACCAGCGCTAGATCAGACTGAGGATTGAGTGTTGAGTTAAATTTCTCAGTGAGAAAGTGTATGAACACAAATAAAAGGTGAAGGAGAATTACTCTGTCTGTTCCTGTCCAGGCACTGTGGTGGCAGTCATCGTTTGTTATACAGGAGAGCACTTTGTGAAGAGCAAAGAGTGTGATTCACAAAGGCTAATTTTTGATAGTAAAAATGAACAGGTTTTTACTGCAAAAAAAGTGAGCAAACACACACACTCACATAAAGACTCATATGTACACACACACTCACCCACCCACACACCCATCCATGTAAACACACGCACACAGACACACACACACACACACACACCTGTATCTAGTTGATCAGGTTTGTGTCTCTGAGTGTTCCACAGCATCGTGCACGTGATCTCAGACACTCAGGTGAAAACTCTGGGCGCACACACACAGCTGCACATTAACACTGAAACGTTGTAATAACGTTGCTTGGAGGGCTGGATTAGCTGGCAGGTTCCCTGGTCTACAACTGGACACTATTACATTGTAATAATGTTGTGCGGATGTTGCATTAAAGTACAGACAGCAGAGAGAGGCTGGAGGTGTCGGAAAAGAGTCACAACGACTGTGTGCGTGTGTATATGTGCATATTTTTGTGTGTGTAAACGTGTGTGTGTGTGTGTGTCAGCGCATGTGTATGTATGCACATATGTATATCTGTGTAAGCCTGTGTGCACATGTGAAAAGTTGAATGACACAGCAAGACAGGGTAAACCAGTAGTGGATGGCGTAGCTGATGTTGCCATGGGGACGGGGAGAGTCCTGTGTCATGCAGCCAATCAGGAGGCACGAGTCCCAGAGCGGGCAAACAGCCCCACCACCAGCAGCCTGACAGTGGGAGGATGAGTGGACGAGGAGAGAGGGAGAGAGTAAAACTGGGAGGAGAGAAAGAGGGAAAAGACAGAGGCAGGGTCAGCCCTTGCATTGCCCTTGGAGTACCGAAAGGTGGAGTAGGTGGGGCTTATGAGAAGTGGGTGGGACTTGATGTGAGGGCATTGCTGGGCCTGAAACAGAGCGGGTGGACTCTGTGGAGGAGGAGGCGGGGCCTGAAACAGAGTGGGCGGACTCTGTGGAGGAGGAGGCGGGGCCTGAAACAGAGCGGGCGGACTCTGTGATGGAGGAGGCGGGGCCTGAAAGACAGCGGGCGGACTCTGTGGTGGAGGAGGCGGGGTCTGAAACAGAGCGGGCGGACTCTGTGGTGGAGGAGGCGGGGTCTGAAACAGAGCGGGCAGACTATGTGGTGGAGGAGGCGGGGTCTGAAACAGAGCGGGCGGACTCTGTGGTGGAGGAGGCGGGGTCTGAAACAGAGCGGGCGGACTCTGTGGTGGAGGAGGCGGGGTCTGAAACAGAGTGGGCGGACTCTGTGGTGGAGGAGGCGGGGTCTGAAACAGAGCGGGCTGACTCTGTGCAGGAGGAGGCGGGGTCTGAAAGAGAGCGGGCGGAATCTGTGGAGGAGGAGGCGGGGTCTGAAACAGAGCGGGCGAGGCTGTGACAGAGGGACGGTGCCTATGACAGGGAAGAGGAGCAGGACCCGTTGTGCAGCAGAGCCCTGTAGATGGGCGAGCTGAGGAATCGTGGGTACGAGTCTCTGTGCATCAGTGTGTATATCTGCAGCTGCGCATCCTCAAACGTGTTGGGCGTGGGGTCCTGCATCTGCGCATTTATCACCTCCCGCACCCGAGAGTCCAGACTCACCTGTGCCAGAGAGAGAGAGAGAGTGAGAGAAGGAGAGAGAAAGAGAGAAAGAAGCAGAGAGGGGGAGAGAGAAGGAGGAAGAGAGAGAGAGAAATTAATCAGTGAATCAAATCAAATAATCAATCCGACAATCAATCATGGATGTAATTCAGTGACAGCGCTCACTGGAGATGTAGTTTAAGAAGCACTCTGATTAGCTGCTGCCTCGGTAACCGTATGACAGAAGCATTGTGATTGGTTACCTCTTTGGGGGAGAGAATGGACACGTAGTCCTCGTAGATGAGTCGGGCTTTCTCCAGCACGGCCGTCTCGCTGTGCTCCCGTTTCAGGTCCTCGCAGGCCAGCCAGAACAGCAGGTTATCCTCGCTGTACTCCGTGCGCAGAAACTCACGGAAAAGGTTCCGCCCCGCCGGGTTACGTATCAAACGCTCAAATGACTCCGCCCACAAACGCATCTCCTCCAATGAGGGTTTAGAGCTGCAGACACAAACCAAGACACACACATCAGCCTCAATGAAGAGCGTGTGGAATAGAAAGCATGAGTGGTGTACAGCATATAAAATGGGTTTAGTGTACAATATGATATGCGGCATAATATGGAAATGGGCACACAGTTTGTGGTATGTGCCTTCAATAATTTATAAGTGAGTAGGTATATCAGTTGTGCACAATATCATGTCAGATGTACATGGTGCACAGGTGTGTAACGTCTGTACAGAGTACAATAAAAGCTGTGCATACTGTAAGTCTATAAGTGACCACACTGTTCATAGGTATTTAGCATGTTCTAAGTATAGTGTTTAGGTGTATAGTGCCAACCTAAAGACAACAATGTGCTGCACACCAATACACACACTATACACCTGTATGGACATAGAGTGCAGTGTTGGTACAGTGTGTAGATTCTGTGCTTATCAGAACGTGTGCATAGTATATAGTACATAATGAAAACTTAGGTTTGCAGTATTTTGTGTGTGCAGTAGTAAAGCTGAACAATATGTGCAATGTATAGTATATGGGGAGGGTACAGGCATACAGGTTGAGTATCCCTTATCCAAAATGCCTGGGACCAGGAGTGTTTCTGATTTTGGAATATTTACATATACAGCCATTCCCTGACATTCTGACTGACTGACTTGTATCTCGAAATTGACGGAAGTCAGACGTATGACATTTGCATGGCATGTAGAAGTACACATGTAGCATGTTGAAGATGTGCACAATTCTGGGACATCATCTGACAGTCACTGTCGTACACACACAGCTGGACATATGGCTAAGCGTCACTTTTATATTTATATATATTTTTTCTTTATTTTAAAAAATGTTAACAGTATTTTTTTCAGTCGTATGTACGGATGGTATTTTCCACTTGTGGCGTCATGACGGCACTCAAAAAGTTTTGGATGCTCACCAGTATAGGCTGTGAGTAGTATATAAGGCTGTTATAGGTGTACAATGTACAGTGAATTCTCACCAGGCTTCACAGTTACTCAGGGTCTCCAGCTTGGTCTCCCGGCCTTTTCTCCTGACTCTGCGATCCTCGTCATTCCTAACAGAGAGAGACAGCACTGAGACTCTACCGTCCTAAAAGAGAAACAGCACTGAGACTCTGCAGTCCTAACAGAGAAACAGCACTGAGACTCTACCATCCTAACAGAGAGAGACAGCACTGAGACTCTACCGTCCTAACAGAGAGAGACAGCACTGAGACTCTACCGTCCTAACAGAGAAACAGCACTGAGACTCTACCGTCCTAACAGAGAAACAGCACTGAGACTCTACCGTCCTAACAGAGGGAAACAGCCCTGAGACTCTACCGTCCTAACAGAGAAACAGCACTGAGACTCTACCGTCCTAACAGAGAGAGACAGCACTGAGACTCTACAGTCCTAACAGAGAGAGACAGCACTGAGACTCTACCGTCCTAACAGAGAAACAGCACTGAGACTCTACCGTCCTAACAGAGGGAAACAGCCCTGAGACTCTACCGTCCTAACAGAGAAACAGCACTGAGACTCTACCGTCCTAACAGAGAGAGACAGCACTGAGACTCTACCGTCCTAACAGAGAGAGACAGCACTGAGACTCTACAGTCCTAACAGAGAGAGACAGCACTGAGACTCTACCGTCCTAACAGGGAGACACAGCACTGAGACTCTACAGTACCGCACAATACCTGCAGCAGGCTGGGCGGGGCGGGACAGTACCTGCAGCAGGCTGGGCGGGGCGGGAGTCCGTACCAGGAACAGCTACAGCAGCAGCACCAGCAGAAGCAGCAGGCGCTAGGCCGCTGTGTGGGCGGGGCTGGGGACAGGGGTGGGGTCTCACTCTGCACCATCACAGGGTCAGCGTCTGCTGGAACAGGGCCTGTGTACTGAAGCAAACACACATGTAACTTCCTGTTTATTACCATGTTATATGCACACAAACACTATTCATTACTATGTTATACACAAACAGTATTCATTGCTATGTCATACACACAAACACTATTCATTACTATATCATACACACAAACAGTATTCATTACTATATCATACACACACAAACACTATTCATTACTATGTTATACACACACAAACACTATTCATTACTATGTTATACACAAACAAACAGTATTCATTGCTATGTCATACACACAAACAGTATTCATTACTATATCATACACACACAAACACTATTCATTACTATATCATACACACACAAACACTATTCATTACTATATCATACACACACAAACACTATTCATTACTATGTTATACACAAACAAACAGTATTCATTGCTATGTCATACACACAAACACTATTCATTACTATATCATACACACACAAACACTAATCATTTCTGTGTCCTACACACATAAATACTAGTTGGTACTGTGCTATAAACACTATGCATTACTATGTCATATACAAACAATACGGCGCACCGGTCAAGAGAAGAACTGGGCACTGAAATGGCGAGGTGTTGAGAGTCAGTATTTTCCTTCCAGTTTACTACTTATATGAATGTTTTTATATGTAGAATGTATCCATTATTGGAGGGCACAGCGATGCTGCAATGGTCTAAGGACATCCTATTAAGCCCAGCAGTATTATGGATACCAGCTCTGCCCGTGAGTACGACTGACCAATCAGCAGTCAGAATTGTGTTTTAGAATTCCTTTGGCCCAGGGTCACTCCAGACACCAACAGGCATTCCGCATTCCGCATGACTCGCAAGGCCACGGGTGCCAAACTTCAAGCGCAAAGATACTCCTGTCAGCTCAGACGGCTCGCAACGGCATGCTGCCATGGACGATTAGCACTGGAATGACAACACACTGGATTCTTGTCATATGGGACAGGCCTATATACTGCAGAGACAGAAAAAGGTCACCCTTAAAACTCTCTGTGAAAGAGCTTAATTAACCTTGAAATTTCCTCATCTCAAAATCGAGCAAGTTCAGCTTTTTCACTGAATCATGGGATGTTCAGGGAAGACACCATCAGGTTAAACACCACCCGCAGTCTCCAAATCTCCTACCACAGGCCAAAGATGGACAACAGTCATCAGATAAAATCCATGAGCAGTGCGCTTTAGCCTAACACTTAAAAACTACAGTGAAACCAGGCTCATGTGTGGCTTAAGGGGTGTGAAATAGAACACAAACTTAAAAATAACACCCCTACAATGCTGCAAAGTTCTTCAGGGTCAAAAGGCTGTCTAATCTGCCATGAGCAAGTGTCTAAAACTTGGGGGTGGAGGGGCTAGCTCTAATCGCGTTACTCTCCTACTGTTCAATCCTATTAGAGAATATGACTTAAGAAAGACTTATCTCTGCACACACAGTCTAACTCCAGAAGCTTAATCCCTCATAGAGCACTTTGATAACTAAGACTTTACTGTCCTGGACATCCTGCAACCTGATAGGTGCCCGCACACTGCAGCCCTCCAGGGCTGGAGTTAAACCTGCACACACTGCCCCCTACAGGACTGGAGTTAAACCTGCACACACTGCAGCCCTCCAGGGCTGGAGTTAAACCTGCACACACTGCCCCCTACAGGACTGGAGTTAAACCTGCACACACTGCAGCCCTCCAGGGCTGGAGTTAAACCTGCACACACTGCAGCCCTCCAGGGCTGGAGTTAAACCTGCACACACTGCAGCCCTCCAGGGCTGGAGTTAAACCTGCACACACTGCCCCCTACAGGACTGGAGTTAAACCTGCAGACACTGCCCCCTAGAGGACTGGAGTTAAACCTGCAGACACTGCGGCCCTCCAGGACTGGAGCTAAACCTGCAGACACTGCCCCCTACAGGACTGGAGTTAAACCTGCACACACTGCAGCCCTCCAGGACTAGAGTTAAACCTGCAGACACTGCGGCCCTCCAGGACTGGAGTTAAACCTGCAGACACTGCGGCCCTCCAGGACTGGAGTTAAACCTGCAGACACTGCGGCCCTCCAGGACTGGAGTTAAACCTGCAGACACTGTGGTCCTCCAGGACTGGAGTTAAACCTGCAGACACTGCGGCCCTCCAGGACTGGAGTTAAACCTGCAGACACTGCGGCCCTCCAGGACTGGAGTTAAACCTGCAGACACTGCGGCCCTCCAGGACTGGAGTTAAACCTGCAGACACTGCGGCCCTCCAGGACTGGAGTTAAACCTGCAGACACTGTGGTCCTCCAGGACTGGAGTTAAACCTGCAGACACTGCGGCCCTCCAGGACTGGAGTTAAACCTGCAGACACTGCGGCCCTCCAGGACTCTGCACCCTCCAGGACTGGAGTTAAACCTGCAGACACTGCGGCCCTCCAGGACTGGAGTTAAACCTGCAGACACTGCGGCCCTCCAGGACTGGAGTTCACCTGCAGACACTGCGGCCCTCCAGGACTGGAGTTACACCCTTATCCAAAGCGACTTACAGATCTCACATTTAATAACACATCCAATTTCACAGCTTAATATTTACTGAAGCAACTTGGGTAAAGTACCTAACCCAAAAATAGAACAGTAGTGCCTTATACAGGAATAAAACCTGCAACCTCTAAATGAGAAGCCCAGCTGTATGGTATGCTACATTGCCACTCACACATAAACCTACGTAAGATGCAAAACACATACACACCAGCACAGACACACAGTCTCTCTCTCCCACTCTCTCTGTTACTCACTCACTCACACACCCACACACACACACACACACACAAATGACACCACAGTGCAGGCTAAAGTCAGCCAGACCTGTGGCAGAATAAACAAACCAGCCCTTACAAAGCCTGTCTGCAGAGCAGAGCAGAGCACTGCACACTTCCTCTTAAACTTGGACCGTGTGTTTTGTTTAACAATAAACAGTTAAGTGGTTATGAATGGCCTACACTTACCGAGCCCCTCCTGCCGTGAGCTGACCTCCGGGACAGGCACGGCGTTCAACACCTTCAGCAAAATACTGCTTCACAAGACAGTCCTAGCGCAGACATGCTTGGATTGTATACATCAGTACTCTGGATATTTAAATGACTGTCAATCAGCCGTTAAAGCCGAAACATCTCCTCAGCATTCACCAGTGTGGCTACCGAGGACAATACCACGGCACTGACTATTCTTCCCTTGGGTGCAACAAAATGAACAACTAATGGTCCATTTTACACCCAGGTGTAAACCATCTGCAGCTATACGGTATAATCGTGCTTTGACAGTGCTTGTTTATTGCGTTTATTTCTTTGCAATATCGTGTCAGGTCGACATCACTAACAGGATAGCGCGTTCCCTCCTCCGCGCTGAAGCCCGTGTGTGTGTGTGTGTTCGATGAACGGGAGGGCAGACCAGAACGAATCTCAGTACCGCCCCCTCAATCTGTGCCCGCTCAAGAGCGCGCGCATTCTCACACCGCCCCGCACAGAAAATTCATTCACGTCGAGGGTTCCGCGCAAGCGCTGTGAACGCGCCTTACTACGGCACGGTAGAAACGAAAAGGGGGGGGGGGGGGTATTCGCCGGAGAACATCCTTTGGGGAGGAGGAAGACACGGGAGGACGAAAAAAAGTTGGCAAGATAAAGCATACAGTCTCACATACTGCATTTACTAGTATGCAACCGCCCCCGCGTGCTAGCAATAATTCATGACTATCTTACACTCAGAATTGCAATTGCTTTCAATGATAAACCAGCGAGAAAAAAGCAGTGGGACAACAGGACCAACACCAACTTTTTCCCTGTATGAGCACTTCTTATTCGCATACACGCCATGCAACCCGGCCACTTTTCATCATCAATCAAATATTATTTGCCAGTTTGTGAGCAATGAGCCGAGAAAACAATTCCACTTACGAAACAATCAAGACCGCAGTAGGCTAACTAACTTGTGTCACAATCTGTACAGCTGATAACTTTGCTACTGTTCACCTTATGCAAACAGAAAATCTTAGCTACCGTGTTGACACTCGTGGTTAAGGGTACTCTACCTAATTTTCCAGAAGGATACACGATGATTACATATGGCTACACCTAGCTAGTAAATTAGCCTACAAACAACACGCACACAGTGTGCCATCGTTGAAAACAAATGCGAAATAGTTGCCTCATTAACTTGCTACTTTTATTATAATGCTAACTGGAGTAGCGAAGAAGCTTAGTCGCCACACTCTCCCTGCATGAAAGTCAAAGCAGAACACCATGAAGTCGCTGTGGCGATGACAATTCCAAGAAAGCTCCGGTAATGCTGTGAACATCACGTTGTTATCTAACAAATAAACCCAACGAGGAGTTGTGGTACCTATTACAATCTGGGAACATTGAGGATTTGGTAAAGAAAACCTACTGTGGAGGAATCACGAATCTTTTACCAACAGGAAAAGCCCAACATCCACGAGCAACATCGCTAGCTCCACTGTAGCTGCAAAGCTCGCAAACCTAGCCTAACCTTCTACACGGACCACTTGCAATAGTTGACGTTCGGATGATACTTACAATTTTTGCATTAAAATGGTCAGGAGGGCGGTAGCCGTTTCGTTTTCTGAAGCACATCCGTTCGTTCCTTTAAACTAGCAGGATTTTTAAATACCTTTTTTCAAACTCCAATGTTCCAGCTTCAGAATCGACACCCTTACGGTCAGGCAGGAGCTGTGATGCGCATGCGCTCACAGACGCTCTGCCCGGGCGGCTGGTTGAGGACTTCCTCAGAATTACCATTTCAAAAGGGCAACTTTCTGAGCGACGAGGGAGGGACGAGTCATTAACGCACAAGTTCATTGTTAATGTATAATATAATATAATATAATATAATATAATATAATATAATATAATATAATATAATATAATATAATATAATATAATATAATATAATATAATTACAATTGTGTAATTGTTGTAAGAATCGGTTACTAACTGTAACTAATCTGTTATTAACACGAGTTAGATCTGCAAAATGCATAATGTAAATAAATAAGTTATTATGACGATTGTCACCAGTATTTTTAGTACTATTGTAAATGTGTCATGACAGAATGTATACAAATACATTCATTATATTAGGTCTTTGCTTTGATACCTAGCTAGCAATGTTTCAGTTGTGAAAACCACAAACGTTTAATTTTTGCTGTCGTTCAACCACAACCATTTCATCTTCCTTCCAAACACGCACCCTCATATCCTCACATTCCCTTCTTCAGGTGAGAGAAGAATGTTATACTCGTTAGCTGCCAGCAGGAGTCGCCAAAAGTCAATAATAGTGAAACGGTGTCCTTCCCGCTTACAGGGTTTCTGAAGCTTGATCTCAGCCGAGTCTGATTTTTAGTTAAATGGTCCTATACATTAATTTCTGTCTGTGGTTCTCTGTTTTCCAACAGCAACAGGAACATACGCAGGTGTCACCTCAGAAAATTTTAGCAAGAACGGTGGACCTGGAATGGCTATGTACAATTCGTGCCCAAATAACCCTTACGACGGGCCTTTAGAGGATGTCACTGCTACAGGTGCAGTGACGATGACTGTTTCATTATTTTCCGCTTATTTATTTATTTATTTTTTTGTTTGTTTAAATTTATCTTGTAAAGATGAGACCTGTTTATCAGGTTATTTTATTTCATTTTTTAAAGGTGAGACCTGGTTAATTTGTTACAGACATTGGATATCATTGCTGGTGTCCTCAGGGCTTCTACAGATGTATTGCAATGCTCTGATGTAGGCCAACTGATCTGTTCTTTGCAGCTCTGCAGGCAGTCTGACCAGATCTCTCAGTATGTCACGCCTTGTGGATGGCTAGGTCTTCGCTTAATCACAAAGCTCATCTGGGTGGTATTTCACAGGCCGGGATTAAGGAGGTAGCCACAGGGAATGCTTATATCTTGATGGAATCATTTGGAATGACAGATGGAGTCCCCGCAAAATATTTTGGAATGTTAGTACGGTCAACTCCTTAATCTTTCTGCATGAAGAAGACTTCCCCTCTTATTTCAGTTTGATGCCCTTTAACAGAAAACCTCTTCCCAGAGGTTCCAGGGTGATAATAAACAGACAAGTGATTTGAGTAGAGTGAGTATAATAAATGTTGAGGGAGAATGTGTACATTGCTGGCTTTGGCTTGGCACAATGAGGGCTGCGACGTTTGGTCCACTGCCCGTCCCCCACTACAGGGTCGCTGCATGCAGTACCCCATCTGACCACTTGGTGCCAGTAATGTTCTGGCTAGCTGTGAGCGAGCATGAGGAGGAAAAACTGGCCAACAACAGCAAAAACAAAAAAAGTTCAATAATGTACAAGTAAACATTGCAATGTTTCTTTTGATCACTGGTATGAAACCTGAACAATTTGAGAGAGTGCGTCTTGCCTATTTCCCCTCAGAGGAAAAAACCTGCTTCTTCTCTCTCTGTGTTATAACGAAACTGCGGCTGACAGTGTCCCGGGGCTAGGTGATTTATTATACTCCTGCAGTGGCTGGCACTGGAAGTGCTTTATTTTAGACTTCACTTCCGTCCTCATGCGAGAGGAAGACAAAGAACATCACTGAAGGCTTCGCCCTGTTCATGTTTTGCTTCATTGTTTGTTCTCCATCAAGAAAACATGTGATGGTGACATTCAAGACAAAGCAAGAGCTGTTAAAATTTCTTTTTCACTTTTTTTTCCAAATTCCTGGGGTATGTCTTAAGGAGGAAAATGTGCAAGAAACTCCAAGATTATAGATAAGAGTTATTTATTAATTCTAATTTTAAAAACATTCTGCAAATCCAGGATGGGTTAATGGAAATCATTTTTTTTCTTTGTGCAAACGGAAAAATTCTCCTTGGAAACCTGGTCATTGAGAGCAGCGTATGCTTCCCATCAAAGTGGTATCAGCTAGGGTTCTGTGCTGATAAACAACAGCCTCACACAGCTGCCTGTCTAAATAACCTTACACAGCCGACTGTCATAAGCTAAAATAACCCCAGAGAGACACAGCTCTCCACAGGTTCTACTCCTCATCTGAATGACAGAAGAATCCTCAAATATCCACCTATACAAACAGCTTTTTAGGTAATAATAATAACTGCTATAACACTCAATGTTAGGAGGTTGTGGTTGGATGAAAATGCTCCCTCAGGAATGATCAAAGCATAAAACCTTCCGCCTCTTTCCTTACTCAGGTATAAAACTTAACTTCTCTTACCTCAGACAAGTCTAAATCAGATCAGTGTTATTGTCAGAAGAAAAAACTTTGCACTTCCTAAATTCATGTTTTCATAAATCGTGGTGATTTATACAGTTTCTTGTACCTTCCTGGATGTAAGTTTTTCTGTAAATGCAGACAGAGTGTTGCGTACCATGCTTAGTGTGAAATGTGGCACTTAAACATGTGACATGAAAATAAAAATAAGTGTTAATTTCACAGAAATGGATTCAAACTGGAAATCTGTTTCTTTTCCACAGAAATGTTCCTCTCATGTTAAATGGGTGTTACTGATGGAGGTTTAAGGGGTGCCACCTTCCTCATGTAAATCAGTTGAAGTCCAGAGTGTTAACCCACAAGGCAGGTGCTGTGATTTATTGATTAATTGATTGATTCCCAGTTGGGAAATTGACAGTGTCATTATAAACAGAACACACAAAGTTCAGGCAGACTGATAAAGAGGAAGCAGAGGTCCTGCACAGAGAGGGTTACAACAGAAACCGGAAACCGAGAGACAGCCTCCTACGTACTCCACTCAGCACAGACAAGCACTCAGTACATATGCAGTGCAGTGAGTAAGCATACAGGACAATGGCATCACCCCAGGATGGTCCTGACACAAGCCCCTGAATGCATTTGCAGGTGATGAGACACACTGAAATGATGCTATATATCATAAATCTGATCCTGGTTGAGTAACACCCATGATGTCATCACGTTCCAGAGACACCTGCCGCAGTCCTCTCTTTGCTGTCTCACCACGGGCCCATGTGACCTAACCTGGCATGTGTTGTCATGGCAATGTCAGGATGTGTTTATTATCGGTCATAAAGTTGTCCAGTTCAGTGGAAGAGTGCGCAGAGTTCTACACACAGAAACATAATGGTCCTGTCCTTTCAGCATGACGAACAGTCTCCAATACGAACATCCAAAACAACAAAGGCAGAACATTTCAGTTTATTCCATGCTCTGTGAATTCATCTGAAAGCATTTCTAAGGAGAACACTTTGGCAATGGGCATTCTGCACTGTAATGTAGCCCCAAAAACTTGTGTTACCAACTAGAACCTCCTTTAATTAAGAAAAAGAGAATATTGGAATGAATACAGGAGCTGTATATCTGGTGAGTCTAAAGAATGTATATAGCATTAAGTTATTGGGAGAGGGGAAGGGTGGAAATGTGGGTTTTTATCTGGTGACTCTATAAAATCCTTGGTGGAGCCTCAGGAGTTGAATATCTGGTGACTATAGAATCATTGGTGGAGCCTCGGGAGTTGAATATCTGGTGACTATAGAATCATTGGTGGAGCCTCGGGAGTTGAATATCTGGTGACTATAGAATCATTGGTGGAGCCTCCGGAGTTGAATATCTGGTGACTATAGAATCATTGGTGGAGCCTCGGGAGTTGAATATCTGGTGACTCTATAGAATCTGTGCTGGAGGTGAGTTGAGGAGGCAGCTGGTCCCTTGGCAGTGTATAAGTGGGAGGTTGGATGCCTGTCATTAGGCCACTCTGAATGCCTGTGATTGAGTGCGGCTGGCAAAGACAGCTTATAAATGCAGCAGCAGTGAGCCGCTGGAATGCCAATCGCTTCCACAGACAGGCTGAGTCTCATATCAGCTCATAAAGATGTGTTTCGAGACAGGGCGGGCTCGACAGCGTAAGCACGGTCACCTCCATTTCCTCAGTCTCTAACCTTGCCTGCACTCTCTAATGTGGAGGGAGGATGTTTTCGGAGGGAAAATTACTCGCCTGTCTTATGGAAAGTTAAAACTAAAGGTGCTTCACGCGTCCTCCTCTGCATTTGTTGTAATCACAGATGGCCTTTCATTGGAAAGCTCGAGCGGGCATCTTGCTAATGGGTGCATTGATGGTGAGGCGGGAGCCAGCAGCGTGTGTGTGAGAGCAGCACATGGGACGTTCAGACACACACTCCACATTGCCCATCACCATTCGCTTTTTGCACAGTTTTTGTTGTTGTTATTTGTAATTCCATGCTCAACTTGACAACAGTTACTAGGGACAAAGGATTTGTTTAAAAATA
>JAFBMS010000209.1:495000-497500 GCA_019788955.1 Albula glossodonta
GGCTACGCTATGGATGCTAAGGAGATCTAGCAATAAGTGATGATTCATACCAGGGGGGCTAACACAATGATACGTGACAGATGGTACACTGTGTACAATAATGATGTGCCCTGGTAAGAGCTGATACAGCCCAGAGGCGCTAACACAATCAGATTATGGGATGTACACTATGGACAAGAATGATGTGCTACGCTGCGGATACTACAATGCTATGCTAAAGATGCTGCTTTATGAATGTTACTCTAGAAGCGGCTGCACTAAGCTATGCTATGGATGCTAAAAATATCCCACAATAAGGGTTTCATTTTTCTGTATGATATTCCAATAATTGCATGTAACAGTAAGTATGGTCACATGTTGTATATGGTGACCAGGTGCCTAGCTCCTACATTCCTTAAACCAAAGGATTCTGGTGTAAAATATCTTATGAATATTCATTTAGGGAGAGGCCAAGGATAATACTGACAACTATAGCCTGTCCTTGAGCATGCCCTCTTCATGAATATTCATTAAGTGATGCACAATTCCGGAATTTCCTGTTACCAGCTGGAAACTCCTGAAGTCAGAACACAGACCTTACCGTCACCATGGTTACTACATAGAATCCATACCCTTGCCAGATAAACTGGACAAACACTGAGTGTGTCTGAGTGTGTGTGTGTGTGATTGTGTGTGAGAGAGTTTGTGTGTGCATGTGAAAGTGTGTGTGTGTGTGCATGTGTGTAAATGTGTGTGTGTGCATGTGTGTGAATATGTGTGTGTGTAAATGTGTGTGTGCGTGCATGTGTGTGAATATGTGTGTGTGTGCATGTGTGTAAATGTGTGTGTGTAAATGTGTGTGTGCGTGCATGTGTGTGAATATGTGTGTGTGTGCATGTGTGTAAATGTGTGTGTGTTTGTGTGTGCATGTGTGTAAATGTGTGTGTATTTGTACCTTATGTGAGACTCTGGCACACACACACATGCTCATTCTGGAGGTAATTAGAATGTATTAATCCTTTTTATTTCACAACAAGGTAAATAATGAAAATTTGTGTACTGCAGGGAGGGGAGGAGCTCAGTGCTGGGGAGCAGAAGGATGGGGAGGGGAGAACCTCCTCTTCATGGTCTCAGCCGCTGAGGTTCCCGCTCTGAGACTCTGAGAAGAGAATCTGAAGCTGTTAGTGTGAGACACTGAGCAGACAGTCTGAAGCTGTTGGTGTGAAACTCTGAGCAGACAGCCTGAAGCTGTTGGTGTGAGACTCTGAGAAGAGAGACTGAAGCTGTTGGTGTGAGACTCTGAGAAGAGAATCTGAAGCTGTTGGTGTGAGACTCTGAGCAGAGAGTCTGAAGCTGTTGGTGTGAGACTCTGAGAAGAGAGACTGAAGCTGTTGGTGTGAGACTGAGCAGTGAGGCTGAAGCTGTTGGTGTTAGACTATGAGAAGAGAATCTGAAGCTGTTGGTGTGAGACTCTAAGCAGAGAGTCTGAAGCTGTTAGTGTGAGACTCTGAGCAGAGAGTCTGAAGCTGTTGGTGTGAGACTCTGAGAAGAGAGACTGAAGCTGTTGGTGTGAGACTGAGCAGTGAGGCTGAAGCTGTTGGTGTTAGACTATGAGCAAAGAATCTGAAGCTGTTGGTGTGAGACTCTGAGCAGAGAGTCTGAAGCTGTTGGTGTGAGACTCTGAGAAGAGAGACTGAAGCTGTTGGTGTGAGACTGAGCAGTGAGGCTGAAGCTGTTGGTGTGAGACTCTGAGCAGAGAATCTGAAGCTGTTGGTGTGAGACTGAGCAAAGAATCTGAAGCTGTTGGTGTGAGACTCTGAGCAGAGAGGCTGAAGCTGTTGGTGTGAGACTCTGAGAAGAGAGACTGAAGCTGTTGGTGTGAGACTGAGCAGTGAAGCTGAAGCTGTTGGTGTGAGACTCTGAGCAGAGAATCTGAAGCTGTTGGTGTGAGACTCTGAGCAGAGAGTCTGAAGCTGTTGGTGTGAGACTGAGCAAATAATCTGAAGCTGTTGGTGTGAGACTCTGAGCAGAGAGTCTGAAGCTGTTGGTGTGAGACTCTGAGAAGAGAGGCTGAAGCTGTTGGTGTGAGACTGAGCAGTGAGGCTGAAGCTGTTGGTGTTAGACTATGAGAAGAGAATCTGAAGCTGTTGGTGTGAGACTCTGAGCAGAGAGTCTGAAGCTGTTAGTGTGAGACTCTGAGCAGAGAGTCTGAAGCTGTTGGTGTGAGACTCTGAGAAGAGAGACTGAAGCTGTTGGTGTGAGACTGAGCAGTGAGGCTGAAGCTGTTGGTGTTAGACTATGAGCAAAGAATCTGAAGCTGTTGGTGTGAGACTCTGAGCAGAGAGTCTGAAGCTGTTGGTGTGAGACTCTGAGAAGAGAGACTGAAGCTGTTGGTGTGAGACTGAGCAGTGAGGCTGAAGCTGTTGGTGTGAGACTCTGAGCAGAGAATCTGAAGCTGTTGGTGTGAGACTGAGCAAAGAATCTGAAGCTGTTGGTGTGAGACTCTGAGCAGAGAGTCTGA
>JAFBMS010000209.1:500000-503135 GCA_019788955.1 Albula glossodonta
CTGACAGCACAAACAGCTGCTCCCACTCTGCGCTCTCTCTCTCTCCATCTCTCTCTCTCCCTCTGTCTTCTCTCACTGTCTCTGCTCCAGTCTCCCTTTGGCTTGCTTTGGGACTGTAGATCATTTAAGATATGTGACAATATGCATTAGAGGAAACCAGATGCCTTTTGATCTTGTCATTTTGGAGATATTTTTTACATCTTAATAACCTTTTCATAGGCTGTCATTAAGGGGAGTTAAAAGCCAGCATATAGCTACTCTGAAGTAATGCTCTGTTTGGCCATTTGGAGTGCTTGCGGCAGGGGGAGAATGATACCAAATGAAGGCTGTCTGAAAAACTGTCACTCTCATATTCTCTCATTGATCTGGTGCTCTGGGTGAGACCGATGTCCACATAAATAAGTAAACAAATGTACTGTCTGGACAGGCAATTGTATCGCACATAAAATACATGTTAAGAATTACAGATCAGAGAGGCTGAGTGTTTTCCACACAGGCACTGCAGAATGCTTGGGAATTGGGGTTGAAAGGCATTCAGTCCTGAGTGCAGCTAAAAGCTGTCTGAGCTTATATTTCATGATGATGCATTATGGTTAGTGTAGTTCCAGCAGTCGCTCCATCACCCACACTTTTACTGCTCTTCATTACATCTCTCCCCATGCGTGCTCAGTCGGGAGTGGCTAATAAAAATGTTTTATTTTTGACATGGCGGGTGATCACAGCTGTCAGTTTCTACAGGGAGTTTCTGAAAGTTTAAATGTGCGTGCACATTCACTGCTGCCACCTCACAAACTGCTACAACCTCATACTGGCCCTAAACTGATTTTAAAAACTGCTTTCCAAACTGGTTTCCAAAGTAGTTACTAAACTGGCATTCAACTGGTCCACAGCTCGATTCCAAACTTGCCTCTAAACTCATTTCTAATGTGGTCTCCACACTGCGCTGCTCTGTCTCTCTGGTCTGGCTTCTGCAAGCCATTGACTCCTCCAGGATGTCTGACACATTCCCGGGCTATCTGTCTCCACACACTGCATCTAAGTGTGTGAAAAGCGAGCTCATGTTTACATGTGCATCGCTGCAGTGGAGTTAAGAAACAGAGTCGAGAGGGGGCACGTCTGTCCTGCCGTGTGAAGGATTCAAGGACATTCAGTGCAAAGCGTGAACAGTGATGTTTCAAAGCTGAGTGCATTGATTATGACATCATCAAAAGCAGAAATTAATTAAATGAAATGGCAGTTTCTCTTTCTCACCATGCCTCCCGCTCTCTTCCTCTTTCAGTCATTACCATCACTGTATGAGTGTAAAAATGTATAATTTCATTGATAATGAGTGTACAAATGTATAATTTCATAGATAATGAGTGTAAAAATGTATAATTTCATAGATAATGAGTGTAAAAATGTGTAATTTCATAGATAATAGCTATGTGGCTCAGCCCATGTTGGCAGAGTCTTCCAGGGCTCTATTACTGCTGGTTGGGGGAAGGTGAGACCATCTGGCTGTCAAAAAGATCAGCCCTTTATTCATTAAGCACACAGGTAGGGTTAACTGAGCCCTCTCTCTGACTGAGACACAGAGCCCTCTCTCTGACTGAGAACACTGGACTCCCACTCTGACTGAGAACACTGGACTCCCGTTCTGACCCTAAAATCTTGAACAAAATTTTCTCAAACTGTCATGAAAAGTATTTAAGGGTTAAATGATAAATAAATTAATTATTCTTAATTATCTCTCAAAATATGGTGGACATAAAATAAACACAGTATTTAAAACGTAAACAGCAATAAAATGGTATTCTCTTACCATTCTCAAATATATAACCAAAGCATGTATTGTATTGTAAAATATGCATTTTATAAAAAAAAATAAAATGCAGAGTACAATTACGGCATAGTACATAAGCATACATTAAGCATACATTTATTTCAATAATGTGGACTATTTTGACATTTATTGGAAATAAAATGGTGCAGCACTTCAGGCTGTAATTAGTACAGCTCACATATAATCAGACACTCAGGGTCAGAACAGAACATCCCAGCTCAGTAACTGCTGAGGGTAATGTGTGTACACTGCGTCTGCGTTGAGTCACTGTGCAGGAAGTGCACAGCACTACGAGAATAACAAACACCAGAAATAACGGGGCTCAGAAATAATGGGGCTCTTGTGCAGACGTGGGGGGGCCACAGGGTGGCTGTGAGCTCCTCCAACCCCAAACACTCACCAAAACACACAACACAATACATGAAATAAAACGTGTTTTTATGATGTTATGTAGAACATCATCGCTATGTGCGGTACAGATTGTGGAAAATGTGTGGTGAAAATCTTGCGACTGTAGCGATGTTAGGCAGTTGCTTGAGGCGAGGGTGGAGAAAGGCTTGGAGGAGACAGCTGCTCTCTTCTGACAAAGTAACGTCATAGCTAAGCTGGACTATCAATGTCACTATTTCAATCTAATTTCAGAGTTCAGGAGTACTGCTCTGCTTTTCAATATTCATTCAATTGATGCCTGAAGTTCTCCAAAGTGAATTGGGAGATAAGTAGTCTACCTCCCTCGAAACTCTTGCATCCATCTCTGTGATATGACAGACAGCTCAGTCAGGAAAAAGCTTTCTTGCTTTTTGCTCTTCTGGTTGGTGCTTTGAAAAAGCATTCCTATGTACAATTCATTGCTGAAAAATAACAGGTTTGGCAATACAAGCTGTGACATAACGACCTTTGACCTATCCTGCACAAAACACAATGATACAGGTTGTAATCTGCAAAGGATCATGGGAAACTTTTTTTAACGTGGTGCTTGCTGTTGGTGATTCAATTCAACTGGCTTTGCTTTGATTCTTAGGTCATCTTTATGAGTTGATTTGTCCACAGCTAAATGAATCTCCTTTGTCCTAAGCTTTGTGTCAGAGTGTGAGTGAGTGTGTGTGTATCTGTGTGTGAAAATGTATGTGTGTTTCAATGTGCATGTGTTTGTATCTCTGACTTCACATTTTTGAGCTGTTTTGAGTACACCCGTGCATGCAAGAAATTGTGCTACCATTTGCATATAGCTTATTTGTGCATTTATGTGTACTTACATGGGTGTGCACCTGTGTGTGTGTGTGAGTGTGTGTGTGTGTGTGAGTGGTGTG
>JAFBMS010002081.1:0-32652 GCA_019788955.1 Albula glossodonta
TGTTTGTGTGTGTGTGTGAGTTGGTGTGTGTGTGTGTGTGTGTGTTTTTGTGTTTGTGTGGGTGTGTGTGTGTGTGTGTGTGTGTGTGTGTGTGTGTGTGTGTGTGTGTGTGTGTGTGTGTGTGTGTGTATGTGTGTGTGTGTGTGTGTGTGTGTGTGTGTGTGTGTCAGTGTACAGCATGTGTACTGACTATAGATTCAGCTGCATATATCATACAGGCTATAGAGTAGATTAGTGCACAATCCTATGGATCAGCAGAGGCACAGTCACATAAGAGACTGAAATATACAGATTGCCCTTTCATTACAGAATAATAAAATACTACATGTAACATACATTTACATCACTTCAGGGGGTTAGCTCAGGCTCTTACCTTTACCCAGAGCAAGGCACATCGTGTACAGAAATAGGCACCATCCATATTTACAGCGGGAAGCTTTCTGTGGCAATGCAAGGAAAGTACCCTTGGATAGGGTGCTTAAACAGGGGCATTGCTCCGGGAGGGAATTGAACCTGCAACCTAACAGCTGGAACCATCAACAAAAGGAACTTAAACTACAGCTGCCAATTCCTATTTGCACAACTGTTCCGTTCAAAAGAGATTTTGAGAGATAACCTGGGTGAGCTAAAATGCTAAGTGATAACATAAATGACAAATGAAAGAAACACACCATAGGGTCCATGTAGAACGCTGCTGTAATGAACCTTGAGAAACACTGTCTTCACACTGAGGACGCTGGAAACGAAATGGAAGCGCAGAACTGGAGACGCAAATCAAAGCAGTAGAGGATAGATCACCCCTAAAAGCAGCAAAGAAGAGGCCGGCAGAAGGGCTGGTTTATACCCACCATCCCCCACCCCCTGAAGAATTTGATGCATTTCAGTAAATGTTTTTGCAGATTCAGATTGCTGCTGACCCCTCATGAGATAACGAGGTCATTACAGGGGGACTTCCATAACACAGAAACAGTTATCTCAAGATAGCAAGATACATTAACTTAAGGGTTTTCTCATTTCCCAACCGTTTTGCTGTGGCTTTTTTTTTTTTTTGAAAATGCAGAGCTTCATATCCCATGATCTCAAGATAACCGTTACTGTTAATATACAACGACCCTGTGGTAATTATCTTACACCGAAGGACATTGTTTTTTTTTATGATCACTGTATGAAATTCTGAATGTGACGAATCCCTTCTATGCCAGATGAGACGGTCACACTGGGTGAAATCAGTCCCTGGGTAGGGTGTCTTCACTTGATACATTTAGGATATGATAAAAATATGGACCATTTCTGAATCATAATATAGTTTTGTCAATATGCACCTTAATCTGATACATTTCCAATTCAGATTTAAATTTCAGATATACATTATCCTCGGATTCCTCTGGACATAACATGAGGTCATTTCCTGTGTTTAAGATGTCTCTGTGATACATAAAGTAGAACAGCGATATTCAAATGTGGAATTCAATGCAAGAGGAAACGCTAACATACCTGACTAGACATGCTCAATTCTTACCATGTTAGTAATAAATTGTAGTTGTATTTTAGGGCAGATTCTCTGTGTGCTGGTTTGTATTAATCTGTAAGCTCACTTAACTGGACCAGTTAACTAATATGTTCCCAGAAGAACCCACTTTTGTGGTTTCCCACATTTATGGTTTTTGGGGCTATTCTTCCCTCCTATTTCTGGCACTCGTCTTCACTCATCTTCACACAAGTTGCTCTGTATAATGGTGTCTGGTCAATGCCAGGACTGTAATGCAATCCTAGGTCATTAATGGCAAGTCCATTTGTATCATGTGCCCTGTGGATATCTGCTGAAATGTTCCCAGTTGACAAATATAATGACCATGTCTCCTCCATACACTAGGCCTTGTTTCTCAGACACAGGTGAGCACAGGTGTGTCTCGTTTGAAGTCTTGTTACCCCTACCCGTGCATCAGCTGCCTGACCTCACTGAGGGAACGAGTCTGACTGCAATGAGGGAATGAGTCTGACCACAATGAGGGAACGAGTCTGATCTCACTGAGGGAACAAGTCGACCTCACTGAGGGAACGAGTCTGATCTCACTGAGGGAACAAGTCAACCTCACTGAGGGAACAAGTCTGACCACACTAAGGGAACGAGTCTGACCACACTAAGGGAACGAGCCTGACCACACTGAGGGAACAAGCCTGACCTCACTGAGGGAACGAGTCTGATCTCACTGAGGGAACAAGTCTGACTACACTAAGGGAACGAGTCTGACCACACTGAGGGAACAAGTCTGACCACACTAAGGGAACGAGTCTGACCACACTGAGAGAACAAGTCTGGCCACACTGAGGGAACAAGTCTGACCACACTGAGGGAACAAGTCTGACCACAATGAGGGAACGAGTCTGACCACACTGAGGGAACAAGTCTGACCACACTAAGGGAACGAGCCTGACCTCACTGAGGGAACAAGCCTGACCACACTGAGGGAACAAGTCGACCTCACTGAGGGAACGAGTCTGATCTCACTGAGGGAACAAGTCGACCTCACTGAGGGAACAAGTCTGACCACACTAAGGGAACGAGTCTGACCACACTAAGGGAACGAGCCTGACCACACTGAGGGAACAAGCCTGACCTCACTGAGGGAACGAGTCTGACCTCACTGAGGGAACAAGTCTGACTACACTAAGGGAACGAGTCTGACCACACTGAGGGAACAAGTCTGACCACACTAAGGGAACGAGGCTGACCTCACTGAGAGAACAAGTCTGGCCACACTGAGGGAACAAGTCTGACCACACTGAGGGAATGAGTCTGACCACAATGAGGGAACGAGTCTGATCTCACTGAGGGAACAAGTCGACCTCACTGAGGGAACGAGTCTGATCTCACTGAGGGAACAAGTCAACCTCACTGAGGGAACAAGTCTGACCACACTAAGGGAACGAGTCTGACCACACTAAGGGAACGAGCCTGACCACACTGAGGGAACAAGCCTGACCTCACTGAGGGAACGAGTCTGATCTCACTGAGGGAACAAGTCTGACTACACTAAGGGAACGAGTCTGACCACACTGAGGGAACAAGTCTGACCACACTAAGGGAACGAGTCTGACCACACTGAGAGAACAAGTCTGGCCACACTGAGGGAACAAGTCTGACCACACTGAGGGAACAAGTCTGACCACAATGAGGGAACGAGTCTGACCACACTGAGGGAACAAGTCTGACCACACTAAGGGAACGAGCCTGACCTCACTGAGGGAACAAGCCTGACCACACTGAGGGAACAAGTCGACCTCACTGAGGGAACGAGTCTGATCTCACTGAGGGAACAAGTCGACCTCACTGAGGGAACAAGCCTGACCACACTAAGGGAACGAGTCTGACCACACTAAGGGAACGAGCCTGATCACACTGAGGGAACAAGCCTGACCTCACTGAGGGAACGAGTCTGACCTCACTGAGGGAACAAGTCTGACTACACTAAGGGAACGAGTCTGACCACACTGAGGGAACAAGTCTGACCACACTAAGGGAACGAGGCTGACCTCACTGAGAGAACAAGTCTGGCCACACTGAGGGAACAAGTCTGACCACACTGAGGGAACAAGTCTGACCACAATGAGGGAACGAGTCTGACCACACTGAGGGAACAAGTCTGACCACACTAAGGGAACGAGCCTGACCTCACTGAGGGAACAAGCCTGACCACACTGAGGGAACAAGTCTGACCGCACTGAGGGAACGAGCCTGACCACACTAAGGGAACGAGTCTGACCTCACTGAGGGAACGAGCCTGACCACACTAAGGGAACGAGTCTGACCGCAATGAGGGAATGAGTCTGACCACACTAAGGGAACAAGTCTGACCGCACTGAGGGAACAGGCCTGACCGCACTGAGGGAACGAGTCTGACCGCACTAAGGGAACGAGCCTGACCCCACTGAGGGAACAAGCCTGACTACACTAAGGGAACAAGTCTGACCGCACTGAGGGAACGAGTCTGACCGCACTAAGGGAATGAGCCTGACCCCACTGAGGGAACAAGCCTGACTACACTAAGGGAACAAGTCTGACCGCACTGAGGGAACGAGTCTGACCGCACTGAGGGAACAAGCCTGACCAAATGAGGGAACGATCCTGACCTCACTGGGGGAACAAGTCTGACCTCACTAAGGGAACGAGCCTGACCTCACTAAGGGAACGAAAGACAGACAAATAGGGAGAGAGATAGAAAAAGAAGGAACAACAAATTGAAGAAGGAGAGAGAAAAAAGAAAGAGGGAAAGACAGTAAAGAAATCAAATAGAAAGAAAGAGAGATGTGGAAAAGAGTGGTAGAGAAAGAATGAGAGTCAGTCGAAGAAGGAGATATAATGACAGAAAGAGAAGAGGGAGAGAATAGAAGAGAGAGGGAAAGAAGGAGAAACAGAGTGGGAGGAAGAGTGAGTGAGAAGCTGAGGAAAAGACTGGCAGAGAAGAGGGATATAGGGTAGAAAATGATGGAAGTAAAGAGATAGAGAGAGAGAAGGAATGAAAAAAACAGACAGAGAGAAAGAGAAGGGAAACAGCAGAGAGATGTAATGAAGTGTGTAAAATCCAGCTCGGTGAAGTTAGTGATTAAAACGCCACTGCGCCCGCTGTGGTCCCTGGAGCCTGAATACTGAGTGCTTCCTGTGCGCGGCCCACGGTCCCTGATTTCCCCCGAGCCCCTGCGTCTCACGCAGACATTTAGCACCTCCGTCAGCCCAGCCATCAGCCACAGCTATATTTACTCTGCTTATCCACGCCAGCGCCCCTAATGTGGGCCCGCCAGTCTGCCTCTAGAGTAACACCAGGAGAAACCCCAGTTATTACTGTCTGCACCCCGTCTGTAACCCATCTTTCACACACACCTGTCTGTACTGCATCTTTTTACACACACTGTACCCATCTGTAACTCATCTTTTTACACACACTGTACCCGTCTGTAACCCATCTTTCACACACACTGTACCCGTCTGTAACCCATCTTTCACACACACCTGTTTGTACTGCATCTTTTTACACACACTGTACCCGTCTGTAACCCATCTTTTTACACACACTGTACCCGTCTGTAATCCATCTTTCACACACACCTGTCTGTACTCCATCTTTTTGCACACACTTTACCCGTCTGTAACCCATCTTTTTGCACACACCTGTCTGTACTGCATCTTTTTACACACACTGTACCCGTCTGTAACCCATCTTTTTACACACACTGTACCCATCTGTAACCCATCTTTCACACACACCTGTCTGTACTCCATCTTTTTACACACACTTTACCCGTCTGTAACCCATCTTTTTGCACACACCTGTCTGTACTGCATCTTTTTACACACACTGTACCCGTCTGTAACCCATCTTTTTACACACACCTGTCTGTACTCCATCTTTTTATACACACTGTACCCACCTGTACCCCAGCTTATAACGCCCTGTACCCCACTGGACCCCCACTTATTTCTCACTATGCCCCCCTGTACACCAGTTTATTTCACACTGTACCGCCCCTGTACCCCAGTTTATTTCATACTGTACCGCCCCTGTACCTCAGTTTATTATGGACATACTGTACCGCCCCTGTACCCCTGTTTACTTCACACTATAACCCCTGTACCCCAATTTATTATGGACACATTGTACCCCAGTAACCATTTTAACACACATACCATATCCCGTTTTCTGTTTTATTGAGTAATTTTGACTGTTATCATCTTGTATTTCTGCATGTCATGATATGAGCAGTGTTCGTGTTGTGTCCTGTTTTCCATGCGTTGTGTCTCTGCTTCTCTGGCAGTGATGCAGTGGTGTCCTGCCATTAAATAAACCTCAATCGAACTGAACTGGAGAGAGCAGCCTGCTCTTTAATTAAAATCAAATCTTCATTAAAATGGTGAATCATTAAAGTGGCTTATTTACAGATGTAGAAGTTGCAACAACAAGAAATGAAATAACTCAGGCTCTCTGGGTTCGGTTTTTTGGTAGTTGTTGTTGTGTTGATGTCTGCTTATTTAATGCTTGTACCAGCTAAACAGCCTCAGAAACTGGGCATGATGAGGAAGCTACCAAGAAAAGAAAAACACTTTATTACCTGTTATTAACTTGTTATTAACCATTACTTAACCAGTTTGGAACACACAGAACAGAAAAATATAAGTGGTCCGGTGGGGACAGAGGGGATTGTGGGAAAAGCGCATCTATTCCTTGATTATAATGCAGTGATGTGTCTCTTTTGTACTGTAGTACAGTGTAATTATGGTGCTGAGGTGCTGTGATTGATAGTTCCTGGAACATTGCAGCAACCAGGCTAATTACAGCTGATTCATCGCAGACAGTATGAACCCCATCTCTCCTAGATCCTCTCCCCCTCTCACTTCCCTTATTTTCAATCTTTCATCTCTTTCTCTCTCTCTCTCGCTTTCATTTTTCATTTCATTTCAGTTTCTTTACTTTTATCTTTTTATGCTGTTCACTTTCCATTGCCACTCCATTCTTCATTCATTCTCTCTCTCTCTCTCTCTCTCTCACACACTCTCTCCCTGTGTCCCTAAATCACTAAAAATCAAAGTCTGAAAAAAATCCAAAAAGCTAATAAAGATCCTTGTGATTGTGCTCAGAGTTGAGCAAATGTTTGTACTTATTTTGAATCTGGGGGCAAAAACACTTAGTGTGATTAGCCTGTGGATTTCTGATGTGTGTTACGCATACACGTACAGTTTGTGCACATTCTCAGTGTGCTACGGGGAGTGACAGGCTCAGTGAATTTGCAGTGAAGCATGGGAACTGGAAAGGTTAGCAAATACTTGTGTAAAATCAAAGAAGTGTTGCTGGATATCTGTAATCCATCTTTTTGGGCCAGTGACCACTTGTAGAGAACCACAGGAAAAGACAGAGCTGGTGAACAACAGTTTAGGCATTCAGTACAGGCTGTTATCAACAGTGACATGGATAATCCAGCATTCAATCCATGCATACAGCTGAAAGTTCACTGCAGCAATTCAGACTCAGTGCTACTTGGCAGTGCCCCATCCGGGAACCAAACCTGCAACCTCTGAGTCACGAGCCCAGTTTCTGAGCCATTACATACCAAACCCCGTACGAAAGCTTGTGTTTTGTGTCATGTATAAC
The DNA here is from genome assembly GCA_019788955.1 of Albula glossodonta. Classification (NCBI taxonomy): domain Eukaryota; kingdom Metazoa; phylum Chordata; class Actinopteri; order Albuliformes; family Albulidae; genus Albula; species Albula glossodonta. The sequence continues at coordinate 7,143 of JAFBMS010002081.1, forward strand.
CAGTAGGTGATTTGTTAATATTTATCAGGGAGCATGGCCCAAGGGGAGCACCCCCCTGCCCCAAACCACCAACCAACAAACAAGGGGGGGTGGCATCCCCCTCGAATCGCCTACTGTGTATAACTGAGTTACTGGACAGTCACAGTAAGTGTGCTATAGGATCAGACAGGGTTAGAGAAAACCTGTAAAGTGTTACAGGAAAAAAGCAGGATTAGTGAACACATGTGGAGAGCTACAAGAGCTACAAGTTAGTGAACACATCTAGTCCATTACCATTATGAACACACAGGGTCAGTAAACACATGTAAAGAGCGAAAAGCACTTACAAGGCTAGCAAACGCTTGCATTACTATGGGGATAGACAGGGTTAAGGAGCACATTTCACTGAGCTACAACGCCAGACTAGGTCACGGAGCGCTTGCAGAGAGCTACAGGAACACTCGTAGAGCGCAGTGTAAACCCGCTGGGCTGCTTTGGCACGTGTGTGTCAGTGTGAGGAATGTGTGAAGTCTTTAGGCTGAGCAGACTGCTTCACCCTCCCACTTTCTCCTGCTGGTGAGCTGCATACTCACAAACACACGGCCGTCAGAGTCAAACCACAAACTCCAGCACACTCTGAGCACAGACAAGCGCTATGGCCCCCACATACCTCACCTGCATTCTACCTACACTCACCTCACCTACATTCTACCTACACTTATCTCACCTGCATTCTACCTACACTCACCTCACCTGCATTCTACCTGCACTCACACCTCACCTACATTCTACCAACAATCTACCAGCACTCAAAACACCTGCACTCTACAAACACTCTACCTACACTTACCTCACCTGCATTCTACCTATACTTGCCTCACCTGCATTCTACCTAAACTTACCTCACCTGCATTCTACCTACACTCACCTCACCTGCATTCTACCTACACTCACCTCACATACATTCTACCTACACTCACCTCACCTACATTCTACCTACACTCACCTCACCTGCATTTTACCTAAACTTACCTCACCTGCATTCTACCTACACTCACCTCACAAACCTCAGTCTACTCAAACTCTACCTACACTTTACCTCCACCCTACAAACACAAACCTCACCTTTCTCTACCCCTGCACATCATTTACGCTCTTACCTCCACAGACCTCACTAGCACCCTATGTACGCTCTCCTTACACACACCAAACTAAAATTTTGCCGGCACACCTGCACTCACCCTCCGATAAAAGGTAAGCTACCATATTAGCATAGCCCATAAAATAGCCTGCATATGCCACAGTTACATCAAAGTATGTAGTCAACGGCAGTATCTAGCCTGAGTTTTAAAAGGGACACCCAAAACAAAGTTTTGCCGTGGCTCTTTGCGTATTTAATTTGCTCATTTATTCAGGAGCGTGATGTGAAACCCGAGGAGCTCCAGACAGACCCCAGACCTGGAAGAATGTTCCCCTTTAAGAGAGGGCTCCAGTCCCCCTGCCATCAGCCAGTCCCACAGGGGGTATCCTCTGTCCCCCTGTTCCTGGCAGTCCGGCCTTGTTTGCGGGTAATACCTTGGCTCGATGCGTTCTCCTCCCTCATATGTTTGTACCATATTGCCTTGTTCTTCCCAGTCTTGTGTGATTTCTTGGGTGTTTTTTTTTTTTTTTCCGTATGGGTTGAGTGGGGATTTTGGATATTGGTTTATAAATCATCCCACTAAGTGCTTGTTGAGCCCTTAGTTATATTCTGAGAGCTTTCTAAGCTTAGCCATTGTGGGTTTAAGGCTTTTTTTTTTTTCACATCAATGTCCATACACACACACACACACACACACACACACACACTCACACACACACACTCACACACACTCACACACACACACACACACACACACACACTCACTCACACACACACACACACATTTACACACACTCACACTCACACACACACACACACTCTTACAAATTTACCACACACACACACACACACTCACACACACACACTCACACACACACACACACACACACTCACACACACTCACACACACACACACACACACACACACACACACACACACGGGTAAGTCAAAAAGTATTGCTACAAAATCATAGAAACCTTTATTAAACAAAAATATCAAAATGTGTGCTCTTCGATTTACACCATGTCAAAACGGCAGTTTTGGCATCATCAAGGGATTCAACTCGTGTTCCTTTTAAATGTTCTTTGAGTTTGGGAACAAAACAAAGTCTGAAGGGGCAAGATCAGGACCGTAGGGTGCATGGGGTAAGGTTTCCCAACAAAATTCTTGTAGGATAGCCCTTGCTACCCTTGAAGAGTGAGCAGGTTCGTTGTTGTGATGGTAAAACATTCCTCGGCACAACTTTCCTGGCCCTGGCCCCTTTCTCACCAATGCAGTTTCAGTGACCTGGGAAGATTTCCACCTGAGTTTTCTTAAAAGTCTCATGTTAGCCTTGAACTCAAAATAGTTTTTTTTTTTTCCATGGAACAAAAAGTATCCTTTCTTTTGAAGGCACCCTAATGAGACTAAGACTAGTGTATTAATGAGAGAACCCATCTGCAGCCATCCGCTGATCTCAGAGACATGCTTAAACACATTTTGTTTTGAAATAAACCTGTGCATGTATGAACATACACACACACACACACACACACACACACACACACACACTTCCCAAGTATTGGTGGAGAGATTGCCACCTGAATAACTGTGATTTCTCAGCTACCAAGGCTCTCTCAGGGAAATTGAATGTTGGGTACACCTGCACTGTCCTTGCTATTGTAGTACAAAGAAACAGCCCCCCCCCCCCCTTCCCATTTCAATCCTCCCAACTTCTTATTTGACCTCCCATTCTAGAACACGAAATCAGGGATGTTTCTGCTTCTCCTTGACGATTTACTCTTTACAAAGCATAAATCTCGTTCGACCCTGAAAAAGCATTTAATAATGGGACAATTAATATTGCACTGGATTGCCTTTTGACTGTTGCTCAATACAAAATTGAATGTTTTTTAATAAGTTCCTATAAAAAATCCTGTTTTTATAAACACACATATATCTCTCCTGTGGCTCAGATTTGTACTTGGTTTGGGAGTGCAAGCATGCTTGCAAAGTGACATTGATTGTTTTAAATGTACACATATCCTTGTTCACAGTACCGCTGGCTAAATCTCCTGGCCCACAGTATAAATAATAATAAAATGTATAAATGAAGGGCCTTTCATATACTCAAGGTGCTGTACTAATACCTCTCTCATCCTCAAAAATATATCAAGTTTGTCCCTGGCAATGCATATTGATTGAAGTGGCTTTGATCAACCCAAATATGGAAGGTGGAAGGTAACGAGTCATGTGAAAAACAATGGCGTTGCAGGGGTAGGTTAAGTCCAACGCCCTGAAATGTGCATGCATTGTTCCCCCCCCCCCCCCCCCCCCCCCCCCCACTTTCCCGGGGGAACAAAGAATAACATGCCCATGTGCATGGGCACCATCTGCGTCTGTCCTGATGCCCCTCTGTGCCCCTGCCTGCCCCCTCTCAGCTCAGTAAACTGAACATATAAGAGGAGGGCTGGAGTGCGTCTACCTCCAAGCTGTCCCGGAAGCATTCAGATCAACATGGAATAGAGACCCTTGCTGTGTTCAAAGCCAGACTCAACAAAGTCTTGGATATTCTTTACCTGAAATGACGAGCTTAGCAGGGCCAAACGGCCCGTTCTTGTCTACACACTATATCTCTTTATGTTCTTAACAGTGGCAGAGCGGTACGAGGGTTAGAGAGCTGGGTGTGTAGCTCAGAGGTTCTGAAGTCGGACGCTGCAGTTGTACCTTCGGCTAAGGTACTCAGCCTGAGCTTTGGCATAAATGGGAAATATTTAATATGTGTAAGATAATCTGTGTGTGGACACCTGCTAACTGCTCAGAACTGACACAGGCCTTTCCAAAAGAGGTTCCCTATCAGGGAGAGTGGTGCCACATGACCTGAGCAGTGCCTGTGTGTCATGACTGTAACGATAATTTGCACATGAGCATAACTGCTTCAGTGTTAATGTGGCCATAGCGCAGGATAAGGTTACGTGCAACTTAACACTGTTTCCATTTCCCTCATTGTGTATTTACACCAGGTATTCAGTATGTTGCAAAGGCACCGGCTCAGTAGCAGGTCTAGCCAATTGTAAAGGCTCATTTTACATTTTTATGCATATCATTGCTTGTAGGTGTATCACACTAATACACAGGATCAATACCCTTAAGTCAGGGATGGGGGCGGGGCAATGAGATCTGAGATACTCCACAATGAGTAATAGAACATTGAGCTGTCATTCACTGAAACATGTGAACCAATCCAAATGCTTTGCCTTAGGAGAAGCTATACAAACTAGGTCATGTTGTCAGGGAAGGATATGCATATAGCAGGTGAAATATGATCGGCCAATTGAAATGATGTACGATTCTGATGTCACAACTGGAGCTAATTTCAAACTGCTGGGAAAACAGGCAAGGATTTTCAAATGTGGACCCTCGCAGAACAACCCGGATCTCAGACTTCTTTGTTAAAATGTGCCTTATCTGATCCCTCCATGAGCAAATACCATATGAAATACCAGACAAGCTGCCAGGGGAACCTGAGTTTGACTATAGGTGGCCTTTAAAGCTCCACCGCACTGTTACACTGTGCATGAGCATAAATGTTTTTTGACGTGAGGTAAAAAAAGATAAAATCCATATTTGCGCATATGTCGGTCTGCATTAAGGACTGGGTCACATAAACTTAGTCGCTCATGAAGCAGGCCACAAGCCCGGAGAGCACGAGGGTCCGCCGTGCGCACAGAAATGTCGCTGATGACCACATGCTTCAGTGCCCTCCTCACCCTCATCCATTATTCTCATAACTCAGACGGACAGCTGAAGTCAGGCCATTATTGTATCACTCTTTTATTTTCTGTTCCGCCATTGTTGTGACACTAATTAATGTTACAGTGGGGTGACCAGACGTCCCTGTTTTTCCTGGAACTGTCTGGACACTTGGGACACAGAGGACTGAAATCCAGATAGTCCCATGGAAAATAGGACATCTGGTCACCCTATTGTGTTTTTTTTTTTTTTGACAATGCGTAAAATGATGTTACTTTAATGTGCATCTGAGTGTAGTCCATTTAATGGAAAAACTACAGTATTCCATTGCTCAAAAGATATAAGAGGCAATTATATCAGCACACCCCACCCACCCCTAACAATTCCTCTGCTCATCAAATAATTAATCAAAATTCATTTTGACGGGTGTCTTGTATGAAGCTTTGGGACATAAGGTCATCCAGCATTAATGCTTCTGTCTAACCCTGGTGGTCTGTAGCATTCTCCATTAGGTTATTAATATTTTATTCACTTGACTTTAACGCCAGTATCCTCTCAAGGGTTTAACTGAACACTTGCTGCAGTTTCTCTGCATTTGTATATTTAATATACTTTATTTAATATAAATGGATTCTCCATCTCCTGTAAATATTTTTTTTCCTAACCAACCTAAACAATTTATATCTATTTATACTGCACTTGCTCTCTGTCTCCGCACTGCCTGTTATCTCCATGACCCCCTGATATCTCACAAACATACGACTACAGCAACGCTCCTGCAATATTTTCTGATAAATAAACGTTTCAATGTTCAGGGTTAGAGGTTAGGGGGTAGGGGATAGGGGGCAACTGAGGGAATAGGGGGCTTAGTTATGATTAAAGAAATCAGAGCAGAGGCTGGCAGGACATCCAGACACAGAAGCAGCCCTCCTAACCCACGTCTGGGTTAGGGAGTAGGAAGTAAGGCCTAGGAGTGTTAGTGGATAGGGATTTAAGGTTAGGGGGTAGGGGATATGGGCTAGGGATTTTGGGGTTAGAGGGTTAGGGGGAAGGGGACAGGGATTTGAGGTAGGGGATAGGGATTTGAGGTTAGGGGGGGGGGGGGGGGGGTTTAAGATTGGGAAGTAAGGGGTTGGAGTGCGGGCTATGGGTTTCAGGTTATGCGGTACGCAGAAGGGGGTAGGGGATGGAGGGTTGGTGGTAGGGGCTAGCAGTTTGAGGTTAGGAAGTAGGTGATAGGGGCTAGGGGTTAATAGCTAGGTGTCAGGAAACAGGGTCTAGGGATTTGAGTTTAAAGGGCAAAAGGGTAAGTGACTTCAAAGCCATTTACATGCCCCCATCTCTACTCCTGACCTCACTACAAACAGCTTGTGTGTGTGTGTGTGTGTGTGTGTGTGTATGTCCGCAACAGGATGTTCTTTTTGTCAGACAAAATTGAATTATTGTTGTGAATTATTTAAACTGCGAATGATACGACACAAAACCACAATGGTTATTCGATTGCAGATACATTCTGGAAGATAATATATTGCCTAATGGAAGGAATGGAGCCTTTTTCCCTTTTAGAGTAAAATGTATTCATTTTTTTACACCCACAAACAAGTAACTATGGCAACGGAGCTTCAGGCTTCAGAGTTGTACTTTTACTGAAATGAGTATTGGTCATCCTCACCTCTCTCCTGGCGCACTGGGAAATGGGCAGGGACGGGGGAGTACACGCACACACACACATACACACACACGCACACGCACACGCATACACACACACACACGCACACACACACAATTACACACAAGCACACACACACACACATGCACACGCATACACACACACGCACACGCACACACTCACACGCACACGAATACACACACACACGCACATGCATACACACACACAAAAACACACACACGCACACACACACACATGAACACGCACACGCATTCATACACACACACACGCACACACACACACACACATAGGCGCATGTACATGCATACACACACACAAACACTCACACGGGCATGCACACACAACACATACTCACACACTCAAACACACACACACATGCACACACACAGTGGCATGTGCACGCACTCACAAACACACAGGGGCACGCACACACACACACAGGCGAGCACGCAAAAACACACACATCTGCACGCTCCCACACAAACATTCACCTATCCACAGAAACACACACACACACACACACACACAGAGGAGTGTGCACACACACACACATACTCACCCACCCACACACACACACACACACACACCTGACTGACAGACAAATGCACACATTCAAGAACAGATTGCTAGACAGGGGCACTGGCTGTCAGTCAGCATGTATGCTCTTTTTAGCGCTGGTTAAATTCAGTGATGAGATAATAAAATCCTGTTATGAAGTCATGATGTCAGAGATGCGACAGGAAGGTACCAATGCTACGACTACTACTACTAACACAACACTACTACACTACTACACTACTACTACGACTACTACTACTAACACAACACTACTACACTACTACACTACTACACCACTACTACGACTACTACTACTAACACAACACTACTACACTACTACACTACTACACTACTACTACGACTACTACTACTAACACAACACTACTACACTACTACACTACTACACCACTACTACGACTACTACTACTAACACAACACTACTACACTACTACACTACTACACTACTACTACGACTACTACTACTAACACAACACTACTACACTACTACACTACTACACCACTACTACGACTACTACTACTAACACAACACTACTACACTACTACGCTACTACACTACTACTACGACTACTACTACTAACACAACACTACTACACTACTACACTACTACACTACTACTACGACTACTACTACTAACACAACACTACTACACTACTACACCACTACTACGACTACTACTACTAACACAACACTACTACACTACTACACCACTACTACGACTACTACTACTAACACAACACTACTACACTACTACACTACTACTATGACTACTACTACTAACACAACACTACTACACTACTACACTACTACACCACTACTACGACTACTACTACTAACACAACACTACTACACTACTACACTACTACACCACTACTACGACTACTACTACTAACACAACACTACTGCTGCTGCTGCTGCTGTGCGTCATTATCAATTAGTTTCAAAGGTGAAACAGGTTTTCAAGAATGGCAAATGAGACTGAAAAACACCACACTAGCCTACTCTGTCTGACAACAAGGTCTCCTCCCTCAGCCCATTGAATTAAAGTCAAACTGGGAGTCTGGATTTCCAACATGCTATGCCCTTTCTAGGACCGTATCCAAACAAACCAGGGACCATATTTGCACCAAATTGAGACTGTATCCAAACCAACAATGGACCTTACCTGCACCAAACTGAGACCGTATCCAAACCAGCAATGGACCATATCTGCACCAACCTGAGATCGTATACAAATAAACCTGAAGCCATATCCGAACAAACCATGGACCATATCTACAACATCATGGGACTTTAAACCTTGAAAAACCTAAGACCATAACCAAACAGGGATGTTATCTGCACCAACCTGGGACAGTATCTACACCAACCTTAGACCATATCTGCACCACCATCCAACCAAATCTGCACCAACCTTAGACCATATCTGCACCACCATCCAACCAAATCTACACCAACCTTAGACCATATCTGCACCACCATCCAACCAAATCTGCACCAACCTGGATCCATGTATGCAACAGCTTATTTCCTGTTTATCTTCCTGGACAGATCAAGTCCATTAATCCCCCCCACCCCCCCACCCCTGACCCTCATGACCAAAACCCTCTTTACTGAGCTTTATTACACACAGCTAAAACCAATTCTCCCCCAGCTGTTTCTTCACTGACAGCAGCAGAGCGAACCCCTGGTTTCGAGCTGTCTACACATCGATCCCCAGACATGCAGTTTCAGATCCCCTGCTACACATAGCCACTGGAATGACTGTTGTCAGGTCACATGGTCCTCCTACTCTTTTTTTGCAAGCTTTTTATGTCAGTATTGTAAAACTGCTTTCATTCACTGATGAAGAAAAGCAGAGATGCCAATCAAATTCCCCCTTCTCTTTCTGCACATATTTTCTCTTTGAATATGCTGTTGGTCACGTTACAGCGTCGCTGCCTATATTAGAATTCCTGCAAAACATTTTCAGCCTTTCAAAAACTCTTTGTGCCAGTGTTTGAATGGACTGAATTAAAAGAATGTTAATGATGGCAAATAAAAATCTGGAAAATGCTTTTCATGTTTCAACAATATTTGTGATTTCTGTTTTTTTAATAATGTTCATTAAAGGGGACAAATCGGGGAAAAAATATTAAAAAAATAGAAAAAATAAATAAATAATGTTCACACACCGCAATATTACTACAATGATTGGAGCTAACACTACAAAGCCTGAGCCAATGGGAAAGTGACCAATGACCTGTCCTGATACTGAAACAGGAGCCAATGGGCTGCCATGAATATTCAGAGGGGAAACTGATCTATCACCTGTGCTGAAACCCGAGCACACAAGAGCCAATGAGATACATGAATATTCAGTGAGGAAAGTGGTCAGCGGTGGGTGCTGACCCTCAAACAGACAGGAGCCAATGAGCTTTGACTAATGTTCAGCTGATGTTCAAGTGACCAATGGCCTGTGATGATGTTCAGAAAAGTGCCAATGGGCTTCCCCGATATTCAAGGGGGAAAGTGACCAGTGACTCATTCTCTAAGCACCTAGTACAAGAAAAACCAAACATATTTTTTTTCTCACCGCCCACCTCGAGAAGCAAGACAGAAAGACAGGAAGGAAACACAAGGGATTTTGCAGCCAATACACTGTAAATGAGATGAGATGGTACCCTAAAGCAGCTCCTATAGCACAGTGTCCCCGCTGTTGCATTCGGGTATCGATTCCCTCTACTCACCTGCCATCACCTCTTCCTGCAGGCAGGTTTTTCCCCAGGAGAACCACAATGGAAGAAGTAATGAAGTGAACTTCCGTTTAGTCTTCTTCAGACATGAAATGGTGACAGGATGGCACGACTGCCAGTGAATACCAATAACAACATGACAGCGGAAGGCTCTCTTCCATCTACATATCCGCCCCACAGGGCAAAAATACAAACATTATATAAATGGGGGATGAATAATTGTCATAAGTTTTGCATTATGTTACAAATGGCACACAGAACTGACACGTAAGACAGAGCCGAAGGCCCACATGGGACAGACTCCAGAACATTCTTGGAATTGCCACATTCATACGTTAGTTAAACAAAGCTCAAAAACTAAATTCAGAGGTAAGGAAGGACAAACCAAATCTTTCTGTCTTTCACTGCTTTTGTGAGTTTTAAAATAAAATGACCGTCATCAACCAAACGGCAAATTGGAACATTAGAGTTAATGTTAGTGTCACTAAATGGGTGTAAATGAGAAGGAGCACCACAGTATGCCGTGTCCAGAGGAAAAAGTGCAGCCTGACTCAGTCACGAAGTTAGTTGCAGAATCATACCCACTAAGTTACAATATAGGCAATGAACTTGTAACTAACACACACACACACACTACAGCTTGCCTTAGTCATGCTCACACACACTACATCATGACGCAATTACACTCAGAGCTTTGCAAACCGACTCATATATATTCAAACACCACACCCTGACTGAGTTACAAACAGACATATGCGCACACACACACGCACACACACACACACAGATACATAATCAAAACCTGATTTGTCCACACTTGAAGACACTACAATCAGACTCATGTACACATTTAGCAGGCACTATAAGTTTTCTCACATAAACTCTTGCATGCACTACAACATGACTAATACTCACAAAGAATATGACCAAATGTCCACACGTACAACCTTTCCTAAGTACGCACTTAAGGCTGGCTCAACGACACTGCAAGCTTCACTGCTGCTCTGAACGGTTTACAGGGGAAAATGTGGAGACCATATTGCTCCACTATGTCACAAACAGGAAAGGAGATTATAGAGATCATACTGCTGCTCTGTGCTTGAACAAGCTCTGTAAATCTTATGAAGACTATACCGACAATCTGAGTTTCTTACAGGACCATACAACATAGAGACCATACGGAGTGTGCTCTGAGTTCATGAAAAGAACACACAACATGGAGACCTTACTGTTGCTCCAAGGTTGTGACATGATCACACAACTTGGAGACGATACTGTTGCTCTGAGCTGGTGAACTAATTAGAGGGGAGAGTGAATCCTTCTCCTTAAGAACAATAGGGTGTGCAGGATTTTGTTCCAACCCAGCACTAACTAATCAGATTCAAATTATGTTACTGCTGAACTCTTAATTATTTGTTTCAGATGTCGGGTTAGAACAAAACCCTCCAAACCGTATAGCTGTCCAGGGCCAGAGTTTCATTCCCATGACTTACTGAATGTGGCATAGATTTGCACTGTGTGCTGCTGCCAATCAAAACCTGCTCTGCTTAGCGCCGTCCCTCTCTCCGGCCGGTCTCCCAAGCCGGTCACTCCCTCATGAATATCACTGACCGCTTTCCAGCGCTGTCAGTACTGCAGCACTGTCAGTCCGGCTCACACAACCAAAGGTCAGTAGAAAGATTGGTTACACTTAGCCTCGTCCACACCGTTTGAGATTTGGATACACTGCGCAGGAGCTAGCATTCTTCTTGTCTCCCTTCCAAAACCATATCATTGTCAGCACAAACATTAACGTCACTGGTGTGTTCTAGCGTCTGTTTCCATGTTTTTGAGTGGGTGTGCTGCTAAATACACAGTATCAGTCTACCATTGCCCATGACACTTCCGGAGAGCCGCTTGCATCTCTGAATGTATGTAGTCACAAACTGTTCGTCACTCTTCATAATATCAAATAAAGTGAGGCAAGGGGTGTCCCCCGTGCCCTGCTTCCCAAAACTAATTATTCTGGTAAATCCTGTACACTCTTGGCAGATCGGATAAACAAACACTGTGATCACTAAGAATCCCACTCAAATGATTTCAGACTGAAATGGTGTAACGCTCCACCTTGAATTCTCACCGTTTATTTCCTGCGCTGTTACCGCTGGACGCGCTAGTAGTTCCGTGAAAGGAAGCGGGCCATGACATCCGAGATGTCTTGAGCCCTGGTCGGTCGCTCGTATCCACCGCATTGGAGCGCTCAATCTGGGGGTGGTGATGCCGGTCCGTGTCCGAGTACCCGCGGTGTTTGATTTTAATGGGGGTGCGCGGCTGTCTCCAGAGGTGCTGCGGGGGTCTTAGGGTCGCATGTCCTTCCCGGGGAACAGGTAGCGAAAGAGACAAGCTCTTCTTTGAGTACGACGGCGGTTCCATCAGACCGTGAATATAAGGATCTTCGAAGTGGCAAATAATTACTAAGTGTAGGCACAAGAACCAAGTTCGATTATTTGGCTGTATAATATACTATTTAATAAAATAAATTCGGCTATTTCCATGGCTCATTCTAAACCTTACGATGGCAAATGGGAGCTTTACGCATACCAGACTGGACTGCTATTCAAAGAAATGTTATTAATAGATTCATAAAGCATACTGAGGAACACAAATCAATCACAGTGCTAATTCTGTCAAAGATCCGAATGTAGTCCCGTCAAACTCAAAATCAAAACTTTTCAATCAAAACAAAATATTTCCAAAAACACCAAAAGGTATTTTTTTCTCTCCAAGCACTGACAGCCAGCCTCTTAGACGGCTAACACATCCGCGCGGCGGATAACGGGAGACCATCGCCCGCGCCGATTCCCCTGAAGTTACACGTCTCATCGCCCATGGCGCAATGGATTACTTATTTACCTCTGAATTTATTGCTTTTTATCAGTCGCTTATTGCAGAATTGTAGACCGCTGGCACTGCCTCCCTGCACCGTGCGGTTTTTTTTTTTAGTTTTTTTTTTTTTTATTGCTGCTCCCGACTGCACCTGTTCGTCAAAGCTTTCTCCTCATCACTCTGTCCTCAGTTCGAGCCATACAAGTCTCCATTGGCAAAAAAGGCTAGTGTTACGGGTTCTGTAAAGGTGAAGGTGCCGTGCGCCCGCTTGTCCCATCAATGAAAGTGTTTTATTATATCTTGGACAGTCAAAAACTCACGCACAGAAGCCACCTACAATTTACAGTGACAGCACATATTTTGCGCGTCTCTATGTGATGGAACATTCCGTCTCAAAATTAATTTCGGTGTATCCCCTCCTTGTATCGTGGTCATCACTGTATTCCAAACGATGCGATCCCCTGTAAAGAGCTGCAGTTAGAATCTCGTTGCAATGAACGACTCATCTTAACCGCCGATATCCTATTAAAAACCAAGTGCTCTTATCTGTCTGTCGCAGTTTCTCCTTTCCATTTGTTCAGTCCTCGTCTTCTTTTTTATCCTGGTTACTGGCAGTAATTTTATGGTATTCATATTACACCATTAAGCTATTAAGCATCCCCAGCTATCATCCCCGACGCCAGGGTCTCTCCAGCCCGCCTCTCTCTCTCTCTCTCTCTCTCTCTCTCTCTCTTCTCGCTCTGTAAGCGCGCGCTCTCTCTCTTCCTCCCTTCTCTCCCTCGTTCTCTTGTTTCGCGCAGGTGCCGACAGCAGTTAATCCCTCCCGTTTTTGTTTTTTATTTAGAAAGAGGAGGCAAAACTAGCCTATCCGCGTCAAAGATTTAGGTTATTTTTCCCATTGTAGTTGTTGCTTTGTGCAAGTGAGCAATGTTTCAAAGTAAACTTAAGCCACTGCGCGTTAAAGCGGCGGGTATTAGTCTTCCGTCGTAGTATTTTAAAGCTATGTGCAAATATTCAGGTTAGTCTGCATTCTTTAAGACAGAACACGAAGTCAGCCTAGAGAGTAGTTCACTATCAAAAAGTTTAATCATAGTTTGCATACTTAAAAAAAAAAAAATTAAAAAAAAAAAAAAACATGTTTCCCTCTCCTCCCCAGTCGTCCACGATGCTGCAGACATTGCACGTGGGGTCTAACATTTTAGCAGCACATACGGTATATATCTGTTTTTGTCAAGAGATTGGACAAAGCGCAACTTTGAGTCACTCCATGTCCGCTCTGCAACACATGGTTTGAGTCACGGCCACTCGCAGCGCGCACTGCCTCACGCACAGCACTCCACAACCACTCTTACGTAACTTGGATTTAGGACACTTAACGTTTGCTGTGTATTTTTGTCTGTGTAACGTTTGCTTGTCAGACTGTGTTGTGCATTGTACGTTAGTATGTCGTTCAGTACAAACATTTGTGCCGATTTGCAGGTGCCATTCAGGATGCAGTACATCATACTTAATAGTCAAAATATCGTTTGTTGGCGGGGACCCCTGCGGACACCGGTTTCTCCCACTAGAGCTCACACGCTCTGCTTTTACGGTCTGATTATCTGAGTTCCCGAGCTTGGTGACCGCCGTGAACGAAGAAAATGTACAGTAGTGGGATAGTAATGACGCCTCTAGAGTAAAAGGGATCTCCGGAATGAGTGAGTCGTCACGTTAAAGTCACTTTTGTCTATTTTTAGGGTGTAAAGCAAATCTTAACAGGCAGACTTACTCGACCGGCAGTAACCACATGGCGAACTAGCGTTGGCAAGGTGTCCTGGTCTTTTCTTCTCCCACTGTCTAATTATGAATGTTTAAATGCACTATTGTTCTGCTATGTCGATCGGGTCTAGTACCTGAGCAGATAATGAATAATAATGGCAAAGGCATACAAGTGACAGGTGAGGGAAAAACAACCGAAGGCACAAGCACCTAATGCTTCAGAGTACACTATTATATATAATGTTTCCTTTTAGAAAACTCCCGAGTGAAGTAAATAACTATATTAAAGGTTTTCGACTCCACGGTGACATTTAGACCCACTTGGAGATGGGCTGATGTGAACGCGCTCCCCTCCGTGAGTGACAGCTACTCCTCCCCGTGAGTGACAGCCACTACTTCCTGCTCGGGCGGGGAGGGGTAGCTGAAGAGTCTGACTCATTCGGATGAGAAGCGTGTAGGCGGTTGGGGGGTGGTGACTGGGGGGGGGGGGGGGGGGGGGGCGCTTGCGGGCTGAATTTGCGGCTTTTTGTTCAGCCGTTCATCCATCTTTGCTTAGTTGAGCTGCTCTGCAAATTTGTACAAAACAAAAAAAAAAAAGATGAATTAATGTGATCTTCTCTAACAAATGGCGTCGTGCATTTTCAGTCATTCTGGTCTTAAATGAAATGTCAAAGGCTACATGCAGATATTCGCTTCTGTGAGAAAAGAAGGCAAAGGCATTCTGACTTCTATGCTTTTCATGAACAGATAACCGATACACTCTCATCTTTACGTTTGTGTGTGCGTGTGGGGGGGTATGTGTGGGTGGTTGAGTGCGTGCGTGTGTGTGTGTTCTCTGACGTTCATAAACATTCATTTGTGTTTTTGTTCAGTGGTGTAGCTGGATGACGAATGGAGACCTCCTTCCCTCTCTCCGTTGCGCTCCTCTCTCTGAATCCCTCTTTTGTTTTTGGAAAGCTGTACAAAAAATGCGCTCTCTTTGTTATCACTGTGTCGCTGCACGTGTCAAAGCTGTACATAAGCTGATGATGGTCATCACAACCAATTATGCTGTGTGTCAGGACTGTCACAGTCCTAATTACTGCTCACCCAGAGATGGAATTCACTTTTCAAGGATGAAAGGATACACATTTTACAATACAAATTTGCATGTCAATATTCAGTTTTGAGAAATGCTAAACAATCTTTTATGATTTATGATTCATTTAAATTAGTTTGTATATTGTGGGAACTATCAGACTCACTAATTTTGTGACACACATTTTTAAATTACCATAATTAAACAATTAATTACAATCAATTACCCATTGCAGTAATCACAAGTTCATAGAAAGTGCCATTTATTCTTTATTGCACGGCATTAGCAATATCCTGCTTTTGCTCTTGTTATTTTCACAACTGAAAATGTCAGAAATCAAGGTCCAATTCAACAATGAATCTTATGTACATATTTACCACTTCAGTCATTTTTGTCTTCAGTTGTTTGCTATTCCAAAATACAGGATTTTCACATTTACATATGTTAAAGTAATCATTTCTGTTTGTCACTGGTTGATTGACTGCATTGTCATTCAGGTACTGAGTGAAGTCTTTTGTGTCTCAGCTGAAGTGCAGTGGTCTTTAAAAACCCGCCTCACAGTATCTTTACGTTTTTTCTCTCACTGCAGTACATTGTGTATTCCATATAAAGGAGTTGTTTCAGTTCTTTAAGCTTTATATCTACAACACAGTTCAAGGAATGAGGTGCCAGTATCTCTGCTGTCTCAACTTTTTGCTTCTGCACCGTTTACTGGTAGGCTTACATTTTCCCAACATTCTACTGCAGAACAAGAAGTAATTTTCCATCCGAGAGAGCCATTTTTAGACGCAAAGAGATGCTATGTTTATCCAGGCTACGCTTATCTAGTCAGCCCTGCTGTAGTTGGGGAGAAAGGATGCTGCTTGGCAAAGCTACACGGCGTTTGGTTCGGCGTCAACAAAAATCACCCGAACCAATCAACATATTTTTACAGTTTACATTTGCTTCCACTTGCCCGCATTTTGCTCTTTGCTTTGATGGCTGCCATCTGTTTTCTGTTGGCTGTTGAGCCCGGGTGAGGCCTCCGCGACCCACGGTCAGCAGCAGCCTCACAGTCAAAGCTGAGGCTTATTCACAGTGAGCCCAGGCTTTGCGTACGGCCTACAGCAGGATGTTCAGCAATGGGCCAGGCATAAATACAGCTGTCATGGTTTTGTCTCTCCCCAAATTTAGTTCCTTTTTATACACTTGGGGATACCTACCCTGCAAAAAAATGACTGAGGATGCTTTCTCCTTGGTCAAGTTCTTTGTTTTTTTGTTTCAACCTCATCGCAGAACCTGAGCTTTAGTGATAATTGATTATTTTTATGTAGCCTTTATTTAAGGTTAGGTCAGCTGAGAACTCGTTTCTCTTTTACAGTGCTGACTTAGGTAGTGAAAGTGGATGCAGACTGAAAGCATTGTGCAGCCAAGACTATTTTTATAAGAAACCCTAACCCTAAAAAACATGAGGGAGAATCAGGACTCAATTAGGACTAGATTAGCTCAAAACTAAAAAATAAAAAAAAAGCAAATAAAGTGACTCACTTGTTGAACCATGCACTATAAACCTGGTCTACAAAGAAATGCAAATTTGACTCTGAAAGAAAGTTGTAGGAAAGCCAGGCCCCACATAGGGGAAATCTTGGGAAAGACAGATTTTTTTTTTTGCAGGTTCCTTATCCAATCAAAGCCTGGCATGGTCACATGACCACTCTTGGCAATGTACTTCTTAGCCTCTACAGTCAACTCACCGATGGCATTTCTACATAGAGGCAATCTTTAGTGTATTCATGGGGGACAGGAAGCTAGAGTAAGCACAAAGTAGAAAAAGAAAACCCTGAGGAAATTAGCAAAAAAAAAAACATCAGGAAGGAGACATGATGAGAAAACAGAAAAAAAACATCAGGAAGGAGACATGATGAGAAAACAAAAAAAAAAAACAGTTAACAGGGACATGGGAAAATAAATAAATAAATTGAAAAGAGAATGTGTGTGTAAGCCCTAAACATTTCTGTTCTTTTTCTGATGGAGTCCTGTTACCCTGAAGGCCAAGATGAACCGAGTCATCCAGACCTAATGCAATCAGTCAGTCATTAACTTCGTTTTTCTTTTTTTCCATCTTGTAATTGCAAAGGAATCTGCATCCAAAATGTGTCACGCCGCTTTTAATTCAGTGTTTTCATCTGCCCTGGCGTAGGAAAACATGGCAGTGAGTTAATTAGAATTTTAAACAGAAATTAAATTGGATTTCTGATTGTGCACATGTCATTACTGTATTTATTACTTTCATCTTCGCATTCACATACTGGACGTTTCTGACAGAACCTGGCTTTGCCCTCGTGAGTGTAACTGGAAATGATCTGAAGGGAGCTTATCTTCAGCTCAGCTGGATACCTCAGTACTGCAAAGGATTGTGGGAAGAGTCGCAGATTGTACAGAGTTTAGCTAACTGGTCTTATTGTGACCAACAGCAAAGGATTACATTTCGAGGTGGAAGTTCCAGAATAACAGATTTCACATTCTAGAATGACCATTCATTCATATGACATGCTGGACTGAATCAGTTTGTGCGTGTAAGCAGACATCACGTAACAACAGAGTGCAAAAAACAAAACAACAGATAGTTCAGCTTCTGGGTTTAGCATGGAAGAAATGTTTGCCTTTTTTTCTCATGTGATCAGTGTCATATGTCATTTGTACCAGGTGCATGCATTCTAAGAGAGGGATACTAAAAACCACACAAAACACCCAGGCCAGGACCCTGTCAAACTAACTTAAACTCTCTAAGGGTGTATGCAATTCAATCAAACCTGAATTTAATCTTTTTAAGAGCACGCACTACTGTATTTTGGAGTTAAAAGGAATGGATTTGTTTACTTGCTTCCAACAAAATTGGAAATGATCAAAGACATTGATGTCACAATGGAGAGTCTGTTATGATTGAACTGCTGAATTGCACATGCTCTAGAAGATACTGAGTTTGATTGGGTGCCAGCCCTAGGCCCTGTATTTGATATACACCTGTAGATGAAAGCATCAGCAATTCCATGGCAAACACAGCATGGTGAAGTGCAGCACTGTTTGCACGTATTGGAGTAAGCCTGTTCTGGCGTGTGCGTCTCACATTTTCACGGCTTGGTTCCGGAACGTGTCCCGTGGTTCCTGCCAGAGGAACTAGCTATTAAGTGGCCACAGTGAATTGATCGTGGGCCCCATTTAGTAGGTAATTTCTCTGATAATAACCAGACAGGACACCTGCAGAAACGAGTTGCGGATATACGCTTTCAGACCGACACTCCTGACGCTTCTCCTTCACTCAGCTTTTTGAATGCTTATTATATTACCTTATTACATTACATTACATTACATTACATTACAGTCATTTTGATGATGCTTTTATCCAAAGCAACTTACAGTTGATTAGACTAACCAAGGGCCAATCAACCAAGGGAGCAATGTGGGGGTAAGGTCCTTTGCTCAAGGACCCAACAGCAATGGTATTCTTGCTGTGGCTGGACTGGGGCTTGAGCCACTCACCTTAGACTGCCCCCCTTATAAGGCCAAGTGCTGAAGCTGGAGAGGGAGGCGAGAGAGCGTATTTGCAGGGTTTACCACCACAGCCTTCTGTTAAATTAGAGGCAAATGTGCCACTAAGACAGTGTGAACGGCCTCATTATCATACTCTCATACATTACTTGTGCGTGCCATATTCATTAATTCACAGGATCATAAAAAGTCCCACACCAACCAGTCATTTTAGATAATAGTAGACTGCAAATTGCGGCTGGGACCCTCTATAGGATAGTTGGGAGGGAGTTTTTTTTTTTTTTTTTTTTAATGTTATTTTATTTTTACTGCCGCCTGTAAAAATGACTTATATCTGTGATTTTAATGTCCCACAAACAAGCCATGTCAGGTATTTTCACAAAGGACCTGCTGTTTTTTTTTTTTCCCTCCCGTTAAACAAAGTGCATTTCCTGGTGAATTCCACAATCTCAGGCTCCACTGGCAAAACCACCACCTGCAGCTTGCTCTCCTTGAGATTCTCTAATCTCAACTTCGTCTTACAGTCAAACGACAATCTGACAATCTCACCTCTCCAACAACTGCAATGCTCTTCAGAAGACTCAATAGCCCACTTGACTCAGTTCCACAGCTTAATTCATCTCACAATGACATCCTGTAGTTTGACAGCGGTGTTGAAAATCTAAAAATTGGCATTCCTGAGAGAATTCAAGTCTTCGGCAGACAAATTCAATTTTTCAATTGTATTATTCCTGCATTTATTCCCTATGAGCCAAGATGTATGTTATAGATGTTTTATAGATGTGTTATAACTTCATAGATGTGTTATAACTAATTTTTTCACAGTTGCCTAACACATTTGGGGACATTTACAACTACGTCCATGGACTACTACATCATAATTCTCTGTTTCAGTTTTTTGAAGTAGTACAAGAAAAGCACAAATTAAAATTGGCTGGAGAGGGTGTTGGAGAAGGTTCTGAACGTTTTGCACAATAACACGAGGGACTTGTCAATTAAAGAAACCTCAAAATTGTCAATTTGGGGTCAAGTTAAGGGCCGGGAGTGCATGTCTCTGTTTAGCTAAAACAATATGAGTCACATACAGCATGGCCGAGAAGTGGCTGAGCTTGTGATTCAGTCAACCGTGAATGCAGTGCAATGCAAGCAAAGCCATGTGTGGCCCTGCTCAACACATACTCCTCAGTGCTATTCCAGAAACATTCTTCCATGTCTAGTTATTGTGTTGCCAGAAAAGGGGGAGGAGGGGGATTATAAAACTTCTTATTTAATGAGTATAAAAAGGAAAAAAATTTATAATTATAATAATATATATAATTTAATTTCACTGGTAAAAACTGAACATTACAGTGGATGTTGCGTTATAGTGACAAATGGACAGACAGCTGGGGACTGTGGACTAATCTGCAACTCCAGCTGGAGCAGATGGGGGATAACGGGGGTAAGGGCTAAAAACTAAAAAGGTTCGGGGGGGGGGGGGGGGGGCTAGGTGAAAGGCAGTGGGAAGGAATGGGTTCCACTCACACCAGTGGGGAATTGAAGGGGTTACTGGCAACCCTGCGTGCGAGAAGAGCACATTGGGGTGAGATGAATACGCCAGACGGTCGCAGAGAGCGCTGCAAAGCAGAAACAAATGATCGAGTTGAACATCCATTTGGGAAACGCTCCCTGTACGTATGAGAGAGAGTGCACTTGTCTTCAAAGTGCCTCTACCAGAAATAACAGATCCACCTCATACCAAGCCAGCTAAATAATATATGAGGTACCCAGACACTAATAGTGCAGGAGCTACCATTTAATTTGCAAGTGTAGGCATAAAAAAATATAAAAATACCTAACGTTAATGTACCCACAACAGCCGTGACATTGAGTGTCCTCCATCGGGGGTGCGTCACAGCTGCAGAGTCTCTGAATCACATTCGTCAAATAGTGTCTGACGTTGCTTTCGCGAAGCTCCCAGGATTCGAAACGTGTTTTAACTAGTGCTGAAGGTGGTCAACACCAAGATGGAAGAGAGTGCTGGGGACAGGATGAAACCAGAGGAAAACTCGTCTTCCCCCTGTGCACCCCGATATCACACCCTACCTCCAAAAACCTGCCATCCAGCGTCCTTATGTCATTTGATAATTCAGATACGGTCCTTGAATGTCTGTCAAAGACTGACACGTGACTTCCCATGTGCCTACATATGAGCATCACAGCATTGCCTATTGTATATGGGAAACAGAACTGGTGAATGTGGAGTATAAGATAACTGAACCAAGGTATAAATAAAACCCTGTATATGACACCTTGCTCACTCCTGCTCTAACCTACACCCTTTTGGTTGTTTGTTTTTGGGTCGCGTGTCTGCCCTGTAGGTTGATTTGACTACATTTCTGAGTGACACAAGTGTCTCTGTTTAGACCATGATGAATGACACTTGTAGAGCCGTCATGGCAAACATCTGTCAAAATTTAAATGGAACGTAGCACAGGGGTGGGGGCGGATGACTGAGGATGATCTGCTTCTGGTTCTCTTGCCAGCATCCTCCTTTACACGTTTAATTAAACATTTATGAGATCTGACATTTCACGACATAAACAGATACGCTCATAAATGACGACCAAAGCCTATTCTTGTGGCACTTATATGACCCATTTCACCGTTGTCTGATCTGCAGATGAACTTTTGATTGAGTATGCAGCCAATTAGCTAATTGAGTCGAGGTAACTGACAGAAATAAAACCATTTATACACAATGGCCCTCCAGGAAATAACGCATGTTTATCCCCTGTGAATAAACACTCACACTGTGTTTGCGTACATGTGCTTGTTTTTCTTCTCCCCCAGCTATTTGATTAAGTATTTATGTCTCTTCATTGTTTGTTTTTTTTTTTTTTTTGTCTCCATGGGTCTTTGTCTTCCTATATTTTTTTTCTTGCCTTTGTGTCACCTTTGGCAGATGACAGCATTGCATCAAAGGACAGGAGACACCCCCTCCCAAAAAAAAAAAAAAAAAAACACCATATCATTTACGTACAGTGGTTTGGGGGATATGGGGCTGCAAAGGTTGAACTTGACACAAAACTGTCTCTTTCTGAAGTTTAATGGCTGGCCGTATTCTCAACTTGATTGGCTGATAGCTGATCGCAGTGACATGAAAGGAAGAGACCAGACTGTTAATTAAAGGGATACTCTGGCATTTCGGCAGCTGAGCCCTCTGGGGCTGTTAGACCGTGTATTCCCTCACTTTCAGAGGACGTACGTCCACTTCCTGTAACTCCCTGAAGACTTCCTACAGTAATGCATTTAACATTCGTCCCCGAATTTTTCACCATACTTCACACGGAAATACAAAAATGGTGTTGAGGGAGTTTGGTTAAGCAGAGAGGAGGATGTGAAAGACCTCGTGGAGCCAAACGCCCTTCCTGACGTCACCTGAGGAAGTACCGATGACGCTCTTTTGCCTGTGAGCAGTTCCCATTCATTTCCTCCGTAACCTCACTGATAGGATAGCTACGTCACATCTCTTACATATGTATGAACGTACGTCAATGCATTTGAAGAAACTGTTGTAAGAGGAATTTGGAAAACTGAGTTTTACCGTGTACGTGCTAATACTTTCACTTGCATGCGCGTTATTGTAACTGGAGCCCCGCGCAATATTGTGCAACCATTTTCAAACTAAAGGAGGAGATGTAAAGGTAAAAAGAAAAAAAAAAGCAGATGGAGCGAAGTAGGACTGTAATCTGAAAGAAGTCAGAACAACCCTTTAAGAATGAGGAGATGCTCTCCAGATAATGGATAAAATATGCAGAACAGTGCAGGATGAGAAGAGCTACAATACGCCCTGCTCTTAAAGGGGGACAGAATGGCAGAGTTTGGACTTGAAAACTGGCATCCTCAAGAATAAACCCTGAGACAGTGCGGGCTGACTTTGAGGAGGGATCCTTTGAATAAATGCAAATCACCGCATCAGCTCTGACTGGAGAGACACTGTGTCCTGAAGGAGAAGTTTCAATGGTCCACAGCTAAGGTTTTGAGGGTTTTTTTTTTGTTTTCGCTGAAGGACCCCTATTCAAATATATTCTATTTCGAAGCATTGTGGAGAAAATGTGTTTGTGTGTGTGTGTATTCAAGAGTGTGCTTTTCATGTGTTTATGCATGTAGGTCTACATGCGTTTGGATTTGTGCATGTGTTTACATGTATGTATGTGTGCGGGTGTGTGTATTCATATCAGTGCATGCGTGTGCATTTTGTCAGTATTGTATCAATGTTTAGTGCTCCTCTGCTCATGTCTGAGCTTAGACAGCCTAGCACCATGCATGCTGATCTTGAGCACCCTACAGGGTCTGCATTGGGTTTTGGGTATCTGCAGGACCAGCTATCCAAAACTGCAATACATGCAAAAAAATGCATCCCAGCACAAGTGGGAAATAATTTTCGGAGGGCGCTAGAAAAATTACTTCCATGGCCAAACTACAAACACTTTCACTCGCATGTTCATTTACAGACTAGGGTCATTACACAGCCCCATTTTAAAGTGACAGGGTGCGATAATATAGCAGAGGTCCCCTGAAATCTACATGCAGACGGTTTCCGTTTCGGGGCTTTCTGCGTGCCCAGGCTTAATGTGTCACTCCCTGCTGGTTATTCAGGCCACCGCGGATGTCTGCCCCGAGGCGCTCAGCTCTCTGTCCTGGAGCTCCTATCTCAGAGTGCCCCCCTGCAAACTGATTTCGTTCCCCCACGTCTTCAGATGGAAATACCTCAGGCCACCGTAGCCAGCGTCCGTGTCTCAGTCGAAGACACCTCAGTCTGTTACCTCTAATCTCATGCTACAGAGGCCATGTGTGACTGCCTTTACCGCGGGACTGCCTGGATTTCAGCCCTCCTGAGTGTGGTTTTTTTTTTCTGTGCAGGTGCTTGAGTCACCTGTTAATACCACCATCAAAATACCAAGTGAACACCCCCCCCCCAACCCCCCCCCCCCCCACCCCCCCCCCCCCCCCCCCCCCCCCACTGTGAGGGTGGGAGTGAAATTTTATGCAGTATGCGTTTCTGTGGAGATTTCTGAAATGGGAACCTGGCCTCAACAGTGAAACCCATAATGGCCGCCCTGGGGAAGCCCCTGTAATAGCCTCTGCCAGCCATAGCTCTTTTAAAGTCAATTAGAAATAAATCCTGGGTCCGTAATGACAGATTTTGTGCCACAATAAAGGAGAGGAAGTAATGTCGCGAGTACGCAGCCATCTGAAGTTCTGGAGGTATTAGGTTTCCATGGCGGCGACGGCGTGACTGACGGCGTCTTACTCAGCCAGCGCTGCACTCATATTCTTCTGTTCTGGTTATGAGAGTGATCGCTGTCAGAGGAGAATTTCGCACCACCCTCGAGAAAGGTGTGGCTGACAGTCAAAGAAAAGCAAGAAAAAATGATTTTTTAAAAAATATAACGTGTTATTGTACAACTCACAAGAAAATTGGGATGTCAACACTTATACGCATCATCAGTTTATTTTTAAACTCTTTAAAATCTGCTGAACTTAAATTTGTGTAAGTAATGCCAGTGTCTAAGTAGGTGTGCATTACTATGGAGCGATAGTGCTGCTGCTTAACAGACTTATTTTTCTGTCTTTCTCATTTTGTCTCATATTAAATCATTCTTTTTTTTGCACATGTAAGCACTGCTGTTGCCAGGGTGAAATTAAATCGTCAGATACATTGTGTCTCAGAACAGGCATTTCACCTTAATTTGCCACATGGAGCGGGAGAGCCGTGGAACGGATTCTGCTCTATTGGTACACAATGTTGCTTGTGGGATTGCTTCACCCTGCATGCACTGGAACAGCACATGCATGCATGCAGGTTTACTCACGCTCTTACCTACCATGCAGACGTGTTGGTATATCGCTTTTAAATCACCTTCTGTTTATTCTTTTAAATAAAGGTTTTCCTTTCCAGCAAAAGATGCATGACCTTAAGGTTACAAAAAAGCACAATTGGTGGATGTACTTAAAAGATATTATATTTCAGTAATTTAAAGAAGCATTGAAATTGCACCCCGGGACATAAACCAAAAAAAAAAACCTTCAGTGCTTTTGACATAATTGCATGCTGGGCAATATGCTAATTTAAATGCACCCATGAAGCACTTTAATGAATATTCATCACTCATGAATATGCAGATTATGATATGTTTCCACAGTATATCCTGCCTTGACAGGGCAAAAATTTCATGGGTCTTTCAAAACCCCCAGAGATATTTTTCTTTCCAAATACACTAAGGGTCGTTCCATTTCTGCTGTGTTATTTATCCCCAGAAATGAGCACCAGCTCTGTTGCTTTTGCTGAAGGTTCCAGAAACATGTTTAGTCAGAGTATGATGAAACTATCGATAAAGAAAGCTGTGAAGTTCCTTTGATGGCAAGGGGCACACTAAAAATA
>JAFBMS010002082.1:0-32631 GCA_019788955.1 Albula glossodonta
TCAGTTCATCAGTGTCATCGCTCTATGGCGCCTTCCCCTGGCCGATCGAGCACCTGCAAGTTGTCTTGACAGTACATGACCTGTGCCAGTGTAGACAGTGTAAACAATAGTGACAGTTAAACACCGCATCCGTGGGAGTCGTCACGCGTGGTTGCTTCCTACGGAATCTGTGAGGGGACATTCACCTCAGGATCATCATCTAGATAAATTTGGGCTGGAAACCTTGGGAAAAATAAAGTGTAATATTTAAAAAAAAATAATCTGAATGCAATCTCATTACTTTGCATAACTGCAACAAACTGTAGACAGAAAACCTGCTTTGTCTTTTTACTGACTCCAAGATTACAGAGAAGTGTTGACATCAGAATTGAGAGGGGAAATCCAGCTGCTCATGTGACCTTT
Organism: Albula glossodonta; assembly: GCA_019788955.1. Taxonomy (NCBI): domain Eukaryota; kingdom Metazoa; phylum Chordata; class Actinopteri; order Albuliformes; family Albulidae; genus Albula; species Albula glossodonta. Next base: position 403 of record JAFBMS010002082.1, read on the forward strand.
CAGGAATCGGAGAGAAAAATGACGACAGAATTATCCCCCTCAGCAAAAGATTTAACACAGGCATAAACCCAGAGAAAATAAACTTTTTAATACAGAACTGTACCATTTATTTTACACACACACTCACAAGTACATCCATTCTTGGGCTGGCTAAAGATGACATGGAATGTTACAGTAAGATCTTGCAAAAAACGAAAGAAAAATCTTGCTGTTAAAAAAGTGTTTCCTTTGTTACTGTTCTTTTTTTGTTGCTTTGTTTTGTGGAATAACCAAATTCATAATTCTTAATTTCACCATGAACACTTTCATCACACGCTTTCATTTTTTTACCCCTTATTTTCAGGAAAAAAAAAAAATCAAAGTACACTGCAGGTTTTTTTTTTTTTTTTTTTTACTGTAGCAGTTGATGTGAAAGTCCAGCCAGTAAGATTGGATTGTCCACTTGTATGAGAAGTTTACAATGACGTCAGACAGACAAGTTGTCATCAGGCCTGACTCTGGTAGTTGCTTGGTAACAGTCTATTGGGTGGACTCCTGTTGAGGGAAGAGTCCACAGTCTTGTCAACGCAAGCTAGTGTCTTTGTTCCGGGCAGGAGGGCGGTTCCGTGTTTCCATGGAAACGGGCGGTCACGACTCTCCGTTCAGAACTTTAGCGACTGGAGGCTGCATGAAGTCTTTGAAAGGGCCCAGGGCTTCCTTCAGGGCCGAACTGACTTCGGCCGACGAGCATGTTATGCATTCCACCAGGGTAGGGTACAGAGCGATCACCTGTGCCCAGGTATTCCCATCCACTGCTCCCCCAGCAGGGACCGTGGGCAGAGACGCAGGGGGCACGGAGATCAGACACAGGGAGACAGCAGAGTTAGTGATACTGCACTTATTTTGGACAAATTAATGAGTTTCTCTATCTGATATCTTACTGTAACTCTCTAATATATTACAGTGCTTGTCAAACTGATACATTATTTTTAAGTCTATCTTTTGTGAAGTGACTCCCGATTTCTTCCTGCAAATGAGAAGCTCTTTCATAATAATTGTAATACATTTGGTAAAGATATGTCCATATTTCTTTTCCTGCCCATTGATAATGTTACTCCAACTCATTTTTCAGTCTGCCACAGTCTCCTTCTCCAGCGCCACTTTCTTCCCTCTCAGATTACCGCTCTCCTATCAGCCACTGAAGCCGTTTTAAAGTTCTATGCTGTTCTACAATGCTCAGCACTCACCGTTCTCAGGCTGGGCTATGCTGCTCTACCCACAATGCTCAGCAATCACCGTTCTCAGGCTGGGCTATGCTGTTCTACCCACAATGCTCAGCACTCACCGTTCTCAGGCTGGGCTATGCTGTTCTACCCACAATGCTCAGCACTCACCGTTCTCAGGCTGGGCTATGCTGTTCTACGCACAATGCTCAGCACTCACCGTTCTCAGGCTGGGCTATGCTGTTCTACCCACAATGCTCAGCACTCACCGTTCTCAGGCTGGGCTATGCTGTTCTACCCACAATGCTCAGCACTCACCGTTCTCAGGCTGGGCTATGCTGTTCTACCCACAATGCTCAGCACTCACCGTTCTCAGGCTGGGCTATGCTGTTCTACGCACAATGCTCAGCACTCACCGTTGTCAGGCTGGGCTATGCTGTTCTACCCACAATGCTCAGCACTCACCGTTCTCAGGCTGGGTTATGCTGTTCTACCCACAATGCTCAGCACTCACCGTTCTCAGGCTGGGCTATGCTGTTCTACCCACAATGCTCAGCACTCACCGTTGTCAGGCTGGGCTATGCTGTTCTACCCACAATGCTCAGCACTCACCGTTCTCAGGCTGGGCTATGCTGTTCTACCCACAATGCTCAGCACTCACCGTTCTCAGGCTGGGCTATGCTGTTCTACCCACAATGCTCAGCACTCACCGTTGTCAGGCTGGGCTATGCTGTTCTACCCACAATGCTCAGCACTCACCGTTCTCAGGCTGGGCTATGCTGTTCTACCCACAATGCTCAGCACTCACCGTTCTCAGGCTGGGCTATGCTGTTCTACCCACAATGCTCAGCACTCACCGTTCTCAGGCTGGGTCTTCTTCAGTGAATCCATCAGTGTGCTGATCGCTTTGAGCACAAAGATGATCTCTGTCACCTGTTGCCTGAGGCAGAAATAAAAGCATACCCAATAAGCATACTCAATATCCCTACATTAATATGTACATACGTATAACATATGAGACAATTATTCATGCAAAACTAATTCATTCTAGATAAGATCCAGATGAAAAGAAAGGATCTAAATTTATGAAGATTCACAGAGCAGAAGTGCTATTCCAGGAACAGATTTCCATTGTCCAAGTCCTAATTTTATCCATGATGAGCGACAGTTAAAAGCTGATCCTGGATCGGTGCTGTTAGCTGACCTGGGGAGAGGGCAGCGGCCGCTCAGCCGCTCGTCCTCCACGTAGCGGCGCAGGACGTCCTGGGATCTCTTGAGCAGCACGGAGAGCGCCATACGGGAGATGTAGCCCTCTTGTGGCGTGGAGGTCTTATTGCTGAAGGAGAACTGGAGGAGCGTCTCAAAGCACACCTTGGAGAAGTCCTCTCTCATCCGCACCTCCAACTCCGCCTCTGCCAATCACATTCAAAATCACATCAAACTTTATTTATATAGTGCCTTTCACATACATATTCTTCAGATCCTAACCCCAACTCCCCAAAAACAGCAAGCTTGTGGTGACAGTGGAAAGGGAAAAACTCCAAATGTGAGGAAGAAACCATGGGAGAAACTAGACTGGAGGAGGAGCCGATTCTCCTGTACCTGGGGCAGGTAACTCCAGAGCCCATAAGGTACTCAACTAGCACCTAATACCTGCAACAATGATCTTTTCATGTCTTTCTCAAAAAATAAAACAATGACTGACAGCAAAAACAGGCAGACTTGTTCAACAAATCTAAAGATTTTGGCATTTTTTGACCTAGCAATGACTGGTTCAGATGGAGGCTCCACCTATTTTTTGGTGTCATGGTACCTCATTGTCTTATCATAAACCCAAAGGGCACTCAGAAAGTAGTGTGTGTGACCTGGCTGTGCTCTGACCAGTGAAAGAGGAGGAGTGTGACCTGGCTGTGTTCTGACCTGTGAAAGAGGAGGAGTGTGACCTGGCTGTGTTCTGACCTGTGAAAGAGGAGGAGTGTGACCTGGCTGTGTTCTGACCTGTGAAGGAGGAGGACTGTGAGTGGATGGACCCTTTGTTGAGCATGGTCATGATCATCCCCACAAACTCCTTGGGGATGAAGTTGGCAAAAGGCAGAATCTCTGTGCTGATCAGCTGCACCACCTGCCAATCACAGAGCCACAAACATCAGCTCAGCTGCTGAGTGATCACCAGGCCAACCGGCAATGACAGAAACCTGGATTTTTTTTTTTTTTTTTTTTTTTACCAAAAATTAACCTCAACACTGAGGAAAAACACTTTAACCTTAACATCACACATGTTTTTATTTTTACTTAACCTTTATTTAACCAGGAATATATTTACCTCTACATCTATGCTTTCATTCTTCTGGAACTCCTGAATAGAGAGATTATCGGGAGGCGAGCTGCAAAAACAGAAATAATTAACAGGCTTTACATAATGACACATCTCAGCACTTGTAAAAATTGACAGTTTCATATTTCATATGTCAACTTATTTTTTAGTAAAAAAAAAAAAAAAAAAAAAACTTACATACTGTCTCATGAGCAGAAACAAGATAAAGTTAGATATAACATTCTTCTCACTGCTGGGATGAATTAGTATGCAGAGAAAACATTCCCAAAACTAACCACCAGGTGGTGCTGTTGCTTAGCAAAATGACTGCTCCTCCCCACCAAGACTTGATGCTCGATTGAGAGTGTCTCAGCGCAGGACTGCTGATTTCGGGTCAGTTTTCCTCATCTATATCCAAACTTTACCCATTACGAGTTAAAAGGCTAAAGGCTCGGAGATGCTTTATGAATTCAGCCCAACAGCACTACACAAAACGATGGAAACACTGAAATGCTGAGGTGAGCCTAACCATGTGATATGCAGTACCTTTTCGGGAAGAGGAAGTCTTCAAAGGCGTTCGCCAGCTCGGGCCACATGGCGTCAAACTTGCCGGAGGAGGCGTGTTGCCGGGCGACGGGCAGCCCCACAGACAGCACCTTCAGCAGCGAGGACACGGCCAGCTTCCAGGTGCTCTCCGAGGGGCAGGCGTACTTCAGCCCTAGCGGCACCCTCAGAGTCTGCAGCCGGAGGGACATTACTCATTTAAACCTCACTAAACCACTCTACCTTCACTAACATCTCACCTGCAAGAAGTCTAGTCAAAAAAGGAACTGAAATATTTATTACAGTGTTACAACAAACATCAAAGATATAAAGAAAAAAATATAATTCTGCTGAATTGTCCATTTACACACTAAAGCTTAAAATGCAGAGACAGGTAAAACAGGTAAAAAAACAGGTCATTCAATAATAAAAAAGTAATAATGATTATGGAGACACAGAGACTCTTAGGATGCTAGTTGCTGAACTAGACAGGTAGGTTTTGATGTCAGGTAGTCCTATATAATAGACCCTGTTATAACAGAGTGATATAGCTGAGGTTGGGTTATATATTAGTTAACGCTGTGTAAAGGAAGGTCAGTATTCGTGTGGTTCGAGGCCGTACCTTGATGATGTTCTGCAGGACGCTCTCGTTGATGACGGCCTTGTGGCACGCGGTTTTCTGGTACAGATCCACCACCACCTCCAGCGAACGCTCCGCAAACGGCACATAGTTTAGCGCTACCCACTCCGCCTGGGATGGAGGGAGGGAGAAAGGGAGGGATGATGGAGTGAACGTGAGAGGAAAGAAACAGAGAAAGATATGAAGTTGCAGTTAACTGTTCAGGAGATCCACAGCTGCAAACCCCAAATTTCACTGTGACAAACATACACACACACGCACGCACACTCACACAAACGCACACACATACACACACATACACTCACACACACGCACACTCAGACACATGTGCACACACACACACACACACACACACACACACACACAAACAAACAAAAACCGCATACGCTTGTAAAACACAGAGGTAAATAAGGGCGCTTTCACATACACCCAACCCAAAACACCTGGCCTGGATCTCACTAATAAAAAACTGGGGCCAGGGTGTGATGCAAGAGGCATCACACCCTGTATGAAGATACAGGCCTTCCCCACAGGATGGGGAAAGAGACTCTCTCTCTACAGCATCAAAATTACGAAAGGGAAGTAAGAAACATCCCGTCCAAAGCAGCATTGCTGGCTAAAGGATACCCACTGGCTGTCCAGTGTCCAACTCAACATTCACCACTCTACACCTTTTACTTTCTTTCTTCCAATAACTAATGTTTCACTATAATACATGAAAAAGATTTACAGTTGCAATGTTTAGAATTGGAATGCAATCTTTATTGCATTCCATGATGAAAAAAGCACTGAGGTTTCATGATCCCTGTTAAGGTGAAGCAGCACTCAACTGTCAGTCAGTGATTTGTTTGGACCAATCAAAAACTATACTCATTCCATAGCCAATGCAGTCATTGGTCCAAAACATTTAGTCACTGTTATACTACATGGTAGCCCCTCCCATCATTGGTTCAGTGAAACCTGTTTGCCTGGACCGGACCAAATCCAGGAGAAAAACCACTGTTTTGGTGGTGTCTGGGAATCATACCCACAATAGAAGATTGCATAGATCAGAGAGGGACAGTGTGAGTGACAGATCCGTGTGGCACACATGTATGGCCAAGCAGCTCAATAGGAAAAACCTGTCACATCCCACGACAGCACATAAAAATAACTGCGAGTAAAAGTTGAAAACATAACTTTTTTCTTTTGAAAATCTGAAGGTGCTCGTGATCAAAAGGCGAAATGTGAAAGCTCCTCAACTGTACACCATGCAGAGATGGAAGGGGGTATGGGAGAAACCACAAACACAAGCAGAACTCAGACCGAAACCAACGAAACAGAGTGAAGAAACATAAAGCCAGAGATGAGTTCACAGGTCACACAGAAATATACCCCATTCGTAGCGCTCTGGGTTTTGGGCACCCATGTCTATAGCCTGTAATTCCATGCAATCCTCCAACCACAAGATGGCGGTATGGCCAAGACCTCTGCTGAGAGATTGCTGACAAGCATCCTGTCAACTACAGTACTGGAATCACCTAAATTAATAATTTCATTATTCCTTTTCTGAGTGCTGCTTGTGGCTGATACACTACTCAGTTTCATTAAGAAGCATTGACAACAGTATCCAAATAATAAATACATAAATATGCTGTGATACCACTAAAAAAATCTGATTGATGACCTTTTACCAAATGATACTGCGAGCAATACATAAATATGCTGATGAAATGCTACATATTCAAAACAAGAAGATTTTTGCTGATTATTTTGAGTGAAAAGTCTTTAAGAAAACAACTCAAAGGAGTATGAAAACTAACTGAATATAATTTAGAATCTAATTAAGTTCCCCTTGATTTAAAACTGACAGGCTACAGACGTGGACTGCTGAAAACTGAGAGACCTACGCATCACGCAGTGTGAGTAACACAGATGGAGAGGAGGACGTGCCTACCAAAGAGTAAAATGTGCTTCATTCCTCAGTGCTTATGATTCAGACTGGAGTAAACTAACACAGGCTGAAAGAGAGACCACTCACCGGAGCAAACAGTTGGATCTAATGACGATCCATTGCGTTACACAGAAAAAAAAAAAAACAGAATGAGAGAAGATCACAAACAAACGTTAACTTGCTCTCTGTGATCTGGGAGGAGGAAGATTAAAGTGATAAGAGAAGCCAGGCTGAAAGAGTTATAGGACAGAGTTTCACCATAACCGTAATACTCCACTACAGCAGAATTGTACGTGACTTGGAAATTTTAAGTAGGTGTCTTGTTAATGACTACACATGGAATGGTTGTTTCTGAGAATGTTCCATTAATATTTTAAATATTGTGGGAGTGCTCATATATTTATAAATGCAGTCTTGAATGGTTAGTTTTTGTATGAGATCTGCAATGTGATTATTAGGAAACAGGCAGAGCAGATTTAGGTAGCTGTATCAGTAATCAGCCACGTGATAGTAGCTGTTCTCAGATCAGTGCAGCATGAGCAATCGATACCAGCTGCTCTGAAATCAGCAATAAGAGCATCTAAGCAAATGGCTCCTAGATCAGTGGTACCGCTAGCCATTTCACAAGGCATGTTCTCTGGAAAAACCACGGCCATTTTCAGTCCAAAAGACTTTTGATTTATTGCAATATTGTATTCATAGCAATGCACTCAAAACTGATATTTACTGGGCATCTGAGTGGCTCACAGGGTAAGACACCTGAGATCGGGGGTTCGATCCCCGGTGTCACCATTGCCGTCCATGGCTGGAGGTTCCCATTGATGAGGCACAATTGTCCCAGCCTCGCTGGGGATGGTAGGGGGTAAGCCAGCTATGATCATTAGTCTCATCGCTATAGCGACCTCTCCGGTCATGCTGGACCACGAACTGAGGGTGCACTGACTGCGTCATTCTCCAACGTCATAGGTAGTGTGCGATTAGTGGTGCGGCTGCTGTGTGAATAGAAGCGAGAGCGTTGTCATGTGAAGAGGAGGAATTGAATTCCTGCTTTCTTTGCTTCTCTCCACTACCTAACCGAGGCTTTTGAACTCTGATTCCAGTGCGAGTTCCCTCAACACCTCGGCTAGCACTGATTCAAAACCTCCGCCAGCACAAAGACTCAGATCGTCAGATATGATAAGATCAGGAGCTCCTTTGAACGGACACTGACACAGGGGTGAGACAGAGGAACAGGGAGAGGGACCACGTCAATGCAAAGACAGGCACACCAAAAGGCACACAGCAGAAGACATCAGCAGATGCAGTAACAGTCGTAAATTCTCAACCCTAGACAGGTTTGGACGAAGTCAGGGCTTACTGGCAGTCTGTGACATAGTGCAGACAGACAGACAGACGGACAGACAGACATGTGTACAGACAGCATCTCTCACCTGGCTGTACTTGGCGTTAGCGACGTGCTTGGTCTCCAGCTTGCCGAACTGCGGTGGTTTGCAGGAGAATTCAACGAATAAGAGCAGCTGGTCAAAGATGGCGGGATACATCACCTGCATATTCTCAGGGCCCACGCAAATGGCCTGCAGCGGGCAGAGGAAAGGGCAAACCCTTCAGAAGAATCTCACCTTTCATGACTTTAAATTGGGAAAAAAAGGATGTTACTATAATTGCTATTATTTTTATAATTGTTAATAATTTCGGTATTGCCAGAGGGACTGCAGTACCACTCCTGTGCAGCAGGTGGCAGCACCCCTTACCTTCTGCAGCACATCCAGTGCGGTGAGCACAGCCTCCTGCAGGCCGGTGAGCACAGCCTCGGTGTATGAGGGCAGGATGAAGGGCGAGGCGTCGGAGCTGATGGGGACAGACACCGCCCCCTGCAGGATGACGCCCAGCTTGCGAAGGTCGTCCATGCTGAACCCAGCCTTCACGTGCTGGTAGAGCGCCGGAAAGATCTGCACCAGCGCTGTGAGGAAGGGCTGGCTGGGCACGAACGCCGGCTTGTCACCGGCGGCAGGCGGCCGTGTGCACTCCGTGCCCGTCCGGTACCTGTTTAATTTCACCATCATTCATTCAGTACACGCTCTACATTTAGTGGACCCTCCGGATAAGACTGTCTGCCAAATTAATGTACTGTAAAACAAGAACGGGCAGTACATATCTGCCATTAAGAAAGAATACCCAAAGACTTTCAGAGAATCTACATTATGGGCACCATTTGTACAGGCAGACACTAATTATATAGACCTCAGCAAACCAAGATAGGATTCCATATAAAGACCAAATACAGGCATGGAAAAATGACATTTTTGGCTATATATAGACGCAACACAAATAAAATGTACTCTTATTATTTTTGGGGATTCTTACCAGGTGTTCCAGGCAGACCACCAAAGCGCCGAATCCTCCAGCTCGTCCACCTGCAGCGGCTCCACCCCCTCATATCGGGCAAGCCGCTCAGCCACCGAATCGGAGCGCGGGAGGGTGAGGGGGAGGGGCCTGCCGGGGCCGGAGGCAGGGACAGGGTCCGTGAGGGCGGGGACACCCATGGCGGTGAGCGCGTCGGGGGATTTCTCGGCGTCGCGGGCGGGCGTGGTGATCTGCAGGATCTCCTGGAAGCTCTTGAGTGCCGCCAGAGAGACCTCGTTGTTCTTGCTGAGCGCCGCGGACTGGATGTGATCCAGCAACACCTCCCAGGCTTTGAAGAAGTCACCTGCAGGGAGCAGGGGGGGCAGCAGCAAGGAATTATGGGAGAGAGGAAAGAAACTACCCATGAGAGCAGAGGAGAGCAAGGGTTCAGCTTCAACTGTACTTGAACTTTCATTTTTGGCATACATCTGACAGAGATCGTTTTCACTACTTGAGGCTTTTCTGGATCTGTTATTTATTTTCTGCCACATAAGCAATGTTTTTGTAATCCATGTAGACATTTTTCTGGGCCAACCAAATCCACCCTAGGAATACTAAGGGCACTGATATGCTGGCAGGCTGCCTTTGCTAAAAAAATAAAATTAAAAAATTAAATAAAAATGCATGTTTTCCAGACATTATCAGAACCTGGCCATTTGATATCGAGACCATATTATATGTAACACTGAAGACCAAGAAAAGTCTCTCACCTGATATGCAGGTTGAAAAAAACATAGACGTAACTTTACTCAAAATAAAATACTCTGTTGTGAGCATTGCATTATTAATCTAGAGCACTGAAGTAGCCTTGAGTGTTTAAAAACCACCTGCAGCCTGGCTCTGCCTGACCCCAGGTAACCCTGTCCGCCCACTCACCCAGTGACTGGAGCAGGTATCTCCGCGTGTTGAAGATGCGGGCGACCCCGGCGAGGGACAGCACCCATGTCTCCGCCCACTGCTTCTCGGCCGTGTCGCGTGAATGGTGGATCAGGATGTTCCCGCCCCCAGACTCAATCTTCTCCTTGTCAGCTGTGGTGGAGGACTTCCTTACACAGTCCAGCAAGACGAAGAGCACCTGAGGACAGTGACCGTTACACAAATATACATTAATATTACACATACATAAGATATTTTATTATACATTAATAACTATCCATCATGATATAAAATAAAATACAGAGGAGATCTTTTGTCATTCACAGCACATTCAAAGGAAAGATTTGTACTCCTAGATTTCTATTTTTCTTGACCTTTCTTGACCTTCAGCAAACTGAAGTGGTTTTGTTTTTAGCTGTACAGCCTGCAGAGGTTTATTGCTCTCACAGCGCAGAGACCTGCAAAAGAGGTACAGCCAGACTGAGCAGGATGAGTTCCCTGTCAAGTTTGGTTCCTCAAAAGGTTTCCTTCCTATCGGTTTCATTTAGGGAGTTTTTTTTCCTCGCTAATGTCACCATAAGCTTGATTTCATGGGAGTCGAGTCCTGGGCCTACTGTAAAGCATAATGTGGCAAGCATTTTTTGAAATGTTCACCAGCATATCTCTTGCTGAAATGGCTTTTAATCAATAATTACTATACATTAATCAAATAAGTTTTAATCAAATATATTCCAGAAACGGTGTGGTCTCATACATTAAGCTAAAGAAATAAATTTGGCTTGATGTGAAACTGGCTGGCTGGCGGCGGTCGGGCACCTTCCAGACGACGGTGTGCCAGGTGGCGGGCTGCAGCAGTGTTCCGTGGGCGCTGATGGTGGAGAAGAGTGTCTGCCCAGCACTCTTGCGCACGGCGGGCCGCGGGTCCACGCACAGCTCGCCCAGCTTGGCGTACAGGCACAGCCACAGGCAGTCGAAGGGCGGGGCCGGGTGGAAGGGCCTGTTCAGGGCCACGCCCTTCTCCCGAGCCTGCTTCTCCAGCACCGCCTCCTCCCGGTTCAGCTCCTGCTCGATCTGCTCCCCCCGCTGGTAAAAGTAGTCTGAGATGTTCCACTGCGGAAGGCAAAGGGGGAGGGAAGAACCATGAGCGAGCGAATCAGTCACTTTGTTTGTCATACAGCTGCTAATATGTACATTTTACTTTTTTCCCCATCCCGATCTCATAAGAGCTGTTTAGCCACCCGCAGCAATCCTTTTCAAGCAACCCTGGAAGCGGCGGCCATCAACATGTGACTTACGCAACGACAGGCCCTTCCCAATTTGAATCGACATTCACTCACACTTCTCACATCAGCAGCTGCTAAAAATTATTTACATAAAATGAGCAACTGCAGCAACATACTTTGTTCTGCATGAAGTGCTTGTCTATTGATTCTTTTCTGGTAAAATAAATCTGTGTCTTCATTTGTTGCTCTCATATTACAAATAAATGCATCAAATAAAATATCTGGATTGCTGCGTTCAGTTTAACAGCCCTGGAGTAAATACCGTAACTTAGTGATGGGTGTCAGTCATGTGACCTTTTTGCTTTTGCTGCAAATGTTAGGACTGAAACAGTATTTGACTGTGGGGTCAACAGCTCACTGGCAAGTAAATAAGGATCACTACTGAAACGCCACTGTATTTCACCTCTCTTAACTGACTGAAGAAGTACAGTAGGACAAGTGACCATAGCACTGATTCAGGTGTAAAGGTCATGACACGATCACCCTAGGTAGTGTGTCATGTAACAAAGGTGACGGTCGTCCGAGGCTCTCACCAGGAGCCCGATGGAGGTCAGGCTGATGTTGAGCTCCTGGTTCTGCAGGCCGAAGCTGCCGGCTACCTCCACCACGATCTGCAGGCACGTGCAAGGCATTGTGGGTAGGAAGTCTGTCACCACTAACTGCAGACACTGGAAGGCTGTTCGGATCAAAGACTCCCTGTGTAAAAACAGAAGCGTGGGTGATTAAGAGCTTTAAATCTGGTCATAACAGGTACTACACTCAATGATATGGACTTACGGTCATAGCACAGGGAAACATTTGTGATTGGTTCAAACAAGTGATTCATTAACCCCGAATTGTTGTGACAATGAGTGTTCTCTTACTCCTGATTGTTATGATAATGACACTATTTTCTCACCCCAAAACATTATTATGATAGAATTATCTTACTCCTGGTCATTACTGTAATGCTTGTTACAGTAGAGACAGTGTTCTTTCAACCCCGACTGTTGTGGTAATGAGAGTGTTCTCCTGTCCTCGGTTGTTGTGGTAATTCTCTTACCCCTTGTCATTACAGTAATAGAATTGTTCTCTTACCCCAAGTCATGACAGTATTCTCTTACCCCTCATTATTACAGTAATGGCAATGTTCTGTATTGACAGTATTCTCTTACCCCTGGTTGTTACAATAATAACTGTGCTCTCTTAACCCTGGTCATTACAGTAATGACAGTATTCTCTTACCCCTGGTCGTTGCGGATGGCTCCGATCACACCCAGCACCAGGGGCCACCCGGGGCCCAGGCTGTCCCCCTGGCTCTGCAGGATCTGCAGCACGCTCTCCAGCTGCTTCTGCCGGATGTCTGCGTGCAGCACGTTAGACAGCTCCTTAAGCGGGTTCAACAGCAACAGCTGCAGCCTCTGCAGGAGAGGAGGGAGGGGAGGGGTTAAAGAGGCAGTGGGAGGGGATAGAGTGGGAGTGGGAGGGCCAGGAAAGGGGGTGGGATGGGTCAGCAATAGAGAGGGAAGAGTTAGAGAGGGTGTGGGAAGTGTCATGGAGAGTGGGAGGAGCCAGAGAGGGAGGGATCAGGGAGATCAGGGAGTATAGAAGGAGTGGGATGGGTCAGAGACAGAATGGTTCAAAGAGGAACCTGGTTCTGGGACAGCGGGGGTTTTACCTGGTTCTGGGACAGAGGGGGTATTACCTGGTTCTGGGACAGAGGGGGGTATTACCTGGTTCTGGGACAGAGGGGGGTCATGTTTGTATGCCAGTCCTGCTTTGATCAGGGCCGTCACAGCCTCCGCCCCCCACTCCCTCATCCTGGAGTTAGGGTGCTGACAGACCTGAGGGGCCACACAGGAGCACATCAGCACACAGGGAGGGAGAGAGGGAGTAGTGCAGCAGCAGCAGGGACCGAAGCAGCTCTGTTCCGTCCCATATTGATTACCTCACAATCAGAACCAGCATGGACGTGATTGGTCAGCTCATCAGAGCAGCAATCTGAACAGGGGGTGGGATTCTCATCATTCACATCCTCACAGCACAAAAGGCGATGTTGACAGTCCCGATTTAGCCAGTGTCCCATATTTCAACCAAAAAACAACCGTGTCAAAGATTGTGATTCTGTGCATATAGCAATAATTGATTTTCAATGTCTCAATCATGAAAATAACAACAAAAAAAACTGAAACGGTCTGTGAAGTGAGCTGGAAATCGACATGGAGTATATTCCATTTGTGTGCATGATGAACACAGCAGGAAGCAAACTGAGCTCCAGCAGAGGGTAAACATCTGATACTCTTGCGGTTGGTGATCCCTGAGCAAACAGAGACGAGCACAAACCAAAGAGAAGGGCTCGATTTTTCAGGTTTTACAGGAGCGTGGGGATTGCGAAGAGAGTTTCTGAGCTTACCTTCTGCAACACAGACACGGGAGCAAAAGAGAGGAGACAGAGAGAGGGACAAACGTGAAGAAGAAAACATCACACACACACACAAGCACGTGCACGCCCAGTGTTCACAGGTACATGCACAAACGGACAGCGGCAAACTACAGCTAAAGAACAGGACAGGTGAAACTGACAGCAGAGGGAACCGTCATATATACACTGTGATTAGCTCAGCTGAAGAAAACCTCCCTGAAGAAAACCACACAAATGGCATACTGTCAGCATCGCAAAAAAACCTGATCTCCAAAACAGACTAGGATGTAAGCTCACGGTTCATTTAGCAAAGTCAGAAATGTCACAGATAAATATACAGGGAGAAGGGCATTTTTTTTTTCCCCCCCAACACCAAGAATGAACTCATGCAGCTACCAAACAGGACTGATGTATAATGGATTAGCTTGCCTGTGCAGAATGTTTTATTTCAGGTGGGTAGCTGTTTATAATCCAAGCCAAAATTCATAATTCACATTGCAGTTATGCAGTCAGTGGTGAGACAGTAGTGTGACCGTCTCTGACCGTTCCTTACCTCCAGTAGGTGACCAGTCAAAGGCCTCCACAGAATCTCAATGCGATCCATGTTGACCAGACCGGTCTCAAGAAGCTTAGCTACCGCAAACAGGGAGGGCTCCTGAGCAAGAGGAACAGAGATAATGTATCAATGAACCAATACACGGAGTACACACAGCACTGCATAAATGTTCAGATTTAACAGTCTTTTATGTGGAGGACAGTACCTTGTTGTTGCCATAGGCCATTTCCATGGCTTCCAAAGACAGGGAGCAGAGAGCGTTGATCAAGTGGTGCAGGGACACATCATCCAGGTACCTGCAAAAACACACAAGCATGTAAGCACACACACACTCACACACACACACACACACACTCACACGCACGCGCACACACACACACGCACGCACGCACCCGCACACACACACACACACACACTCACACGCACGCACACACGCACGCACGCACACACGCAATGGTTCATAATGGTCCTTACTGGGAGCTCTCAAACAGCCTGGAGAGGATGTTGGAGATGACTGGCAGATCGGTCATCACTGCTGTGGTCAGCACCTACAGACAGGGAGGAGAGTTTGACCTTTTACCCATTTACCAGATGCCCTTACCCAGAGCATCTTACTCACCTCACATGGTTATCATTTACACAGCTCAGCCAGCACTGGCACAAAGCTCAAAGCTCTGACTGTTTTTTGTTCTTGATCCAGTGTCCAGGGGAGCACTGAGGACTCACCGTGCTGGGTCCCTCCACTGCCCTGCCGGGCTTCAGTGCACCACCACTCCCAGGCTTCAGGCCTAAGATCCATACGAGGTGCTGAAGCACAGAGAGAGAGAGAGACACACAGAGAAATTCACTCTAACCGCATTACACAGGTAGCATATCCAGGTAGCCAACTAGCATGCAATATATTTGGAGGTAGCTGCAATCAGTTGACAGCAAACTAGCTAGGTAATTCAACCATTTTGTTGCCTAGGTCACCTACATAAAATTAGCAATCTAGCTTTGATAGCTACACAGATAGTTGGCTCTGATTAGCTGATAAGCATCAAGCAATTTACTTAAGTCATAGCATTAGATGGCATAACCAGGCAATGTTCGTGAACAAGCTAACAGCCTCCAATCAGCTGATGAGCAAGGAAGCTAGCTATGTAATTCAAATATGGATAGCACTACTAGCTAAACAATGATTTGGTACAGGGAGAGAGCTACACCACTAGCTAAGTACTGATTCAGAACAGGGCTGTGCTAAGTGGTGATTCAGCGCAGTGTGGGGGTTTGCACCTGCAGGGTGGCCAGCACCAGCTGCCAGGACGTCCCAAGAACTGCGCCGTGACAGTGCGCCAAATTCAGCAGAGTCCGCATACACTGGATGTTCTTCGCCGTCAGCTGAGGGGGGGGGGGGGGACAATTAGATGAAATAAATTTAGTATTTTATGTTTTATATAGGCTTTGGTAATATTTCTCTGGTTGTCATGCCAATACATCACTGCTGAATTAAAATGAATTAAATCTGAGAGAGAGAGAGAGACAGAGTGAGAGAAAGAGAGAGAGACACACAGAGGGAGAGAGTTGCAGGCAGATAAAGAGGCATACAGGGAGAGAAAATGAGAATGAAAGAGTGTAGGGTTAAATACAACATGATACAAATGATCAAATAAAAGACACAGAACAGAGAAGTTGTCTGAAAAGCAAGTTTTTCATCCTGAAACAGGAGAAATTCATTCTCCTCTCTCCTGTGTGGTCGTGATCACTTAAGCAGTGGAGGGCAAAAACAATCTGCTTTAATTGGTGCTTAGAGGAAATGCAAAGCGCAATCAAAGTGATGAGAGGATTGGAAGGCACTCAAGCACACCACTACCGCAAAGCAATTCCTGCAAATTAATCAACAAAACATCACAGGATGTAAGGCAGGTGAACTGTGAATTAGCAGACTAAGTTTTACTAGTTTATTTATGAACGACATTTGGAAGCTAAATTTACGATTTTCCAGGATTCATTTTTGGTGCAATAGCCAGGGTGACTTTCATGAAGTGGGACTACATTTTTATGCACATTAACTGAAATCTTTAGTGCGTACAAAATTCTTCAGCGACAGAAGACCTTTGTTTGTCACTGATATTTCAAGCCTTGATAGCAAGTCACCATTACACTGAGTTATCAAAAAGGATGGATATATATTAGCTTGCTGTGAAGATTTCTTTCTTGTAACCTGATCAGTTTTCCAAATTTTATTTGAGATATCTTTTGATCACCTCCCATTACCTTTCAACACCACTCCAGAGCGATAATATTTCCAAACAGCCTGGGGGAGAAAGCACAGTGAAGCATGTGCTCACTCCCCCAGGCTCTGAGCGAGGGCGGGGTACCTACCACCACAGTGCCCTGGGGCTGGGCGGTAAGGGGCTGCCCCACCGCCACCACCTGCTGGTGGGACTCACTGGAGGGGCTGATGATCTGAACACACTGCCCCTGGATGGAGTACGCTGCGGAGGATACATTACACACATTATACACACATTACACACTCACACACATGTTACACATTACACACACACACACACACACACACTGCCCCTGGATGGAGTACGCTGCGGAGGATACATTACACACACACATTACACACATTACACACTCACACACACACACATTATACACACACACACACACATTACACACACACACACACACACACACACACACACACACACACACACACACACACACACACACACACACACACTCACACACTCACACACACACACACTCACACACACACTCACACACACACTCACACACACACTCACTCACTCACACACTCACTCACACACTGCCCCTGGATGGAGTACGCTGCGGAGGATACAGTACACACACACATTACACACACCCACACAAACACACATTACACTCTCTCACACACACACATACACATACACACACTACACTCTCACACACACACACACTACACTCTCTCACACACACTCACACACACACACACACACACACTCACACACACACACACACACACACAAACACACACACACACACACACTCACTCTTGTTGGAGAGGTTGGCGGCAGAGCTGCTGAGGATGGTGAGGGCGTAGTGTGGCGGGAGCGAGGCCTTGCAGATGGCAGTGATGAAAGCGTCCCGCGGTGTCACCAGGCCCAGCCGCCCACAGAGTGACGCCATTGTTAGTTCCGCCTTCAGGATGTTCTCTGTGGCCGTCTCGTCCGTGCTGGAGGGGACAAAGGGGTGAGAGAGAGGACAAAGCCACTATATTACAGGATCAACTACACAACCACTGTCCACACCTTTAAGGCTAGCTGCATCGGTCAGCAGCACAGAATAACAGTTAGAGGGGTCAGTACCTGGCGTCAAGCAGGAGGGAGAGGGCAGCCAGGAGCCCACACCAACAGGCACTGACCATTTCCTCCCACACCAGCTGGGCACCTGTGACAGACAGAGGGACAGACGGACAGACAGACAGAGAAGCACACGGACAGGGCTAATGGTTAGAGATATGTCTGCTGTAACCATGGCTTTTCTTAAAAAGAAGAAACAAAACCACATATTTTGCAGGTGCACAGCATTTAAGGCATCAACCCTGAATATAAACAGATTAAGAGGAATGGATGGGAACTCCAATTAGGAAAAAAACACAGGCTTCATGAATTACCATTATGATCAAATTATATGCAAATGGCTCTCACAGGAGCAGAGCCTTGCTGTTCATGTTGATGAATACCACAAAACTGCATATGACCACTAGAGGGCACCCAAGAGCTTCACACCCACCCACCCCACGAATGGAAACCACATGACATGGACCACTTTGAATGCATTTATCCCTGAGATATCGCTAGTGGGAAGTCAGCCTGAAAATCAATGATAAAAAATTCTCATTTCTTAGAAGACTTTAATGCCACATCTGGTTCTGCAGACTTTTCCTTACAGCTTTTACCTGTCATACCAGGAACACATTTAGTTGCCCTTCTCTGCACTTTCCTAAGAGTTTCACTTTTCCAGGATCAGCCTGTTCTACACAAGCTGTACCAGCTGCTCACCAGGTTCCTGGCTCTGGGGATCGTCTGGGGGCCCCTGGCCGGGCCCCAGGTTCGATGTCCCCCGGGTGGCAGCCGCCTCCTCCTCGCTGGCCAGCTCCCTCTCGATGAGGGCTGTGATACCGCGCACCAGGTCCAGCAGGGCGCTGAAGGCCACAGACATGGCATAGCCCTCGGGGATGGAGGGCGGTTCCACCTTATCCAGCATCTCCAGGCTGGGGGGGGGACACACGGCACCACAGAACAGCGGTCAGGTCCATTTCATTTCCATCTCTTCTGCTAAAATGCTCCAGCCAGAATTGCCCGACTGTGTAGACTGGTTTAAAGCTTCAGGTTTATTGTGAGAAACATCATTGCATAATACATAAGTTCTGAGATAAGATGCTTTGAATTCCTATTCGAGACAACCAGCCAAAATAAAAGGCCAAAATTCAAAATTAATACACAAAGAGTTCTGAATAAATAAATAGCCGGTGTTTTCTCATGCTACAGAGCCACAAATAATAGATCATAATAAAACTTTAACACAGTTTGTATCTATTCATCCTTTATCCTTTTATTGTGTTTTATTTGTGGTGTTATTTCGTTTTGCTCCTGATCTTTTCAGTGTGCGTCATTTTTCAAACATTCTGATGTATATTTGATTTTTTTAGAACTATTTCCTGTGAACTCTTTGCTTGGGTCACGGCAGCACTACTTGTTCATAATCCAAATCACCTGCAGACACCTGCCAGCATCAGTAGATGCAAGATTCTGTTCAGTGTTTTCGGTGTTGTACAACGTTGCATCATTTTACTCCAGGGATTTAAAACTCTGCTCCTGGAGGCCGGTAGCGTCTGCAAGTTTTTGAAGTTTCCGTTCAAACAGCACTATAAAGGCCAGTAGACTCCAGAGAGTTGATTATGTGTAATTAATCTCTTGAGTTCTGAAACAATGAAAATCAAGATTCACTATGACTTTAAAGTTAGGATTTAGAAGCAACTGTCTTCAGATGTACCTTTGACCATTGTCACTTGCATGGGTTTCACAGTGAAGATTAAACATTTTTCTCCCAGGCAGAAAACCGCCCTTCCCAGAGTACTCCAGGTCACAAGCTCAGGGTCTTACCCACAATACCACACTGTTATACCATTACAAGATTCTGCCATTTGCTGCTTGTTGTAAACCTGGGTAAAATCTACACTTGAACTATTTTAGATTGAAAAATCTCCTGTAGATTCCTGAGAATTTTCAAAACAACCTCTTATCCAATCAAAATATGCAACATTTTCATTCTGACATAACAATGAAAACAGATGCCACTTTTTAAGTTGCCATCGAATTTCCAGCAGGAGATATTAACTGGTGCCTTAAGGGTTACAGAAATCTAAATATTTTCTTGACCCAGTTGAGGTCCTTTGCCACAATGCCACATTGCCTTTCTGAAGCAGGATTCTGGCGCTTTCCGTCCGTGAACAGTGTGTTTACAGTCAGAATGAAAGCCAAACACTCATCATTTCATAAGCTGCAGACACCAAATCCCTTTAACCAGATTTGATGTACCCACCAGATACCAGCTCTGTATAATTTCACACTGAAATTTCTGTCTCCCTCCCTTTGAAGCCAAAACCTCTGAAATTTCATTAAGTGGTGTGAGCGACTAAGAACACTACTGTGGCAATGGGCATTCTGTTCTGTTATCAACCAGAACCTGGTGTCTGGAGAGCCTAAAATAGGGGTAAACAATCCTGGCCCAGGATACCTCCAGGGTATACTGGTTTTTGCTTTAACTTTGAAATTAGCCACCAATGCAGACCCAACACACAACAGGAGGGGAGTTACCTGCGTGACCAACTCATGCTAATTGATGCTAATCGACCAATCAAGTGCTGAGAAACAACAAACACTAGCACAAAATGTAGCCTTTCAGGTTCTGGAATGCTACCCCTGGTCTAAAGAATCTAAGCCGATGACCTCACCATTGGACTTCCTGTCATGTGCTTGACTGGCCTCCTGTTTCCTCTGAGTCAGTAGGACTGCACCTCTGTACCAGTCACATCCCACCAATCACAATCTCACCCAATGACACAATAACCAATCAGGGCGGCCCAATCACCAGCCTGAAAGGACAAAGCAGCTGATGTCACAGCATTATGCCCGGGAGACAAACGTGAGATCAGCATCCTGCCATAAGGTCAAAGGTCAGAGCTGAAGAGCTCACATGTGCAGCCTACTGTGTTCGGCTATGTGCTGAACTTCTCAGAGGCTACAGGAGGTCCCAGGGAACTCAAAAAGGCAAAGTGAGGACATCCAATCAAATCGCCCCAATTAGACAAAATGCTTGCACAGCTTGTTTGGACAGCTGCAGTAACAGGGAGTTTACCCACACTGTCCCAGAGGGCATTGCTGCAGACTAGTCCTGCATGTGGAGAGAGCCAGCTCACTGCAATCCTCCCCACCAAAAACCCCCACAAATCACAGCTCCTCCAGCTGTTAGGTCACAAAATTAAAATGTTTATAGCCAAACCTCTACCTTCCCTTAGACAGCTGACTTTCCTTATTTTAGAATAATTTTTTGATCAGGTCTGACAATTCTTTAAACAAAAATTTCCATTTTCACAATCTCACACTGAAAAGCATCTGTTTTCTTTGCCCGATACCCTAAAAACCTCTGCAGGTCTAGGGTCATCTAATCTTGCTCAATGAGACAAATTCTCTTTTCTTATAAACCTGTTATAAAGAGATAAATCACTAGT
The DNA here is from genome assembly GCA_019788955.1 of Albula glossodonta. NCBI lineage: Eukaryota > Metazoa > Chordata > Actinopteri > Albuliformes > Albulidae > Albula > Albula glossodonta. Next base: position 21,344 of record JAFBMS010002082.1, read on the forward strand.
TTCCTGTAATAAATGTGTTATAACGACATGTCCTCTGTTTTGTAAAATGTGTAATAATGGGGCTAGATCACCCCTCTGGCCTGCTAGATGTGTAATATTGCAGGTACAGGTGCAGACAGGTTGTGTGGTACTCACTAGGTGGCCTTGGCGCTGCCCTGCACGCTGACGGTCATGAGTGGGATCCAGGTGCCGCGGTACTCAAAGGCGGCCTGCGTGGTCAGACCCCCGCCTGCCCCCGCTGCTCCTGGGCCACTCTGAGAGGCTGCCTGGCCGCCGGAGCCTGACCCTCCTAATGGAGACACATTTAATCAGGTAACTGTGCTGTGAGCAACACTGTAGCAATGTATGTGAGACACAGCAAAGCAATATAGGAGATACCAGAGAGACACAGGAGACACTACAGAAACAATCAACACACCAGAGCAACATATAAAACACCAGGGAATTACAGGAGACACCATAGAAATATATGAGACACTGGAATAACTCAGCACCAGAGAAATACAGGATACACCACAGGAACCCAAGAGCATTATGGGATTATTTAGGCCTCGTAAAAATGTGAGACACCAGTGAAACACAAGAGACATCAATTACATAAGAGAGTTACCACAGCAACATATTAGAGATTCATTATTGTAGCAAAAACATTCTGTTTACTTAACTGCACCCAGTCCGACCCATACAGACTCAGCAAAACACTCTCTCTCCCGCTGAGCTCATGAATACACATGAAAACAGGAGCCTTTGGGCGACTTTTAATTACTGATGATTGGCAGTTACTAAGATCCTGCCCGACCCATGGCGTGATTGGAATCAGACCGGGATGAGTGCCTCGACACTTTACGTGAAGGAGGAACGCTTCCAGCTGGGGCAGGACTTTAACAGAGCGAGCTGCGGTGCAGTGACTAAATTTAACATCTCTGACACATGCCAGCTATGGAGGTGTCATGGGGGAGAAACTGTCGCTGGCAGAGAGACTGACTGGATGCACCCAGTCGTTTATACATCAGCCCTCTCCATTGGTGTGTGCTTAGCACGCCAAACTAAACACCTTCCCCAGAGGTCACCGACAAATACTGGCGAACGGTTTCCAAAATGTACATTAAAGCATTAGAAAAGGTGACCACATACTGTGAGGGGAATAGGCCTGCCCCATGTCCCAAAAGCGCACTACATACTCCACACTATTATGGTGATGCTTCTGCTTCCACCATTTTGTTTGAAATTTTCGGTTGCAGGAGGCGCCTCTCCTTCCATTGCATGTTGTATTTTGGGAGGGTGGGTGCGTGGTTTGGGGTTTTTGGGGGTTAGCACTGACCAGGGGGCGCGTTTGCAGCGGCCTGATTTCCCACGCTTGGCACGATGAAGAGGGACTGGACGAAGGAGCCCAGGGCGTTGACGATGTCCCTGAAAACCTTGGTGGAGTGCGGCTTCATGTCGTAAGACTGGCAGAAGGACCTGAAATGAAGGGGAGACACAAACACACGCTGAGTCACCACATCACAGAGTCACAAAGCCTGCTTTTACATCACTGAGGTCAGAGATGGACCTGGCACACCCAATGTCTACAGTCAGGCCAAATACCAGAGATCTGTCACAGCACAGCGCTCATAAGCAGTAGTGTGAGTCGCAAAAGCAGTGTGATAGTCACAGTATTAGCAGTGGTGGTAGCTATAGCAGTAGTGCTATATGTAACACTAGCTGTAGCTGTAGCAGGAGCAATAGCTGTATAAGCAGTAGTAGTGGTAGCTGCATTGGCAGCAGTAGCAGTAATGGTATTTGTAGCAGAAGCAGTAGCGTTTGCAGTGGCAGTAGCAGTGAAGGTGCCTGTTGCCGTAGTTACAGCAGAAGCAGTAGCGGTAGCAGAAGTGGTTACAGCAGCAGTAGCAGCAGTAGAAGTAGCAGTAGTGGTAGCAACAATAATTACAGTAGCAATAGCAGCAGTTGTAGCAGTAGTGGTAGCGGTAACAGTAGCGGTTACAGTAGCAGCAGTGGTAGCAGTAGCTTTAGCTCTAGTAACAATAACAATAGCAATAGCAGTAGTGGTAGCGGTAGCAGTAGCGGTAGCAGCAGTTGTCACAGCAGCAGTTACAGTAGCTGTAGCAGTAGTAATAGTCATATAAGCAGTGGTAATGGTAGCTGTATTGGTAGCAGTAGCAGTAGCGGTAGTGGTTACAGTAGCAGCAACTGTAGCAGTAGCAGTAGCGGTAGCAGTAGCGGTTAAAGTAGCAGCAGTTGTAGCAGTAGCGATTACAGTAGCAGCAGTTGTATTAATAGTCGTATAAGCAGTAGTAATGGTACCTGCATTGGTAGCAGTACCGGTAGCGGTTACAGTAGCAGCAGTAGTAGCAGCTTTAGCTTTAGCAACAATAACAGTAGCAGTAATTCTCCCTCTTTACCGCAGCAGGTGCGGCTGCACACACAGCCGGTGGATGGACTCAACCGCCACTGCCCTCAACCACTGCGGCTTCTCACCGTCCAGGAACTTCACCAGCAGAGACAGGAAGATCTCACACTCCGTCACCTGCACACACACACACACACACACACAAACACACAGATAAACAGTTACTCACTGCTTAGTATAGGTCAAATAAGCACAAAAACGATGACACTGCTCTGTGCTGTGACAGTCCACTCAATGCTCTAAGTCACTTACAAACACCTAAAAGGAGAACAGGCTGCTGAAATGAAAGGGTCTCATAAAAGCTCTTTTAACAGCGGAGTCGGGCGCCTGAGTATCTCCCAGAGAGCATCAGTCACAGTCGGCATCGCTAACGTCTCGCAGCCCTGGCTCTGAGGCCCCCGCTGTACCCAGATGTGTCAGACGGCAGGCAGATCAAACAGCCTGTCTGCGTAAATGATGAGACAGAAGGAAGAGATTCCCCCGCCAGCCACTGAGGCAGGAGGCACCCCAGAGCTACGCGCAGGCCTGCAGGGGGATATCAATCCCGCAGCACACATGGAGACTGTGTTTGTGAGAGTGTCCGTGTGTGTGTGTATATATACAAGCAGTGTGTGTCTAACTGTAGTTTGTATTTACAGTGTATGTATGGTGGGAACAGATTCCTACATAGTGTGTGTGATGTATTGTGTTTGTGTGCATACTATAAATATATACTGTCTATAGTGTTGTGTGTAAGTGTAGGTGTGTTTGCAACTATATAATTGTATGCCTCTATAACTATATGGTGTATGCTCTGTAGTGTGTGTGTGTGTGTGTGAGTGTGTGTATGTAGTGTGTGTGTGTGCATGTGTAGTGCGCATGTGTTTGTGTGTGTAATGTGTGTGTGAGTGTGTGTGTGTGTGTAATGTGTGTGTGTGTAATGTGTGTGTGAGTGTGTGTGTGTGTGTGTGTGTGTGTGTGCATGTGTAGTGCGCATGTGTGTCTGTGTGTGGTGTGTGTGTGTGTGATGTGTGTGTGGGTGTGTGGGTGTGTGTGTAATTGTGTGTGAGTGTTGTGTGTGTGTCTGTGTGTATGGGTGTGTGAGTGTGTGGTGTGTAATGTGTGTTGTGTGTGTGTGTGTGTGTGTGTAATGTGTGTGAGTGTGGTGTGTGTGTGAGTGTGAATGTGTGTGTGAGTGTGTGAGAGTGTGTGTGTGTGTGCATGTGTAGTGCGCATGTGTTTGTGTGTGTAATGTGTGTGTGTGTGTAATGTGTGTGTGTGTAATGTGTGTGTGAGTGTGTGGTGTGTGTGGGGTGTGTGTATGTTTGTGTGTGTGAGTGTGTGTGTGTGTGTAATGTGTGTAAGTGTGTGTGTAATGTGTGTGTGTGTATGTGTGTGTGTGTGTGTGTGTGTGTGTGTGTGTGTGTCCGTGTGTTGTGTTGTAATGTGTGTTGAGTGAGTGTCGTCATGTGTGAGTGTGTAACCTGTGTGTGTGTGTGTAATGTGTGTAATGTGTGTGTAATGTGTGTGTGAGTGTGTGTGAGTGTGTGTGTGTAGCTCATACCAGCAGGCTGTAGAAGTGCTTGATGAGCACAGTCACCACCCTCAGCAGTCTCATGCAGATGGGGAAGTAGGGCTTCTCCACGGGGGCCGGGGACGGCGCCGCCATGCCCTGCCGGAACTTAATGTTGGGGGAGAAGAGCTTGATGACCAGCGGGCACACACGCTCCTTCAGCAGGAAGCTGAACTCCTGGTGCTGCAGACAGAGAGCAGTACGAGGCGGGGGTCAGAGAGGGCTCCAGTGAAACTCTATGGCCATCCTTCACAGTATGGGAGTACATTAGGGGGGGATGGGGGGGGGGGGGGTGTAACCCCCCAATAATCAAATCCAGCCAATACAACCCGTCCAAATCATCACATCATCACCAGACCTCAACCCCCCCAATGTTCAACCCAAAGTTACGCCATTGCCTCACAGGCTCAGTACTACTTAAATCTGGTAGCTGTTGTCGCACTGTTGTGACTGACAGGAGACAGGACGAGACTCTCTACAGAAAACACCAGCTATTGAAGTTGAAGTTTTTGCAACACAGACTGAGGACAGCTACTCTCCATTTCAGTAACATTGTGTCCAGTTCTGGCATTTCAGAGGGGCGTGTTTCAGACTCATCACAGCGATGGATTGCACAGCAGAGCCAAAAACTATACATGTAAATTATGTATGTGTTATCCCTCTATTCTATAAGCCCTCCGGGAAAAGCTTGTGTGTGAAATATATTATGTTTGGAGGAGAGAGAGGAAATGCACACAGAGCAATGTCAACTGATAAATGCTGTGTACAAGACTGATGGGAGGGGACAAGGTGCGTGTTTACCAATGAAAATAAGACAAGCGGAGAGGGCAGAGGGTAGGTTAAAGTGTCATACATAATTAGCACATGTGATTAGTATTATTTACTGCCTAGTGCTTCCTCATTTGTATTCACGTGCGCTGCTCTCTCCTGGCCTGAATACTTTGAGTAAGAGATGTAAATCTCAAGGGTTTTTTTCTCCTGCATAAATAAATAAATAAAATTTAAAAAATAATAAATTTGTGCCGTGGGAAGACTGGGCGATGAACCAGGAGAGAACCCTATTCCAATCTTGAGGAAAGGAACACATCTCAGACTTCACACTGCGCTCACGGATCCGAGGAGAGGTGTGGAGATACCTGCAGGAACACTCCGGGAAAGTCATTTAAAACCGACTCCAGGAGCTCCAGGCCAAAGGTGCGGGTCATCTCTGTCATCCCCACCAGCCAGTAGGGGGCGTCGGCGTTCACCAGCTGGCACAGGTCCTGCGTGACATCATCATCGCTCAGGGTGAGAACAGATCATCAGAGACATGCTTTCAGAGACAGTGACACTCAAGAATGTTGCCACATAAAAGACAACAGGGAGCCTTCAAAACACATCACATCATATACCAAGAATTTTAACTGAATGCATGATGGGAGAGAAGATTTAAACAAAATGTCTGCATGTGCATGGTCCAGAACTTAGGCGTAATTTATTTCTGCTCACAGCACATTCTACAAACAGCATGATGGGAAATGAAGTCCAACAGCAGGAAATGTCGAGATTGGTCTTTCAGAAGCTTCAGACTCAAAGTCCCATCAACCTCCTTTGGCACGACACTCCCCAGGAGACAGACTGAGGACACCACCAGGCACAGCAACAGCAACAGCAAAATGGGGGGTACAGAGGGACAGGCGCAGGGGTTTTTGGGGGCACCTGGAACAGCATGTAGGCATCCTTGGCGCTGGGGCGCAGGGTGCTAATGGACCTTCGGTTGCTGTTTCCCTGCACTGCCGGCGGCTGCTCCACAATACCTGCAAACCAGGGCAGGGGACAAAACCTACAGGTGAGTGTCATGAAATCATTGGTCATTATTTAATGTGAGCTTCCCGGACAGGGATTAAACCTAGTCCTAGAGTAAAAAAAAACTTTTTCCAGTGGAGATCTTCATTGAAATTTTCTTTTATTCAAGGACTAGACTTAATCAATGTCTAGGAAATGGGTCTATGCTGTTTTACTTCATAAGGTGCTGTTGTGATGTTTTCTGGCTGCATTTTATGTGGAATAAAAATCAGAGTTTAAAACTGAAGCCTAACAAACAAAAAAGAGGAGGAGAAGCCGGATGGGTGTTTGAGATTCATTAACAGATTCTGGACTAAAATCACGAGATGGGCAGCCGTAGACAGAGAATAACTGTGCCTTATCATGCTGCAGTTCAAAAGAAAACAAGGTATGGAGAAAAATCCCTTAAATACGTTTACACCAAGAGGGTTCCTAGGAAAAGCCATGATTTGATTAAGCCACAGCATGCTAAAGCAGGTAGTGTGTCGAGAGAGTAAAAGGACTCTATGGCCTCCTTGTTCTACTCAGAGCAGGGTTAAAATAGCCATCTGGAACTCTTTAACCCTTTAGAGGTACAATTTTAAAAGACTCTGCAGATCTGTAAAGATTTTGAACAACACAGGTTACAAACTGAAAAGTAAAATGACATATGGCATGTTTTACCAGATTCACTTTACTGACTTTACTTGAATGAAATGGAATCATGAAATGAAAGCTGAGAGTGTTGATATTAGGTTGCAAAAAATGGACTTTAATAGCCAAAAAGCTTGTACTTTCATTTTTGGATGTATCAGCTGAAATACATAAGATTGAGCCAAGTAGGGCTTTAAAGTGTGAGAGATTAGATCTGATTCACAGGCTCAAACCACTTATACTACTTAGGAGGAGGGGGTAAAAGGGTGACCTCTGACCTTTATACCGCTCGTCCTCAGCGACCATCCTCTCAAAGACGACGGTGACAACCTGCCGGACGGTGGCAGCTGCGGTGTTGTTGGTGATGTTGTCCTTGGTGAAATGCAGCCGGAAGCACAGGACGATGGCCTGTGGAAATTACAGGGGTATTGAATGTACATTTGAGAGGTTGGAGGTGTATGTGTGTGTGTCATATTACTACTTTAAAGAGGACCTGGTCGTGCACCACAATGTTGGTGGTGAGTGTGTGTGCATGTGTGTGTTATTACTACCTAAGAGAGGACCTGGTTGTGCACCACAGGTGTGTGGGTGTGTGTGTGTGTGTGAGAGTGTGTGCGTGCGTTGTCTTACTACCTTTGAGAGGACCTGGTTGTGCACCACAGTGTTGGTGGTGAGTGTGTGTGTGTGTGTATGTGTGTGTGTGAGTGTGGGTGTGTGTGTGCGTGTATGTGTGTGTGTATGTGTGTGTGAGTGTGTGTGTATGTGTGTGTGTGTGTGTGTGTGTGTGTGTATATGTGTGTGAGTGTGTGTGTGTACTACCTTTGAGAGGACCTGGTCATGCACCACAGTGTGTGTGTGTGTGTGTGTGTGTGTGTGTGTGTGTGTATGTGTCTGTGTGTGAGTGTGTTATTACTACCTTTGAGAGGACCTGGTCATGCACCACAGTGTTGGGGTTAGCAGCACCAGGACCGTCTGCAGCAGCTTCAGCTCCTCCAGCCTTTCTTTCTCCATCAGCTGCCATAGCATGGTGATAATACTACCTGCAGCTGCCTGGAAAACACACACACACACACACACACACACCACCACACACACACACACACACACACAACACACACACACAGAGTCACACACAGAGTCACACACAGAGTCACACACACACTCACACACACACAATCACACACACACACAGTAACACACACACACACGCACACACACACACACGCACACACACAGAGTACTTTTAGTAGGTGCATGTGCGCCTCCATCTGGCTCAAGCACCACTGTCTAAACACAATCCATCTAAGAATTTATCATAATTATCACTTCATCCAGTTCTACACCTACAGTCACATATCACATACATGCACACACATACATACTCACACACACACAAATAGTTATATGTCAAACATACACACACAAACACACATTTCTCTCTATCTCTCTCTCTCTCATTCACACACACCCGATCTGGAGCACACTGCTGAAGGTCAGGGCTTCAAACACTGTCCTTCTGTAACCCATACACTCGCACGACCCAAGGGCTGGTGTACGACAGGTCAAAGGTCAGAGTTCAGCTCAAAGCAGAACAGAGTAACAGCCACCCCATTTCCACAGGCCCCCCAACGCATACACGCACGCACACATACACAGGATGTTTTGTTCTCTCATCCGTCCACTAAACTCTTCAGCCCTGTGAGGCTGTCAGAAGCCCCCCACTAGATGACGAGGATACAAAATCCTGGTCTTTCAAAACAAAAAAATAAAACTATTAAACTGATGCAACTGACTGAAACGACAGCACGTCAGCTGGGGTGAAAGGAACCGGGGGCTCGGCTGTTTAACTGCCCGTCTTTAATTAGTGGCGGGATCGGGGCCCGGCGGCGCAGGGCTGGTAATCGCGGCTCCTTGGCAAGCCCCAGAAAACACAGGCCCCGGGGGCCACACTGAGAGATCGCTTTGAAGAAAAGCTCAAAGCGGGGGATTATAACACGCAGGCAGCTCCAGGAGCGGAGCTTTTAAACATGGCCGCCTGCTGATACAAGGGCCGGCTCGGGAAACAACGATGACGAAGGGGGTGGTGGTTGGGGTGTTGAGTCACTCTTCTTCCTCAACTTTGTCATCTTTGCTGGCTCTATAGAGCTTTGTGATGTGCTGGCATCCTGTACTGGATCGCTCAGATAAACCAGGGAGCTTCAAACCCCTTCTCCTACAGCAGAGAGAGAGAGCTGCTCTGCACGTTCCCTTTACAGACTGAGGGGACTACAGTGCTTCTGCTTAGCTTCTTCTTTCAGATAATCCCACAGACACATATAAACACCATACAAAACACACACACATATGCGCACACACACACACAATGCATGCACAGTCTCACATTCAAACACTCACACTCTTGCACACACACAGTACCTCAGACACTACTTCATGGGACATGAGTCTCTGTATGGCGGCCAGGCACAGCTGGGTGATCTTGGGCTCCTTGGTGCCACATCCCATTAGGAAGGGCTGCACCACCTCTGAGCTGTTCTCCTTCAGAGCTGCAGGGAGAGCACAGACACTAATTAACACTGTGATTTAACACTGCAACACATCAACACTGTGAGTTTACATTGTTCTCCTTCAGAGCTGTAGGGAGAGCACAGACACTAATTAACACTGTGATTTAACACTGCAACACATCAACACTAAGTTTATAGTGTTCTCTTTTAGAGCTGCAGGGAGAACACAGACACAAATTAACACTTATTGAACGCTGCAATGCATCTACACTGTGAGTTTACACTGTTCTCCTTTAGAGTTGCAGGGAGAACACAGATGCTAATTAACACTGTGATTTAACACTGCAACACATCAACACTAACTCAACACTGTTCAGTGGAGTGACAGGAGACACAAACTACTTAACACTGAGACAAATTCTGCTTCACATTCCCACCAATTCTACAGACTCACCAGCTACTCAGCTCCACCTAATTGTTATGACATCACAAACTGTTACTGCATTAAAGTACTGTAATCCAAACCCACAGGGGGAGCTGCTGAGTCTCTCACCCACCTGCCAGGATGTCAGTGTTCCTTGCAGCGATGGTTTTGATCTTCACAATCCCTGATTCTGCCGCCTAGAACAGAAAGAGAAAGCTATTTTGTTAGTTTTGATTTGTTTCATTTTGCATTCCCTTCCTCTTTTCCCCCATCCAAACCAAAACAGTGATCCATCAACCCCACTGAGCTTCTGGGTCCAACTAACTCAGGCAGAAGGATCCGCACAACTATAAAAATTTGCTTCAGTTTCTCTCCATCCTGGAGATGTGACAGCTGTCTCATTTGGAGAACTCATATGAACACATCAGCATCTGGTCAGCCCCATCTTTCAGGTGTCCAGCCGGCCTGAGGCTGAGAAGTTAACCCTCTGCTACTCTTCTCTTACTGGCTAAATGTAGTCTCGCTAATGTGGATCTCTGACGCCAATGCCCAGCTGTAGGATTCTCAGCTGCACCATGAAAAGGCAATGTCACAACCAAAGGGATGAGCAGACTGTCAATTAAATCTGTTTAAAGAATATATACATGGTGAACTTTACACAGTTCTATAAAAAGAGAGATTAAAATTAGAATGTATAATTTTTATTTATGATTAGCTGGCTTTACCAGTGTAACTCTGAAAGAAAGGTTTTTATTCAGTATGTCATTATACTACCTCACACTGATTAAGAAAAAAAAAAAAACAAAACCAGAAAATAAACCAACTGTGAAAACTGCAAACACACACATTTGTTCACTCTCCCAGGCCTAGCCCCTTAACTTTGCCTTACCTCTAAAAAAACAAACACCACGGCAGCAAACTTTACAAGTCGCTTACAAAAATACTTACTGCAAAAAGCTGCCTGGAGCAGCACCGATAGCTATGGCTGGATGCTGAAGAGACCTAAGGCCTACATTGCCCAGCATGCAACAGTCACCGTTATCGTATTCAAGCAGAGAGGCATCCCAGAGGCAACATGCTTGATGTAAAACATAAACAATAATAATTTAAATTTGTACATTTATAAGAAAAGAAAAATGGTTTGATGTATTCATTACTATAAAAATCTAAATAAAGTTATCATCAAAGAGAGGTGGAGGTGAGTTAAATTAAACTTTTTTTTTTTTTTTTTAAAAGTCTACCCCTACATCTTCTGTTGTTTCAGGACACCTCCATGCTTTGCTCAACATTACTGCAGTCTATAAAAATAAAAAAATACACACCGAAGCCCACTGTGTCTTGTCAGGCCAAATGTTGCACTTCAACACAACAATTTTACCATATTCATTTACAGTAACCATATGCGCATACCAGTAACCCACAAAGACCACATGGTCGCCATGCAAATACACGAGGCAGGAACTACATCCTCATTCACCCAAACTGCTGTGCAGTGAGGTGTTATTGAAAAATACGACTGACGGCCATGGCTGTTCGAGGCCCACAGTACCTCCTAGTCTGTTTGGATAAGGCCTGGGAAACAGAGGCTGACTGCTCCGTCACATTTGGGTGTCATCGGTTCGCACCTTGTGTAATCTAACCATAACATAGCTTCAGTTTCAATAAAACTAACCTCCGACAGAAAGCTGAAATGACAACAGCCTAAAGGTGAGGGCTGTCACGATCACCTAATAGGCTAATTGTTATACTGATGATTAAGCAAAATTCACGCAACAATTTCCATCGTTTTATCAAAATATGTTTTTTTTTCCATTTTCACTTTAACTGCATGTTAATGCATGAAATAGCAGCCGTTTTTTCAGTTGCAGTTACGTTTTTTCAGTCTGCTTCCGCCTATGCACCTCCGCGCTCTCCCTCTCCCACGTATGTCTCTCCACTCCT
>JAFBMS010002083.1:0-32590 GCA_019788955.1 Albula glossodonta
AGCTTACAGGGGAAGAACCAACCTTCACTGCCTCTAGACTTCCAGAAATCACTTCACCTCAAACACGCAGCTTAAGAACCTATTTTTTTTTTTTAACCAGAATTTTTTTTTCTGTAAGCTTTCACCATTTAAACATTTCCTGAGTCTCAGTTCACAGTGTAGGAAAGAACACAGAGAACAGCGAACAGCTCGCCGCTGAACGTGAGAAGCCCATCATAATTGTTGGGCTTCAAAAATGTCAACTTAAGATGGAGCATCTGGAACACATGCACTGATCTCTTTTGGCAAGCTGCAACATCTCTGAGGGCAGAACTGGTTGGCATGGAGACGTTTGCGGGTACCACAAAAGAACCACTAGAGGATTTCCAGTCTGCATAGCATCTTAAAACGAAAGTTCCGCCTACAGGAATAACTACCGAACAGTATACCCTTCTGTTACACCACCAGTGCATTTTCCAGTTTGAGTTTAAACCTACACGAGACAGTGATTCACCATAAGTAATAAAAGGCTATTATCGGTTTGTTGCCAAAGCTCAGATTTTGGAATTTGTTTAAATTCTCAACAGAGCTGCCACCTGACCAGGCTAATAGCACCATATGGATATTAGCTTGTCATGCTAACTGTTTGTGGGATGACTTATGGTAAATTCCCAGAATGTTTTGCTTTAATCAAGTGCAAAAGCTTTGGAGGCTAAATGCCATGGGTATTTTTAGGACACTGAGAAATGTCAATCAACTTAGTAGTCAAGGTCATAGATCAAAAAATGTCTTATTACTGTCTAGATCTGACTTACATTTGAGTCAGCTTTGAATAGCTGCACAATCTCATCAACTATGAAGCCAAATAATTTACTTTTATTTAAATCAAGAAAACCAAACAGAGGAGCACGCTTTGGCGGGCTTTTATCTTTCATCTCCAAAGGATATCCAAGGCACGAAAAAACCTTTTTCAATCCACCCTTGCCAAAGGAAATCAAACAATATTAGTAGTCTTAACAGGTATTTATTTAATTTTTTTGGGTTTCCAAGCAGTTGCAAAAAAAGTTTAAGAAAATGAACAACATTGCAGATTTGTATATTTACCAAGCTTTACATCATGAAAAAGGTCAAACCACTTCTTTACTTTACTGGAAACCATTTCCTTACTGTACATGCTGAATTCCAGTTCATTAATCTGGTAATCGGAAAGCACGAGTCTTCTAGCCATGAACCTTACAAGTCTTCCACAAGCAAACAAGCATAATTACTTGAGTCAAATGTGGAAAAAATTAATCTCTGGATAATGTTAGCCAAATCTTCTTTCTTATTCCAAAAACACATTTCATACGGTATGGAACAGAAATAATTCCATTTTTAATCTTAATAACATTGACCTTGTTACCAATGAAAGGATCTGTTATGATCCAGCTACCCCACAACCCACCACCCCACGCCATGCTGTCACCTAAAATGCGCCATTGGAAATGAACAAGGGTAATTGAACGCAATTTCTTTTCTAGCGCATTTCTCTCATAACAGTTCCATAAAAGCCCTTTCTGTTCAAACGCAATGACCTCATTAATGATTAATGGATAAATCCAAATAAGCGCAGTGAGGGGAAAATTATTGCATGTGAAAAGTGCTGTGGGTGGGGGGGTGGGGGGTCATGTCTTATATTTCAGTATTTTGGATCATCACATTGATGACAGTGACCTTCAGAGCGCTTTCATGGAAGCCATTGAGGTAATTTCCATGAATCTGTTTGTTTCTATGTAATGAGTAATGGAATAGCTATTAAGGGATGGTTGTTTGGACTGACCAGTTTGCTAAACACTGTGTATGGTCTGTGGTAAACATACAGGAAGATTTATCTCAAAATGCCGTGCAGACCACAAAAACAAAGAGAGGAATACAGATTGAATTTATATAATTATTTATATAATTGGTTTTTAGATACGTTTTTCAAAAATTGACAAATGAATTACACTCCACTCCCATGCTGGTTGCTCATTGGCTAACATGTCATCACTGCTGACCTCACAATGAGAGGGTCAGTTCAGTTGGAGATGTTCTAGAACTCTTATGTGTTAACGGGTCAAGTGAGCCCTTCATTCAATTCATCAGAATTGAATGCCCTGAAATACATCCTGCAGTTTGATTATAAAAGTTCACTTTTCTTATCTCCTCCCAAAACAATTTCCCACATGTTGTGACATATGCTCTTGCATATATTACAGATGTCCATTGGTTATTCTTTCCATGAAATTACTGAGTAAATGAGTCCTTCTCCAATTTTATGAATATTTATTTATAAAGTCAATTATTTTATGAAGTAAAATCAGGGTTTAGCTGGAGTCGGCCTTTGATTAGAGCACTGATGATAGCCTGAGCATTGGATTGTAATTGTATCTAGCTATGTATAAGACCATAAAAAGATTTGTTTTAAACCTGCTTGGTTATTGTCTCATATGGTGAGTGTGTTTTTTTTATGGCCTCTAATTCTGCACATGAGCCAATATGTTCATTTACAGGTCCAGTCCATGCTGATCCTTCTTCCTCCGGCTGCTGCTTTGCCCCGCCCCTCCAGTCCTGGTGTCTGTCTGTGATTGGCCAGCTGCAGTGAGGACCTGCATGTGCTGGTCTGTCTGGCTGTTCCACAGCTGTGCAGTGTTGATCCAGGTTCTTGGCACTGGGCACTGGCCCAGTCACGTTGGTGGTGTCGGTCCAAAATGCTTCCCCACAATGTGTCAAACGAAGAGGGAGGACCAAAGTTGTTTTAAGTGGACACAAGGACGCTAATACCACTCCTTCTCTGCCAGACTTCCTACTCCAACTGACACCAGCCATGTGGTTCATGACAAACCTCCTGCACAAAATTTACAGAACCCGTAAATGACAGAAATAAAGGACAGATTAAAAAATGACCCAATGATATGATGGCTGCCTGAAAATATGTCTCCATGTTTTTGTAAGCTTCCTTTGACTCTGTGGAACAAGTGGCTCAACACAAACAAAGCATTGAAAAGTTTTTCATTTCTGACTTGAATCATGAGTACAGTCATAAGTATTTTGTAAAAGTGCTGAAATCAAAAATAAATTTAAATATTAAAATGCCTTCTACATAAAGTATTTACAAAGTCCCCTTTCATTGCAAAATCCACAAAAGATTAAAGAAATGAATTTGATATACATTTGACCAGATGGGGTACGGTAAAACAGACAGAGAATATAGCATAGTACAGCTCACACAGCATTTGAATGGCTGCATTTGCCTCATCACAGGCTGTCAGCAGCGCTATTAGTTCTGCTAGCATTGGAATGCCACTACCCAAATGTTTGCTGCATTAACCAAATTAAAACAGCCACTTGGCAACAATATTAACCAATGGGATGAGTGGCGTTAGGGAGAAACAAGATTCAATTAAATATTTATGTAAAATTAAATTAAATATGTATTTTTTCATACATTTCACATGAGATAAATTGCTGTATATTAAAAAATCAATTTGTTATGACTGTGAAAATGCCATTGGAATTATATGATACTATACAGAGACTGCAAATTAGCATCAGGCAAGAGCCAAATGCTTGTAGATAGAACTTAAATACATTGATTGGTTGGTGATTCTTCTCATTTAGAGTCACTTCAGCTGGTTCATGAGAGTTTTCTTTTTGGACTGTGTTACTCTGGATCCAGTTATCCTTTGAGAATAGCATGGGTTATGTAATGGTGATAATTCATGACTAATGGTGAATCAGTGGACCAACGGAGTCTGTGTGGGTAAGGCAAACACCCGAGGTAAATTCCTGGGACAATGTTTCAAACTCCCACCAAGGCTATGGTGTCTATGAGACAAACCCCTGACACTCTCACACTTAGGGACCCATTACATCATCTGTGGTTGTCCACGCCCCTTTTTACAAGACGTTAACCACACCCTATTACCCAGTGGACCAATCAAAGTGGTTACTAATGCTCTTAACTAACCTGTGGGTATGTGAATCTCAAATCACCACGGAGAGAGGCAAAACATTTGCAACTTGCGATCATATTACTAAATGCAGAGAAATTCTCTAAAACGTGAACTTTGGTTATGGAGGAGCCAATAGCTGAACAGCCAATAACTATGCTGCTATATTGGTCTGTATAAGGTGGAAACTGGTGCAGAAGATACTTTCAAAATGGTACTTAGTGGGGACAGTCATTCACAGAAAACAGAAACATCATGAGACAAAAAAGCACAATTTAAACATTAAATCTGGTAAACATGAGCCAGCTGGGCTGAGTGTCCTTTTGACGACTTTAGTGACTTTGTTCCTTTCAGCTCAGTCCAGCCAAAGCTGAGATCAGACCGAAATATTTCAAGATTTACTTCAAATTATCATGGGCACTGTTTTTATTGAAGCTCTATAATTCATTTCAATGGCACAGATCTTCAAACCAGGAGTGGAAATGGATGAAATCATTGCCTAATGAAAAAAAGGGATTTGAGTTCGAATGTTGCATGATTATTCTTTTATTTGAGCTGTTATTGCTGGGATAATTTGTTTGTGATTTGGACTGATGCGCGTGATTAATCCTAAAGCGGAGGTAATAGCTCTGTCAGGACCATCACATTGGGCCTGGTTCCAGTCCATCTCCTGTGCTTTCCTCAGCATCTTAAGAAACCGGCCCTGTTCTGCTGTGGTCTCGAATGCTCCACCTCAATCGCCCTCCAGCTCTCTTTCACTCACTCACACACGCACACACACACACAAACAAATTCAAAAATATACAGACACGCTCACATACAGAGGGGTCCAAAAGTCTGGGACCACTAGTGGAAGAGCTTCTATTTTGCATTCTTTTACAATTTAATACAATTGTTTAGTTACAAATTATATTAACAATTTGAGTGGAAGGTTGTGTCTTTGAAAAATGTACATGAATTTCCAGAATGTCTTAGTGTTCAGTATGTCCCCCTTTTGCTTTAATGACAGGGTGCACTGGAGCTGGCTGGGTTTGAGCAAAACCTGGTGATACATGTTATCATATGGTCTTTTAGTGCCCCAATAAATACTCGATGGGGTCTGACCTTTTCTACAGGGATTGACAGGGTCAGTGTCACACATTTGCTTAAATATGTAAATACCTTAAATATTATTTGACCTAGACATTGTGCAGAATCGTCAATATTTCTTCTTCATTTTAGGTGTCATAACTTTTCTTTGTTTTAAGTGTTTCAAAATCCTAAAACTTTCTGATTATTTCCAGGTTTACATGAAAAAGGTTTGGAAAAAATGTTCAATGTGGTCTCAGACTTTTGGACCCCTCTGTACATGCACAACCTCAAAAATGCACACACTCTCTCACACACACACAACTACAGATCTCTCTCTTCAGTATGATGTGTATACCAACCCTAAATGTTTTGCTATCCCTTATTTCTTTCTCTCTCTTTTTCACTCATCCTCCCTCTCTCCCTTTCTTTCTCTTTCTCTGCTCTGTCTTTCTCTCCTTCTCTCTCTCTCTCTCTCTTTCCTTTCCTTCCTTTCTCTCTCTTCCATTCTTCACATCTACCTCTCTCCTGCCCACCTCCTCAGAAGAATGAGTAAGCTCCGCCTGCCTGAGTATAAAAGCTGGGTCCATGCTGAGTGCCGTGCTTCAGTGCTCTATCTCAGAGTAGTCTGAGTCTGACTGCAGTGGCTCCACCACCCACACACAGCCTCACAGAGATGAAGGTAAGCACATGTTCCCCACACATACCGCTGCCAGAGTTACGCTCATAAATATTTATGTTCACATTTATATTCATATTACAATGCGGTCATTTCAGCCTCGGCCGAAACGTGTCTCCTTCATGAACTACTAAGCTTTTGAACGGAGCAATGCTTGACTGGCTTACTCTCTCAGCACTGTGTTCACTTTAGGATGTACAAGTGCATGTGTCCTTCTGTGCATGTGTGTGTGTGCGTGTGTGTGTGTGTGTGTGTGTGCGTGCGCGCGTGTGTGCACATTCACTGTGCATATGCACTGTTATGGTACTTTAAAAATATGGAATCTACTCAAGTATTTGATTCTTTGGCTGGCGTTTTCACTCAGTAATGGAGAGAGGTGTACGGCAGGATACAAACTGCATGAATGTCTCTTCAAGCTGTTTTAATTGCTTCATAAACATAAAATGTTATCGCATTAGAGTCAAAGATCTGTGGAATTTAGTAGAGGAATATTGCAGCGCTTTTTTAGATGGATAAGGATGCTGAGTTGTTGAAAGCTGAGATGCAAGGTGCATTTTGCAATCACATATCTTGTTATTTCCAGGCTATATTAATCCAGACTATAACATATCAAAGGTTTTCATGAATTAAAGCAGGTTCTGCTGTAATACTGAGAGGTCACTGTTCTGTGCTGCATGTACACTATGACACTGTCATTCATCACAGCATGACAACAGCCTACATTTCCAAAAACTAAGGGGACAAAATTGCTTCCTACTTTCATTCAAATAATGTTTTGGTGATCCAAGAGCAGGAGCTAATAAGAGAGTGTATTGCTGGAAGTGTTTTAAGTTTCTTTTAACACTTTTTATGCCATGATTATATGTCAGAATACGTTAATTTATTATGGGTTATGGATGATAGTATCGACCTGCTATTAAATCCAAGACATGCAGTGGGTTGAGTGGTTTGGAAGAAAGCGAGTTTACTGATGTCTCAGTCAGGAGCTTTGGCATTGCCTTTCGTCGTGATCATGGTAACGCAGAGCGTCCTGATTCTGTGGCATTGTCGGGTTTGCTGGTGTTTAACCCGGCGGAGTGCACCCATCACTTCCCAGAGGGATTATGGGGAACAGCGCCTCGTTTCCGGGGCTAAGGGAGGCATCCCTCACACCTGAGGACGGGAGGTGAAGCCTGGGTAGCTGCTGTCAGTCTCCCCTCTCTGTGGTGCTGGGTCTCCACCCGCCTAAGAAGCAGAGGATCCCTGTGCCCTCAGGGAGCGATGTCCCTAGGGCATGCCTGCTCCCTGCAGGAAAAGTCAATTTCCTCTGGAATTTTGTGGCTAAGCTGGAACATGTGCACGGCGTGAAAAACGGGAGCTAGCTGGGCCGCGTCAAGAATGGTCCGGGGTACACCGGTGCGGGGGTGGGGGGGGGGGGCTTCGTCAAAAATGTCCGGCCCTCCCCATCACCCTGGAGGCGGGGCTTCGCTGGACCCTGTGAGGGGACAGGAGAAAGAGGAGGAGGAAGAGTAGGAGTGGTCAGGATGGACGAGCATGAGGAACAAACCTTTTTAATTAAAGCGACATCATCGGCCTTGGGGCAGCATCAGAATGAACGACGTGCGAGTGACAAGCATCCGATAGAACCAGCCTTCCTTTTCCATCAGGTGTATTTGACAACGGTTGCACTGGTCAAGGCAAAGCTTGCCAGCCGATTTCCTTTTCGAGCGCATTGCTTGTCAAGCTTTTATTCTCTGGGCCTGATGAGAATTTCACTTGATTTTCAACACAGAATATCCCAAACCGTTGGGTTAATGAAGTGTTTATGATGCAGAGCAGCGTGCGTTTTACAGCCATGTTTCAGGTATCCGACTGATAACACGCAGAGCCGTCATCCCCCGCCAAAATTAATATGCAGCCATGATATATTCCGTTTCTGGTTCAGAATGTGGTCGTAAAATGTTTTAATTAGTCTGCTTTGGTGAATTCCAAGTCCCAATAGTTTAAATCAAGAGTTTCTTCAGTGTGTGTGAAATAATGCCTAAACACAAAATGTGACGTTTCAGAAGAAAGTAGACTACAGAAGGAGTTTTCAGTTCATAAAATAAAAGCAGACATGGACCAAAAGTTAGAATAGGGTAAGATGAAATGCTTTTTTCCCCAACTTTTTAAAATGGGTGTCCTCGTTTTTTCGTGGTTTGGTGCAATTCCACTTACAACAGACGCTTCGGGTCCAGTTTAATATCATCTGCACAGATCAAGTACCCGATAGTTTTATTATATTGAGTGAAGCTTGCTTTCTTTACAATAAAACAAAAAAAAAAGAAATGCAGAGTGAAAACAGTAGCGAGCTCTGTTTGGGTGAACATTTCTCACCCTGGCTGCTGGGTGGTGACGACTCTTTAGCAGACCACTGTCTCCGGGTCATGAGAGAGGGAGAGAGAGATTTGCAGTCCTTTATGTAATACTGTGCTTTGTTCTTTAAAAACCGTTTACATTATATCTCAATATCCAAACCCATTCAACACTTTCAGCTTTCAGCACAGCTTATTCTGCTCAGGAGATTTTGTTTTTAATCTCCATTGTACATTTTCACCCATCGTTTGCACTAAATGACGACCAATTTCCTCTTGGCTCCCACAGAACTCTCGTTTGTCACCGCCGGCTGTCAAATAAGTTTTCAACTGCCGTTGCATCAAATTAAGAGATTTTTTTTCCTTCTCTTTTATAGACCAGACATATTTTCCACGATAGAATTCATTGTGGATTCTTCTGTACATATTTCAGCACATGGAAAACGTTCTAGTTCCTTTCAGCTGCGGCTTTGCCAGAAAACTAAATGTTCCATTCGGGCGTGAGAGAGGGAGGGCGCGCTGGGCTTGTTGTAACAGCTATATCTCAGGAGAGCGCTCACCCCGCAGTGCTAACAGCTGGGCTAAAGTACCTTAAACAGTGGCGTAGGTCCAGCCCAGGGCTGGTCATTTTCACCGCTCACCCCGCAGTGCTAACAGCTGGGCTAAAGTACCTTAAACAGTGGCGTAGGTCCAGCCCAGGGCTGGTCATTTTCACCGCTCACCCCGCAGTGCTAACAGCTGGGCTAAAGTACCTTAAACAGTGGCGTAGGTCCAGCCCAGGGCTGGTCATTTTCACCGCATACATTCACATTACATCTCCCACAGAAAGAGTTCAGCATAAGTTACTTTACTCAAGGGTAAATGCAGGTGTTAAACCAGAAATAAATCAAGTTACAATTTCCCTAATTATTATACTACAGTTGTCCTGTTTCATGCAGCACTGATAACTATTATTCATTTGTTTGCTTACTTATTTACTGTCTTACTGACTTACTCATAAAGTACCTTTCAAACCAGTTAAACTGTATTTCTTTCTTGTTTAGTGTACATGTTGCAGACAGCACTTTGGCAATTGACTCTTGACCTGTTACCCTTCACCCCCCCCCTAAAAGGTCCTAAGAGAGCGTAATAACTTCAGTTGCCATCAGTGTATTTTTAGCGTTGACCCCACGGAAGGAATTTGTCAGGGTCGCATTAGTGTTCGCAAACTTCCTCTTCCAACAATGGGCTAACTGTAGGCTAGCAGTCAGACCAACACCATGAGAACCTCAAACAGCGCATGCCAATCTCTGTCCTGTGGGGTGGCCGCAGGACCGACAGGGTCAGAAAACAGGGAGGGTGGGTGGTGTCAGCGAGGCTGGTCCTTTCTGCTCAAAATGATCTGTGTGTTTGCAATGTGTGTGTGTGTGTGTGTGGGGGGGGGGGGGGGCTCCTTTAGCTCTTTAACCCAAACCTGTTTACCTGGGATGAAATAAAGGGGGGAAAGAAACAGGCAGGTTTTCAGCCTGGTCAGTAAATCAGTGTAATAGTAAACAGTTTGGTGAGTTTTGTGTTGCACAGCTGTGTCCCCGTGCGGCTCTGGGATGCTGCCCGACACCCAGAGAACGTTCCCGCTGCAACATAAACGCCCCCACCTTCCGAAAATCTGACCCCGTTTATTTTACGAGGTGTACTCCGCGAGAGCATGATAATGAGGGTAACAATGCTCTACGGCTGCTCTGCATCAGGGCCCGACAAGCGCTGACTGACATGCTTCACGGACGCTCCCAGATTAAGCAGCTAACGGAAACACGACGAGCAGGCTGGGCATCTGAGCGCGCTCAGTGACCCCCGTGACCCCTGGACTTTTTCGCGCGGAGGAATGCTTCCCTTTGCCCTTCCTCTGTAAATCCAGCGGCATTGAAGGGGAAAATGAAAGATGAATTTGTTATTGTTCTGGAAGGTTCTGGAAGCGGATCAGTTTGAATTCAGAAGTTCACTCAGCATGTGGCGGCTCTCTCCTCGTCCAGGAGACTCACCCACCCAGAGGAGAAATGGCTCAGACAGGGGAGGAGAGGAGAGGTCTTAGTGACACAGCTTGAGAACCACACATTAAGACACTTCACCTGAATCCCCATAAAGCACATCCATTAAATTTTACTGTATACTGTCTGATGAGCTGAACCCTCTTGAAAAAGAACCTGGGATTTTCGCAAACCAAACAGGGTGTGAAGTCTTCTGTTCTATTCTGATCTTGGAAGAATGCGTTTTATGTCTATCCACAGACCTGGACTCACCAAAACACTTTTTGTTAGCGCCAGACAATAGATCAATTTCAGCTTCGTTCACCAAAGGTTTTTAGTTATTGTTTTGAAAAGGAAAAAAATTATATGGGCAATCATGATATTTGTTGAGACTCAGTGAAACTATGTGGGAACATTACAGTCTCTTAATTTTCAGCAGATTATTTACCAGAAAATACATAAACACCTCATTTTCACACAGCCTGAAATATGAAATATGTAGTTGTTTGCATGCAGAATTATGGTTATGGCTGGGGTGGTGAGATATAATCCAACTAAAACAACAATAACCTTGTTTTTTGGCAAAAAAGAAATCCTTTGTCAAAACGAGGAGCCGGGATAAAAGAGGACTCGGAGCATGTGCCGTTCAGTATTTAACAAGAAGCCTGGCCATGGGTTGGGTTTGACTAGTTTTCCCAGACACCAGATATTCTGTCTGACATTTCTCAAAGCTAATAGAAAAATTATGCATCTCGGGCACGTTCTCCACAAAGACAGAGTTTTGGATCACGTTTCGCCTCGGTTCCTGGATTCCTGAAAGGAGGAAACAGGGAAGATCGATGGAGGCTGAAGACTGCGAGAACAGCAGAGTGTAAATGCACCATGATCAGTGCCATGCACATTAATACTTTCAGTCAGAAAGAAAGAAAGATGATCAGTGTTTCTATGTCTAATTCTATTATTCTGTGTCTCTAATACAGACACATAAACACACAGACCCACATACATCTTTACTATGGTTTTTCTATACTCTCTTCTATCCAGTTGTTTTATTGATTCATTAAATTAACAGTTTATGTTGTTATAGAGTTAACATATGTGTCTGAGTATGGCTTCAGTGTTCAGTGCTCTGAGTCATTTACAGCCATACTGTTTGTGTGTGTGAGAGAGAGAGAGAGAGAGAGAGAGAGAGGGAGATACCCTGATAAACTGCCTAAGCCAATCAAAGTCACCCATGGAACTGTGCTGGAACCAATCAGATTGCAGTACTCATATCCCAGAAAAGCAAAGAACAGTGTTACTCAGACAGTCTGTCATGATGTCTGGTGAATGGAATTCTGGGATTGAGATCAGAACAGCTTGTTCCTCTTGTTTAGCATCATGCATGGGACACAGAGAGCACTGGCAGAGTGGCTTTCCGTTAGCCCAGTGTTCCTCAGCGTCAGTCCCGCGGGACCCCTCTGTATCTTCTGCTTTTCGTTACAGCTAATCCCTGGATAAAATAAAGCTGTTGAACATCTGTTTAAGTTCTATCACAATTTTTACAGTGAAATTTATTTTAATACAAAGCAGGACATTCTTTTGAATTCATTCTCCAACATGTTGCCAGTTTAGTTTAGATGATCTGGTGCTGATACTTTCAATAATTAAGACTCCATCAACGCAGCTGTCAGTCAACTACTTAACATAAAATATAACCTCATAATAAAAAACCTTTGCAAAAGATTTGCCTTATAGCACGATAAGAGATTGAAAGTACGACAGTATATGACTGATAAAGCAACTAAGACATGAATTATGGGACTATGTCTGACATAAATTATCCACATTAAAACTGCCTGATTATAAAGACTTAGCGACTTGTTACAATTTAGTGGTTGTAATTGTGGTTGGAATGACAGCCAGCATATACAGGGGTCCCCCTGGTCCAAATCAGAGAACCACTGCTCTCGCCAAAGTGATCCCCAGGCTATATCCACGTAGTACTCAAGAGAGAGGAACAGTAGCAGAGCATGGAATACAGTACACTAGGGTAAGGCAGGGTATGGATCAAGTAGAGCACAGCAGAACACTTTATTTATAGGTCTTTATTGTCCTGCTACATAATTTAAGTAGGTTTAACAAAGTAAAATTATTATTATATATTAATTATCTGTTAATAAATCAGGTAATAAATACATTTTAAATAATAATGACAGATTTAAGTAATATTTTACTGCAGAATAGTGAGGACTCCCACCTCTCTCCCACCTGTCCAAGGCGGCATGGGGCCTTTTCGTGGGGGGACAGCATGGAGCCGAGCTGGGAAAGTTCAGTTCTGGAGCTCTTATCGCCTGGATGTTTCACCTTTTACCCAATAATTTCAGCACGTGATTCAAATCACTCCCTTAATTCAGCTAAGTAAACCCACTGCCTCCGTCCCAAAGTGGTGCTCCTTTAAAGAGAATAGGGAAACATTCTGGAAGGTAGGTCTGCAAGGCTGAACAGGTGCAGAGAGAGACTCAGATGAGCCAGCGGCCATGGAAACGGGGGGAGGACAGAGCGCTTTGAAACTTAACCAACTTCTGCTGAAGCTGGCAGCAGTGACGCAAGCGTGAGGTTTTATGAAACCCAAAAAAGGCCCATATGTTATTACTGACTCACTGATTACAACCAATCATTTGTGCTTTGTCTGTGGAGAAAGAGGAAAAAAACACTCTGATTGGTTCAATTTAGTCAATGACTGACAGCTCACTGGAGTTTTGGAGCTGGTGGTGCCTGATTCTCTCACATTCAGCTGACGATGTGAGGATGAAGGCTGGGACTGGCAGATGGAAAATGAAGAGAGATGTGTGTGAGATGCAGGTGAGAAGGCAGCAAGGCAGGAGAGGGTGTTTTACAGGCTTCAGCTGTGCTCTTGGCCTGCTCCCTGCTCTCTCAGCAGACTCTACATTCCACACGCTGGAACTACCCTGTGCTCCCAAAAAATAAGCAGAAATGCTGAAATCGAGGCCGTGTGTGTGTGTGTGTGTGTGTATATGTGTGCTTGTGGGTGCATATGCTTGTGTCTATATATATTAGTGAATATAGTGCACATACATGTGAATCAACGTGTTTGTATGTTTATGTATGTGCCTGTTTGTGTGTGTGTGTGTCTGTGTGTGTGTGTGTGTGTGTGTGTGTAGTGTCTGTGTGTGCATGTTTGTCACGTGTTTGACTCCACATAGGTGGGCATGTAGAGCTCTTGGCAGTGCATCCTTAGGTGAGGCCAGCAGAGATCCAGGTGTGACTCTAATCCTGAACAGAAGCTAGCAGAGGTGAGGGTGACAGCAGCCCGATCACACAGCCCGGTGCTCCGTTTCCTCTTCCAGTGGTGACGTTATTTCCAAAGAGCGAAGAGCCGGCCGGCAAACCTTCCCAGACAAACAGCCCCGGCTCCGGCGTTTGCAGGCAGGAAACCAGGAAACCAGACACAGGTGCATTTCCATGAGGAGGTGAGAGAGATTTCAGATGCCCCCGCCCTCTCCCTCTGTCCGGGGGTGTGTGGAGGGGGGGCAGCGAGGGGCGGGGATTCGGGGGGCACCCTGTTTCCTCTCACTGCTGAGTTTCACCTAGGAAGCTTTTGGGACTCTGGTTCACCATCGAGGTGAAAAACAAACGCCTCTTCGTTTTTCTCTCATGGAGAACCGACACAAGGCTGTGTCCTCCGGCAGCAAAGGGTTCATCCCCCAAAGGGTGTGGGCGCCGATGTGTTATCCTTGTGAGTTAAAAGAGAGAACCGGCCAACTTTTTTTTTAACCGCCTTTGCGATAACAGTAATTTGGATTTGGAGATCTGGGATCTTTCAAGCCCTGTTTTTAGTTGCAGTGGATTGTTGCATGTGCCATATGTGAGGAATTGTGAACATTATTTTCATATTAAAATCAAACCCATTTGATGCAAGATTAAATTAGAGCTTTGGAATTGCCAACGAAAAGGTCAACAAAAACATAGCAGTGGTCTGCAGAGACCGGGGTAGATTATCCGTTCTAGACAACAGAAAATTTGCATGGTGAGCAGAGAGCCCCTGCACATCTCAATAAAAATAACAGAGCCTCAGTTTCAATTACCCATCTTAAATTTATTTTTGTAGAACACGGCCCACAATTAACTTATATCATGCGGCTTTGATTTCTGGAACCAGCGCAACCAAAATTTCATTAAAACAAAGTGTACCTGCCAAACATATGGAAGGAGAATACGCACATTCTTTTTCTTTATTCTCTCTCCGTCTCTCCGTCTCTTCTCTCTGTCTACTCTTGACCATGAGAGAAGAACATCTGAGTTCATTCAAATCAGAGCCACAATATCAGTCGGTAACCACCCTGAGTACAAGCCCAGTATGAGGCGAATGATCTCCAAACCTGAGAACATGCAATGTTTCTCACCCCTGGTCCTGGAGATCCACATGTGTGCTGGTTTTGTTTTCACCTAAAATTCTGTATCCAAGTTCTGACCCAAAAAACCAGGTGAGATGACTGTGAAATTAATCATTTTAATTGGACAATATCAGACATCTATCTTAATTGGACAATAACAGTAACAACAAAAACCACACACTGTGGGCATCCAGGGCCTAGTGTGAGGACTGCACATGCTCACTGTGCCATGTGTATCTGCCAGTTAGCACAGTTTCCTAATGAGATACAACAAATCTGACACACAGGAGTTCTGTGGGAAATTCTGAGCACATTTGTCAGTGTGGAGTGTCTCGCCACACTGTAAAATGGCTGGTGACATTGTCCTAACATTGACACTTTGCTGTAACATTTGACATTTGTTCTAACCAACTGGAATCATGTGCACACTGCTAAAGCTAAATTAACACTAGATATTTTACTCTGTAAACTCTGTACATTGAATTCTCAGTTTCAGGATGCTGGCGTCAAATCATGGACTGGGATTACTTTTCCAGGATACAATAAAAAGCTGCACATCCTTTTTGTTAGTTTAGGCATAATGCTCACTAGTTTATGGTGCCATTTAGCCAAAGTGTTTCATCAAAGATGGTTTTGTGGATAAACAAAATTGACAGCAAAAATTTAGTTTAGCCACATTTTTGTTTATCTAAGATACAGCCCATAAGGGCTGGATACACGTGGGTGTTTAAAAAATGCTGGGGAGTTGAAACTGAATATGTCGGTGTGTTGTACTGAGAAAAATTAAATGTACACAACCAAGTATCCTCCTTTCTTAGTTGCTGCTTTGCTTTTTTTTTTTTTTTTGGTCTGCCTTCTATTTTCACGGACACAACAGTTTAAATGTCCTCTCTGTGTTGACCTCAGCTGACCCTGCAGGAGCGTGATAAGCGTGTTGTGTCTTGATGTACAGGACCACTCTTCATTGCTGAAGTACGTTACGTTGGTGGCAGAGGTGGGATTGCGCTTGCAGCCTATTGGTTAATTGGAGGTGTGCATCCTTTCATCTGAGCGGCTCCTAGGAACATAGATGCTTCTCAGGAAGGGTTAGAGTACTGAAGTAGTGCAGTCTATAAGGGTTTTATGACTCTGACAGGTAGGGCTGGGTTTGTATGGAGGGGAGAGGGCCAGTGCGTGCTATGCTTGCCATTCATTCACTCACTGTAGAGTTCTACGCCTACTCTGTGCATATGCTTCTTCTTTTTCTTTCCAGAAACTCTCTACCACCCATCCAGCACAGGGAGGTCTTTCTACAACCATAGAGCCAAGCATCTCCATCGCTGTGTGCATCACTGTGCTTGGAATAACTCATGTATTACAGTATGAAACATGTTTGCATTTAGAACAGTGTATCATCCAAACAGTTTTTTTTTTCCCTCTTTTTTTTATAATAAGGCCCTGAGCACAGTGCGGGTATTTAGATAAGTTCAAGAACATATTTGCAAGTGTAATGGCTGGCTGGCATTTAACATGCCTTTCAGAACGAATCTGTTTGTTTACTGAGAGTAAAAGTTTCATCTGGAAGCAGTTATGAGTTAGAGAGGAGGGATGGTTTTCAGCATTTGATTATTTTAGAATCTGTTGGAGTCTGAGGTGACAAAAGATGGGTGGCTTGAAGCATACAGACCCTGTCTTTGTTATATACTGCAATCGTGGCTGGCTGTCAGGACAGAACGTCATTTGGAATACAAGGTTTATAGTCCAGGGCACTTACTGCCATTTTCTTGTGACAATGTGGCCAGTATTATTTTCTATAATAAATGAATCCTTTTCATATCTCGAAAATTACAGAGTTTTACTCTATAGTAACCTGTACATGTCTCACAATGGCATAGAATGATAGAATAGAGTGTTGCCACTGGTACATTTTTTTGCCTGGAATGTAATACACTTCATATTTTTCATATACACCTTTTTTGTGAGGAAAGGAATTCCTTTTAGAAATTGAATAGGCTGGTGAAATTGGACTGAAATGTGGTACTGAAGTGAGGACGGAGGTCGATTATGGTCACATGATCTTTCACAGAGAGGGAAGTGAGAAGCAGGTCTGGCTCCGTTAGCCCTGTCTGTACAGGTGGTGTAGACATTCATCATGCTTGATACTCAACACAGGCTCCAATGTGAAACTAAGTGAGGATTTTATTGCGGGCCTGTGAATTTGATAAACAAACTTGGACAGAGGAGTGGGAACGCTTGCTTTGTGCCGTACTCTGAGCGCTGTGTAAAATACTGCTCTATGCGAGTGGGGGAAGCCCGCCATACCAAATATTTGACAGTGTCCAGCCTGTGAAAGTGAAGCTCGGCAGACACTGCACAATGCCAGCTGAAGTTATGGGCTCCCAGTGAGCAACGGATGATGATTCAGAGGAAAAGCAGAGAGGATCAGAGTGAGTCAATATACCGCAAATAACAAAGTGCCACATTTAATTGCTCTTAGAGGTTCGACATTGTCTAGATAATCTTCTGTCATGTCTAAAAAATGTGGCCCCAATCCACATGATTTTTTCAGGTAGCATTGTCAGGTAGCTAGGTAAAGACTGCTGCCAGTAGTCAAAGGGGCTTTTGTGTGTACAGCACTATCCCTTATATCAGAGCACAGAACCAAATATCATTCCTTGACAGTCTGATTTGGTCAGGAGAGATAGGAACTATCACACTGTGGGATTCTTGAACCACTGATCAGGTAAGCTGTGCTCCCACATTAAGTCAAAGTCTAAAAGACTTTGGGTGGTTAAATCTTGTAATGTTAGCTGTTCCCACAGCAGTCATTTAGCATTTGTCCGAGCTGGCACACAACATGAATTACCCAATGCACTTATATAGGTTACCCGGGTTACCCAATGTAGTGATGTGATGAAACTTCAAATGGCTGTAGAGTCTGCATGCTACCAGTGCCTGACTGAATGGAGTAGAGCAAAACATTTCAATTGGTTCAAAGTCAGTGACTGACAGCTCTTTGTAGCTCCACCCAACGTGAGTGGGTTCTATGACACCTCATGTCACCATCACTAGCCCACTGTGTGGAAGCAGTGGACTGCTGTCTCTATTGCAGTGTCCACTGTGTGATATTAACATGCAATGCCATTTACATGGGACTGACTGCCATTTGGCACAGTAGGATCTGTATGAGAGTATCAGCCAGCTGAGACTAACACTCAACACGGTCCATCTGAGAGACTCATTCCATCCACACGGTGACTCATTTCGGACATTCACGGTTTTTTCCACAGCCGCTGCCAGCCAGACCATCCCATCCAGGGGTACGGCTCGTAGAAAGCGTCGCTGTGGGTCCAGCGGCGTGCTCGTGTTTGTGCGCGAGTCCCAGCCACACAGGGTTGAAGCTCCAGGGCCAGAAACCCTGGGAGCTGGTTACTGCTACTCAACATCACCGTCCACGGAAGAACCGAGCCTTTCATGTCTGACCCAAAATACTTGCCGAGCTCTAACTTAGCAGTCCTGGTGGGCATGGTTTTCAGAGGGGAAGGGGGGGTATGTTTTCTGTCTGCTTATTCTCTGCTGGGAAGTTGACAAGCTCTAGGGAGGTCCAAAAGCAGAGCTAAAATATGAGGATGTAATCTAAAACTGGAAACCCTTTCATGTGCTTCCAGCCCAGGCGGTTCCATCTGTCCATCAACTGAGTAGGTCTCCAGCCTCAATGCTCAGGTACTGTTCCTTGTAGTTGAGTTTACCACAAAAAAAGCTTTACTTTTGTAAAACCATGTTCCTTGTTGCTGTTATTCTCCTTATTTGCAGGTTATGTAACATGGAAATTGGCAAAAAAAAACATTGTTTCTGTTCCTCCACAAAGAGTTACACATCATGCCAAACAAGACCAGAAAAAGTCTGAGTGGTGCCAATTATCAAACAGAAGTGAAACAACGTCCTGTTCGGGGGCCCAGTGGCAGGCTTGTCAGAATGGCAGAGCCATGTAGAAGGACTGTGAGGAGTATTTTCATTGGCTGTGTGTGAGAATGAATCTCGTATGGTTCTGGACGATGGTGCCAGCGGAATGAAGCGAAAGCTGGGAGGGAGATGGCAGATTCTGCCCGAGAACAAATATTCCATCGTGCCAATCTCCCGTGTGACAACCAGAGAGCTGTCTGTGAAAAGTAGCAGGTAGAGTTTAATCTCCATCCCCTGCCAACCACTGAGCAAGAGATGGAGAGTGATGATGGCGGCATCTGCCCAGAGAGCAATTCCTCCTCGGACTCGGGCTCGCTCTCAATCTTTAATCGCTTGACGTTTGGCAGCCCGTCCAGTGTCAATTCCACGGGGGCAGCCCAGCCTCGATTTGGGACACGGCTCCTTGGTACGGCTCCAAGAAGAAGGGTAAACACGGCGAAGGAACATGACGGCCAAAGACAGTAAGCCCTCCCCCTGTACAGAACCTTCCGAAAGTCATGCACAGAACATGAAATCTGATATGAGTAATGGCTTCATGTCCAGCTTTTAAAAAAGATTTTTAAGATGAGGCCAACACTTTGAGTGCTGTCATTCTGTCCTTAATAGACTATTGATTATTTAAAATGTGATTGTAAGAAGGGACTCGTCCCACAAACTGACCAATAATGTGCGTAACAATAGGTTATGCTCTTTTTCTCAGGCTAATTGGAAAAAAAATACATTGAGTTCATTAAACAGTCTAGTGCACAGATCTACTGTATGTACCTTTGACATTTAAAGCTTAAGGTTTTACAATAAAAGTGCAATCAATTTGTTTTGAATTTGAGGAATAAAGACTGGCAGAGTCCGGGCCCTTTTTCACTGGTTTTATGTTATACCCTGAGGAAAGGCAGACTCTAATTAGCCTCCGCTCAGCTCTGCCGCTCACCCAGCTCCTGAGCTCACCGTCCATCCAAAAGCTGTCTTCACAAAAATGACTATTTGGCATGACACGTCCTTCACTAAGCAGAAACATCAGGCCTGAATCATGCAAACACAGATATCCAAAAAATAAGGCAGAGATGAGAGAGAGAGAGAGAGAGAGAAAAACAGAAAGAGACAGGGATGTGAAGAAAGAGACAACGATCTGCTTTAACCCCCGTGTCGTTCCTGTGACCCAGTTCTTCACCCCTGGCGAAACTTTCAATTTAGCGTCACGGTTATTGAAAGCAGATCCGTGTGGCCTTGTGCATCACGATGTTGCTGCGCTCTGGTGCCCGGCCTCTCCCTCGATGAGAAGCAGGAAATCTGTGCGATTGGATCCAGGCCTCCTGCAGACGGCTCGTTCCGATACAAACACCGTCACCCTTCAGCTCCCCCAAACAAAGTGTCAACACTCGGAAACAACACTGCAAGAACTGCAGACGGGAAAGCCATAACACGACTCATTAAGGCAACAATTACCAAGGGACACTGCCTCAAGTCAGCTCTCATAACACGGCTCAAGATTGCCTCAATCAACAGCTGTAGTGAAGTCACAATGAAATATCGTGAACTATAATTGCTGGCGCTACAATGAACTGTCAGTCACTGCTCTGTTTTCTAAAGAATGGTTGACTGTTTACTTCTTTGCAATGGAAAACACACTAATTAGTTAAAATCAGTCAGTCACTGATAGCTGTGGGTCCAACCATTTTTTGGTTCATGAAACTCGCACGTCACACTTGCATCGACCCTCACTGTGGCTTTGCTTCCATCCTTGGTTCTCCTAAACCCATGTTGCACCACATGTGAAAAGACTTCTGTAAGTCACTCTGGATAAGAGATTGCGTGAAATACCTAACTGCAGATGTAATAAAAAAAATATGCACTATGAGGTCTTTTTTTCAGGAGGCCTCTAGAAATGGGATTGTCCTGGAAGGCCACAGAGTGTCTACAGGTTTATGGCCTCTTTTCAATCAGTCTCTGATTTAAGCCCTGGAAATAAGGTGAGTGGATCCTTTGGGCCAATCAGGGAGGCTTAAATGAATCACCTAAGCACTTAAACACACCAAAAAGCAGCAGACACTGCGGCCCTCCAGGACTGAAGTCTGGCACCTCAGCACTAAAATAACAATCCTAATGACTGAGTGGCCTGTTCCCTCCATCAAACATGCTTATGTTCTCATTCTTTCTCACCCTGTCTCTCCTTCTCACAGCAGTAAGTCCTCATCTGACATTAAAAAATGTTCCGTTATGACTACATAATGGATACCACCTTTAGATCAGGCCTCTGCACTGTAAAGATTTTAAGGTTTTCAGCAAAACAGCTTACCTATTAGCTTTCATGCCGTATCGATAACCTATTAAGCAACTATTTAAACAGGATATTGAGCTTACCACTGTTACTGAGCAGCTTTCTTGCCGTATCATACTGTTATATGACAATTTAAACAGGACATTATAAAAGTGCAGTATAAAGTTGAGTTAATCTACAAACATCATTCATTCACTGTTTAACAAAATTATTTTGTCACAGGTAAGTAACTGTCAAAGCAAATGAATGATGATCTTATCTCGATTCAACACGTTGTCAGGGCTCCGGTGAAAATAATCAGACACAAGCAGATTTGTAGTTTCTGAGTTGTCTTTTTGAGGCATCTGCTCTGGCCAGTTTTAGCCTCTGAGGGCCTTGTGCACTGTTTCTTGGAACGGTCAGCGCAAGACAGAAAGTCAAAGCAGACGATCCATGACCAGTTTAGGTGAATGACGTCATCCAATCGTTTCTCAGCGTGTCCAGAGGAGGCTGTGAGCTCGGCAAATCCCTGGAGAGACCTTCCTGCCCCCTAGAGCAAAAAAAAAAAAACCCTTGGCGCGCTGCAGTTCGATTTCCTTTTATGATGTTTCCGTGACGACCCTGATCCTCACCAGAGCCATGACCTGATTGCTCGCTTCATAGTCATGTGACACGGATCACAGACTCCGCCCTTCCTGTTCTCTATAACTCTGGGCCGGAGCCGTTCCTGTTTGGCTCTGAGAGGGACCGCTGCGGCATGGTTCACATCATCTCTCATTGCCGCTCTGTCTTATGCTCACAATTATCAGCCTCCTCCCGTCTTGTTCTCAGTGACTCAGCCGGAAGGCTTTTCTTTTTCTGCTTGGTTTCCTTATCTGTATCTGCGCTCCAAACATCAGCCCAGACGATGCGGTTGTTATTTTATTTATTGCGATCGCTGGCTGTTGCATCTAACATGGATAAATTACATACACATTCCTCTCATTTCCAAACGCTCTAACTGCCGATCTCCATTACGTGTTTTCCTTTTGGCTTCCATTCACAATGAATGCTGAGTGTGCTCAGCAAGAGATTTGTAACATAAACGCGCTTTATTACCATCACAAATTAAATTAATTTGACAGGTGTGTGCCTGTAGCACATCTTGAGTCCCTACATATGAATGCGTAGTTAAAACAAGAAAATGGCCGTGTCCAGCATGTGCACAGAATATGCGCAACTGCAGTGGACTGGATGAGAACCTGATTGCATTGATACTCCAGGCGAGTGTTGCGTTGGTTTCAGGTTCTCTCGGCACCGGAATGCTGAGTTGTGCTCTGTCTGGAGTGCTTGTCAGTGTCCCGTAGCTGTAAAACAATCTCTTTGGTTTAGCAGTTCTGCAGAGCACAGAATGGGAACTAGCGGCAGCCCATTGGCTCTCCCGCCCAGTGATGTGGTAGACTTCTCAGTTTGGAGTCGGTTCTCTAGCCACATTCTTTGTGACGCTCCTTCATGTTGGCGTGTAGCGGCTTTCACCGTGGTAACCAAAGTGTTGGAGACTCGCCCCGGTGATGTGGAGTTGGGCCGCACTTGTGTTCAAGTTACTCCAGTCTTATATGGTCTGAACAAAATCCCAAAACCGGCAGCTGAAGTGTTGACCCTTTCATTACTTTGTGAGAATCTACAAACTGTGTCTGTGTAAATGTGTGTCTTTGTGTGTGTCTCTGGGTGTGAGTGTGCATGTGTGGGAGAGTGTGTGTAAATGTGTGTCTTTGTGTGTGTCTCTGGGTGTGAGTGTGCATGTGTGGGAGTGTGTAAATGTGTGTCTTTGTGTGTGTCTCTGGGTGTGAGTGTGCATGTGTGGGAGAGTGTGTGTAAATGTGTGTCTTTGTGTGTGTCTCTGGGTGTGAGTGTGCATGTGTGGGAGAGTGTGTGTAAATGTGTGTCTTTGTGTGTGTCTCTGGGTGTGAGTGTGCATGTGTGGGAGAGTGTGTGTAAATGTGTGTCTTTGTGTGTGTCTCTGGGTGTGAGTGTGCATGTGTGGGAGAGTGTGTGTAAATGTGTGTCTTTGTGTGTGTCTCTGGGTGTGAGTGTGCATGTGTGGGAGAGTGTGTGTAAATGTGTGTCTTTGTGTGTGTCTCTGGGTGTGAGTGTGCATGTGTGGGAGTGTGTGTGTAAATGTGTGTCTTTGTGTGTGTCTCTGGGTGTGAGTGTGCATGTGTGGGAGAGTGTGTGTAAATGTGTGTCTTTGTGTGTGTCTCTGGGTGTGAGTGTGCATGTGTGGGAGAGTGTGTGTAAATGCAAATGAGGGTCCCTACACGCACCTCTCAACCCTTTGGCTTTGTGATTCAGTCAGCTTTCAGATAGTCTTTCCCCATTCACACAGTATCACACTTGTAAGGCCAGGCAAACCTTTTGTTCATACATGCACACAGACGCCTCCCCTTCAATATAAGTAGTGTAGTGCTACAGATGTTAAACAGTCATTCTGTATTCCTACCATTCATAAATTGAGCCCAGAAGTAAACTGATATAACTGACTGTTTTTCACACAGCTCTGGAGTGTTTAAAAGACCCCATGAAAGTGTGATGTTGTTTTGGCTCTTTCAGGCATATTTGGGAAGCATTTGAGCGACAGTGTCATGATGGACTCTTTAGCTTCCGAGGATGTGCATGTCTGAGGTCAGGCATCTGCCTGGAGTCTGTCCAGTAATAGCTTTCAGTCTCATAGAGGAAGTCAGATCTGACATTTTCCTGATGTGCTGTTTCTATCTTTGTTTAAATTTTCATTCGATTGAAGTGCCTTAATGGACTGATGGGGGGGGGTTGCAGTTTCATTGATCCAAAAAAAATATGGGAGGGGCTACCATTTAGTGTCAGCGACTCAGTGACCAATGACCACACTGGCTGTGGTGACTGGAACATTGATTGGTTCATACAAGTTGATTGACAGCAGAGTGTAGCGAGTAGGCCCAGTTCTCATGAAACCTCATTTCAACCGTTACTGTGAAAGCATGAAAAGAGAGTAGAATGGAAAAGACGCTCCAGGATGTGGATTCAGGGCTCCTGATTGTTATCAGTGAAAAACAAGCCTCTGTGACAGTTTTCAAATATTTCAGCTTTTTAACAGTTTTGTAAAAATCATAAGTCTCATATCTTCTTATGATTCTGTTGTTTCTAAGTTCATGGCATTGGTTTGTAAGTAAAATAAATCACTCAAACTGTATTTCTGTTGGAGGGAGCAAACCAGTCACCTCCCCTTCTTACTCGGCATAGGTCAGGAACAAAATATTTGTACTTGATTCATGTGTTATTATATATTTTTGTGGGTTTTTTGTGATTTTGTTTTATACTATTAAATGTGGTTTGAGAATGGTGAAAACCAGATTCCTACATGATTGCCGTAACGTGTGTTGACTTCTCCACTTTTCTGCACAAACTTCACTGGGAAAAATTTCCATGCCAGGCCAAAGTATGGAAACAGAACGTGTGTGTGTGTGTGTGTGTGTGTTTGTGTGTGTCATGTAATTCAAACTCTTTCCTCTCAGCAGATCCTTAAGAAAATTGCACCCTGATTACGTGGTGAATATTTGGTCAGGGTATTGACGTCCATCCCTGAAGTCTTCGGCTCAGCTGTGGTCAAACAGGCTTCTCATTGGCTGCTACTCGGCCCGTTGACTGATCGCCAGTGTCATACCGTTAGGCTTCCCATCCATCATTCAAGCCACAGAGGGAAAATAGGGCCAGTTTCAGGTCCATGCTAGTCACACCTACACCCCGTCACAGAGGTGCAGGTGTTCACACCGCAAGGAAAGTTACTGGGAGATGGCGGCTGTGACATCATCAAAAGATGATGAAAGCGCTTGAGTGCAGTACGCTGGAGTGGATGAGAATTCCCGCTGTGATCCGGCTCGAAAAAATAACCAAATGTTGGCCGCAATTCCACGCGCAAAAGAGGAAAAACAACCGTGAAATCTGAACATCGATGTGGTTCAGGGCTCGATGCGCTGGCCCAGGAGAAGCTCAGGGTTTTCACCGTGGTGCTTTCCGCATCTCCGCTCCAGTTTAGACAGGAAGGAACTCCGGAGTCTAAGGCTGCGCCCATCCCGGCCTCCTCCGCTCGTCTTTCAGCGCGTCACTGAGTGCTTCCATGTAACCACGTCACGTCAAGGCAGCACACCTCATTAAAGCCACTAGAGAAACGCCCACCCTGTTGACTGAATGCCGACCAGCCGGACTCTCTCATTCACAAATCAACCATAACCATTAGAGAGCACCAGGGTACTGGCAGCTCTTTTTTGTGCACAGAAATTTCAGTTTGCATCCCAATGTTTGCCGGCCTATCCTGGCGGTCTCCCAGTTTCACTGCTTTCCCACACCACACTTGTCCTCTGCCATGGCTCGGGCTTGGTTCTCAGCAGACCCCATCTGGGCCCACTTCCCTTGGTGCACATTCAAGCCCAGCACTGTAATGTGGGCTGAACACGCCGGCGCCTCTGTAACTCTGACATAAATCAGAACCAGGAACTGCTTTTGCACACCAGAGTCCAGTCAGTACCTTCTGCAGCACCAGTTTTAAGAGCATATAAGAATATACGATGAGCTGGCCATTCAACCCGTCTAGGCTAATCTTGTCCAACCACTTATCAAAAGAGAGTATCCAGCATGTAACTCAATTTTAAAGCTATATTTAATAAGAAAAGTTCACAGGCATTAACTTCATATGCATGAGACACATAACATGCATGAGCAATGGTATTCTTTCTTTAATTCCCATCTTGATTTTACACTTAATGCATCACAGGACTAGAATGTGAACTTCACTCTGCACAGGAGGTGTTAAGCACAGTAAGGATATTACATCCGGCAGGTGTTCAGTAAAGCCGGATGTAATGTACAGGAATGAATTTGCTCCCCACCTCTTGGCCCGGAGATTTTGGGAGTTGCCACGGCAGTGGGATGAGTGTTTTCAGATGGGGTCTGACAAGTCGTGTCCAAGAGGTGGGGGTGAAAAATGTTCCCTTTCAGGGGTGTGCAAAGTCACAGTTTGCAGTCAAAGAGACTAGGAAGACTCTGCCCTTCCTCCTCCATACTCCTCGATTCAGCTCGTCGCTCATCTTTGGCCTTTAACTGTAACTGACCCGCTAGGCTAACAGTGGCATCGGGACCAGAAACATGCGCATCAAACACTGATATTCTTTAAATAGCAATCAAGGCTTATTTATGGGGTCTTTAGTGGGGGCTTTGCTCTTTCCTGCTCTGTCCACCCCCACACCGGGGAGAGGAACCCGGGCTCTTCAAAGGACAAAGGCCCGAGTTCCACAAGGTAGTGAAGATGGCAAAGCCCTGTTAAAATCGCCAGCCCTCTGAGAAATGTCAGAGTGCACCAGTTCCCCTTGTCCATCATCGTCACAGGGATCGGAGCCGTTAGCTGGCCCTCCGCCAACCTCTCACTCACGCTCTCTGGGTGAAAAATAACAGCATGAAACAAAAAATCCAGAACCCTGTTTTTTCCCCAAATCGATCCAAAGAATCCAAAGTGTTCATTTCCGGACCTGCGAAAATGGGTGCGGAGAAAAGGGGGGGTTCAGGGTAACAAAAGGATTTCTGATACCGAAACTGGAAGAAAACCGCCAGCATATAGAAGTATAAAACTTCTGTGCAACCCCCAAAACATGACGGGTAAGCTCTGTTGAAGTATCACATATATCAGTACGTTGACAGTGCCAGCTGTAGTTCACTATTGAATGAGCTGCTCCAAAGACTAACCACACAGCTTTGCTTTGGTAGTGAACACACAGCAAAGTGGGGAAGGAAAGATTCTTTGGATGGAGATCATCCGTTGGGTTCCTCAGCTCAGGACTTAAAACCACTGTAGATCCGCTTCTGAGATGGGAGACTGCACAAACTTGACAAGCATATGTCTCAAATACAGAAGAGTATAAGATGTGGGTGCTGTGGCGTATTTGTGTGGTTTGGTACCGCACAGTTGTGTTGCTCTCAGTTTTTACATATCCTCTGATCAGTCATAAACGATAAAAACATTGACAAGAATTTTCTACTCAAGTATAAGTAGTTGGTATGTCTGTGTATTTCTGTGAAAATTGCGAAATTTCAATAAAATGGTTTGGAGCGTATAATGTTGGAAGGCTTTGGATGAAAGAAATGTGTTCAGCGGCTCTTGTTCTCAGTGCTTCTTTGCTAAAGTTTTCTCCATCCTGTTGACGTGGAGATCTCTGCCCTGTGATTCGCTGGTGTCCATTGCATGGGGTAGATATGTACATTGCTCAAAAGTGTGGCGAACGTAGACGTAAACATTTTTCTGTGCCGAATCCAAAGAGAGGGTGAGGGCACGCATTCAGAGGGTGGTGATGTCTACTGCTATGAGATGGTTATGTATCGCCCACCCTCGGATGGAATGGTTGGATGGCTGGATGTGAAACACCAACTGCTTCTTCAGTCCGCTAACAATTTCTGGGAACCGTGAGAATTCTTGGCAGCCATGCAAAGGGCATGGTTTGCTGACCTGCGACCCTTCACCTGTGACCCGTGAGAGTGTCCTCATTCAGGTTGCAAACTAGCAGCGGCATCACTGCATGTTCTCCCCTGGCCTGCGTTTTCCCCTTTGAAAGGAACGCTCCCACAGGTAGCCAAGTGGTTTTGGTGAAATGAATTGAGCTGTCAGTTCAGCTCAATGGAGAGTCTGTGGTATTCTGAGGTAAAGGGGAGACAGGACTGGAAGGGAACACTATTGAAAGCGCGGTTTAAGTATAAACACTCCAACACGCACTGCCTCTTCACACTCTGTAATTACGTCTGACACGGGCAAGTTACATGGGAAACGTTCTGGTGCTTGTCGGCTCTGCCGCTTGTGATGGGAAGGAGGGAATGTGGTGAGAGGGAGAGCAGTGGAGAGAAGTGTGCATATCCCAGGAATGTGGTTTTTGGGCGTTGCAAGCGGAAATGTGTGACTTGGCTCGTTAGCGGTTGACATATTTCTCCGTCCTGTACAATCCCACCTGGCTACAACAAGCAAGCTGGCCACAACATTTAAGTGCCCATACACACACATGCACACACACACACACACACACACAAACATAGTCTTGTTAAGCATTGAAGTGTTCACACATACATACACACACACACTTGTTCAGTAGTGGTGAAGTCTCCATACATACATGCACACACAATCACTCACTCACTCACACACAGGTATAAATTAAGCAGTGCTGAAGTCTACAGGTGGGAGAGAGGGAGGAAAGATGGCCAGGAAGAGGGACAAAAGAGTGTGAGGACTTGAAGTGATGAACAGAATGAGAGAGGGAGCCTGATGGCCACACACACAAATAGTTCTGCTATGGTTTTGTCTGGAAAAGGGCTCAGTCAGGTGTTAATTATAAGATCATTAAAACTGTATTCATCAATCTGTATGTTGATCAGCAAATTGACCAATGTCTGAAAAAAATCACAGTAATCTAGCTAGCTGGCCAACTTCAACAGACAATCTCGTCTAGTTTTTAGGGCTAACAATCCCAGTGTTTTTATTTCTCGAGAACATCGTGAACAGGCTCATTTCCATACTTAAACGCAGATTAAAAAAGGCTGTCTTTGTCTTTGTAACAACCTTGTTCCATATTGCTGGATGCAGCAGACAGTGTCAAATGCATGAATGCTACCCCCTAGTGGTCAGAGAACGTTACAACATTCAGCTATTTATGATCCAGTCAGATTCAAACTGAATTGGATCATAAATAATTGAAACCGGGGGGACCAAACTGTGAGCAAAAGGTCTCAGTTTTAAAACTTATGCTATATATTTTTTTTCTCAAAAGTGGGGGGGTGGGGGGGCGGATCGGGGTCTCTATGAAACTGGGGGGGACATATCCCCCCCCGTCCCCCCTGCCATCTGCGCCTGTTTCCTGGGGTTTTTCAAGAGAAGCACCCATACAATATATTATTTTCAGTATTATACACTTGGCCGTCTGTGTCATGTTTTAGATATTAATGCAAAATCCATAAAGAATACCAGCGCAAAACATATATGTTCTGAAATGACTACTTTAAATATATCTGTGTGCTACACAGCAATGGCCTGGTGAAGAACTAATGAGGGAAACTTTATGATAAATCTACAGGAAGCATAAGGCCTTGTGCTGGAGTTGTTTTTTGATTCTGCATTTGGAGCTGTGCTCATGCTGGTAGTTAATGAGCTGACGTGCGTTCAGGTGTGCAGGACTGTGGCATGAGGAGGAATGTGGGTGTGGGGTTTCGCTCAGGTGTGAGCTGGAGCACCTGCGTGTGTCGTACGTGCTCAGTGTTTACGAGGTGTGCTGGACTGAGATGGAAGTGGTTTCGTTGGCAGAGGAGTAACAGCTCTGATTCTCACAGCGGAGTGTTATGCGGTCAGCCCTCACCTGACTCCACCTTTTTCCAGGTGCGCGTACTCGTGCAGAACATAGGAGCTTTGTCCAGTGTACACACACTCGTGTGTGTGTGTACACTGTGTCTAAAACACTCATTCACACGCACGTACACACTTCATGGCTGTCCCGTTTGCACACATTTACACATACACACATGCATACATACATAAACACACATAGCAGAGCACTAAGGCCTTAACTAAGGTATACACTCTAACTATATCTCTACACACACACAACAGACTGCCAAGACTCTCTGGGGTACCCACTGTCAACACACACATACACACACACACACACACACACACACATGTTCAGTGGCAAAGCAGGAGTAAACGGCTCTGTTTGGCTCAGTGTCAGGTAAACATTCAACTCAAGGCCAAGCAGACAGCCCTATGACATCATGCACGACATTGTGAGACAAGCAGAAAGTTCCAGAATGTTCTCTGGACAAGCAAAAAGTTCCAGAATGTTTTTGAGACCATCAGGAAGTCCCAGAATGTTGTCAGGACAAGCAGAATGTTCCAGAATGTTCTGTGAGCTGCTGCTGCTAAGAGTTTAATGGTCTCATCCTTCACCTCCCCTGCCAGCAGCGTGTCTGCAGCCCAGCCCTTCCCGGGTCATTTGAGGTTCTCCATTTGCGTGTTGCAGCGCATGCCTCCGTAGCTGTGCTTTATTAAGCACTTTGGGCTGAGTATCATGGTATACTTTTCTATGATATCGTCGTACTTCATGAAACATTTTAACTTCGTAAACATTTAATGTCCAAATACAAATATATACCTATGATCCTATTTACTTTTCTAATTAAAAAGGCAAATTATAAAAATACTGTCAGAATCATAATTGCAATCAGAACAAGCCAGAATGAGCTGCACGATTGTTGGGCATTTCGTCCACTGTGTGACCTATCTGTGACCATTTATCTGTGATCTGTGACCTTTGATCTGTGTGAACTTCCCAAGTGCTGCTATTTTTATGTGACCTCTGCCAGTAACGTTCTTATTGAACTATGGGACACTGGGTTTACATCACATTTCCCTCCACGTTGAAGCCAGCTTGTAATAGGCCAGAGAACATTCTTGGATGTATAAGACACAATAGCTCAATAGCAGAAGTATGAGATTACTCTCACTCAAAATAAATACCTAATGTGTAAATGTTTTCATTGACACAGTCACATCTTCAGTGAGTGATGACTGTGGGCTTAGGCACAGAAACACTGGGGGATCAGCAGGCCAGAGACACAGCAGAGACACAGCCAGGAACATCAGCAGAGGTGCTGGTGTCCAACCGGGGGTGGGTTAGCTTGAGACAGCCCAGCGAATCCCTGTGTTTTCCCTGGAAGTGCTCCACCAATAAGCAAATTACGCTAGCAACACAAACACAGCCTTCAGTGGATCTCATTAAAGTCCGCCACATGTTGCTCTCCCCAGACCGGGGGCCAGCACCCGAATAAAACGCTTTCAAGACCACGCAACACAAAGCTGGGGTTGGGGGTGGAGGGGATGGAGGTTATTTCAGCTCCTGTCCAACTCATACACATGCTGTCACTCACGAACACACACATACACGCACACAAACAAACACATACACGCACACACACAAACTCACAAATACATTCGCACACATACCAACTCACAAACAAGTGAAAAAAGCT
The DNA here is from genome assembly GCA_019788955.1 of Albula glossodonta. Classification (NCBI taxonomy): domain Eukaryota; kingdom Metazoa; phylum Chordata; class Actinopteri; order Albuliformes; family Albulidae; genus Albula; species Albula glossodonta. Next base: position 30,692 of record JAFBMS010002083.1, read on the forward strand.
TTCAAGGACACGCGATCCAAAATTGAAAGCGGCAGAGCAGAATATTTCAGCTCCCACCCCACTCACACACACAGACTCACACATGAAAACTCACACATACAAACTCACACATACAAACTCACACATGCAAACACACAAACTCGCACACATACATTCGCACATATATTCGCACTCATTCATACATTCACTCATACACAGCACCGTATTTCACCTCTCATCATGTACCATTCCCCCCCCCCCCCCCCCCCCCGAATTCAAACGCTCTTTCATCAACCCTGTCATTCTGTGCACACACGAGAGCATTTACATTCACTCCATCAGGGTGGCCAGACCCAGCAGATAACACTTCCTGTAATTTGATTACTGTATGTCTGGCTTACATGCCTAATATTTCCTCCCTGAGTTTATTATAATTTTGCTTTAAAAAAATAATCTGGAATACTTTGATTTTGACCTAGTGGTTTCCATGAGCATGTGCAACTCATTACCAAAATCACCTTGTTTTTAGAGTAGATTTTCTTTATGTTGTTCAAAGACTAATTCCAGACACACACACAGAATCACACACACATGCTTTTCCTCCCTGTCTTTTTTCTCTGTTTTTCACAAACTATAAATGTGTGCTGACTCTGCAAAGTATGCAAGGTTGCATTAGTCTTCGGAATCTGAATGAAGATTCAGAAGAATCCTGTTAAAGTCTCAGGTGTGAGTTCAGTGCAATTCCCTGACAGAGGGACCGTTCGTCGGCTTCCCAAGTGGGGGGATGGGGGGGGGGGGTGTAAGCTGTGTTCAGGGGGATTAGCCAAACCTCACACTACAGGATGCTGTCCTTGGGACGTGCCCATTTCCACATTGACCCAAGTCTCTCGAGTGCACATCACAAAACTCTCACCTATGTACCATCTGCAGTTTGTAGCGTTTATTGGTGAATGAGAGCCAACAACCAGCCAGAGACATTCTGATTTGTTAGTGTCTACTGGACACAGTCATATATGCCAGCACACAACACTAAGTGCCGGCAGTGACTGTTTATGCACAGTGTTAGGTGTTAGGAATTTTTTCATGGCATAATATGCTGGGAAAGCAGTTCTGTAATCTACCTTTCCACCCCCATCCCCTGCTCCATCTTTACGAGCTTAGCACAGGAGGTAGAATCTGTCCCGGGCATGAAAAGAGAAATAATGTCAGCTGTTTGTTTACAAGAGCACTCAGGTACAGTTTGGAGAGAATGGAATTTTACCATGTGTGGTGAATCTAAAGTACTGCATTACCACAGTGATAGCAGTCCATTTGATTTACACACACACACACACACACACACACACACTCACACACACCCACACACTCACACACACTCACATACACACACGCACACACACACTCATTCACACACACACACCACACCAACACTCACACACACACACACACACACACACGAGTTTGGCTAGAAAATATTCTGATAGGAGAAGTAGTAGTACTTTAGAGAAGTAGAGTAATTTTCAAACTTTTGTTAAATCCCCCAAATACCAAAAAGGACTTAAATGTTCTTGATATAGATGAAGAACCATTCTTAGTGGATTCCCAGACTAAGCCTATTCTGTAGAACTGGTTACTAACAGAACACTATTCTTTAAAATGTATTTGTTTCCTAATGGTATGACCACGGACTTTAACTTCTGCTAGTGAGCGATTGTGAATTTTAGAACATTGTTGTATTGTATTTTGTGTCACCTCTTTTTGTGTTAATTCCCTCCGTCTTCTAGACAGCTATCGCTTGATAAAGAGGTTCTTTTATCGGGGTACTTCCTGGTTAAATAATGTTTAAGTACAACAGATAAATAAAATAGTGTCTTGTGGCCATTTGAGGTCAGAGAGCTGTTTCTGCTGTTGACTGGAATG
>JAFBMS010002084.1:0-32575 GCA_019788955.1 Albula glossodonta
GGTCTCTCCAGGAGGAAGAACAAGGCCGGTGGCCGGAGCGCCTGCCCGCTCTGCTCCAGGCATATAATAATGCCATGCACAGCAGCACCGGCTTCGCCCCGCACTACGTCCTGACCGGGCGGCATGCCCGGCTCCCGGTGGACCTGGCAATGAATGTGCCCCCCACCCCAAGGAAGTGGAATATGGAGGGGTGGGTGCGGGCACACCATCGTACCTTGTCCGGGGTGTATGAAAAGGTGCTGGAGTCTGTACGACGCCAGCAGCTGCGGGACAAGGAGAGGTACGATCGGCGGCTGAAGACCTTGCCGTTGTTGCCGGGGGACCGGGTGCTGGTGCGGAACTTCAGGCGCCGGGAGCGAGGTAAGCTGGCCCCGAGATGGTCTCCTCGTCCTTTTGTCGTTGTCCGCCAGCTGCAGCCGGATCGGCCGGGGTATGTGGTCCGTCCCGAGGGAGGTCGGGAAGAGCGGACCCTACACCGGAACAACCTGCGTGCCTGCCCCGTGGGTGATGCCTGGAGGGAGCCCCCAGTGGAGGAGGAAGCCGAACGGGAACCAGAGCCGGGTCCGCGGAGGTGGGCTTGGGGCTGGAACCCGGTGTGGGTCCCTGCCCGGGGTCCTGTTCGTGAGCCTGCTGTTCCCCTAGAGGAACAGCATCAGGGGGAGGCGGCGGAGCCTCCTGTGCAGCCGGAAGTGGTGCCCCTCCGTCGCTCTGCACGTGAGACACGAGGGCAACCCCCGCGCCGGTACATTGAAGAAGCGTAGTCGGGACGACTACGGGTAAAGCGGGGGGAGTTGTCAGGAGGTGAGCCTGACGTGCCGTTGCTTGGGTGAGTTTTTCTTTATTGGTAATTTGGGGCACGCGTGCGGTATGTGGATCAGGGTGGGTTGTCTCCCTTGCTTTGCCTGATTGGTAATCTGCCGCAGCTGTCTCTCGTTCCCTCCGCGCAGGGAGTCAGGATAAGAGAGCGGGGGACGAGGCAGCCTGGGCTTGGGCAGCCTGGAAGGAACCTGCAGTATGCTGGGTTTTTAGACGGGGTTATTTTTGTTTATTTGAGAGTTTCGATTTGTTTCGGTTGGTTTTGAGTTTTGAATTTTTGCCGGCGATTTCGTTGTTTTTTGGTTTCGTTTTTTTCTTTCGGTTTTGTTTATTTTTCTTCCTTAAGAAATCCCACGGGGGGATTTCTTTTTAGGGTGCGTGTGAGTGAAGAGGAGGCAGGGACTGCACGCCTGGAACCGTGTCGGCGACCGACTGAGGGAAGGGACGGAGGAACCCCAATATCAGCGCTAGAGGAGGGAGAAGGCGACGGCGGTGAAGCTGCTACCCCGGGCTGGGCAGAAGGCGAGCGGGGGCATGCCCCGGTGGTGAGAGGAACGTAACCACAAAAGTAAACAGCGTGTGTGTGTGTCCTTGCTCTGCCCAGTCCACTGAGGGGTGACCTGGTATTTTGCCTCTCCCTCTCTAGCCTTCCCCGTCCCAGGCCCAGCGGAGTTGGAAGACTGGGAGTCCACCAGCGTGCGGTCACGGCGGTTCCTGGAGGCTGGAGGAGCGGCAGTCTCAGCCTGGTTTTCGTTGGTTTTGTTTTTTATTTTGGGGCACGGAGGAGGCCCGGCTTCTGGTGGCGCGGGCCGAGTCGCGCCCCACCCTTAGTTTCGTTTGTGTGAATGCGTGTGAGTGTGTGGACCTCCCTCCCAGCGTGAGTTACTCCCCCCTGTGTTGGCCAAGAGGGGGCTGGCCTGTGCCGTGTGGGCAGGCCTGGGAGAGGGTCTCAATCTTAACACTGTGTGGAGTGAGTGTGGCACAGGGTTACCTTGTTGGCGTGGTTTGGATTGCGGTGTAGGTGTGGGGAAGTCCCTCTCCCGGGAGTTCTCCCACGCGACACCGGGCCAGCCAGTAGGGGCTAGCGGAGGAGGGGGGAGTTGGAAAGGGGGAGGGGAGGTCAAAGTGGGTGGCTGCCCGAGCATGAGTTTTGCTGTTTTAAAAAAGAAACCTAATAAAGTCTCTGCTGACCTGACTCCCTGTGTCTTGGTTGTTCGTGTGGGTGGGTCCCAGTACCTGTGTGGGAGGGTTATCAGGAGGCGCTAGCGTGACTCCTGACAAGACCTTTATCACAGCCGACAAGAGCAAGATGCCAGGCCTTAAGCCTTTGAAAGATAGGCTAACTCTGCTGTTCTGTGCCAATGCAAGCGGCACCCTCAAAATAAAGCCCCTGCTTGTCTACCACAGTGAAAACCCTTGCGCTTTTAAGAAGCACAAAATTCAAAAGGATATGCTAGCGGTCATGTGGCGTGCCAATCACAAGGCATGGGTCACGAGGGTCCTGTTTGTCGAATGGATGAATCAAGCCTTTGGTTCTGCTGTGAAGAAATATGTTCTGGAGAACAACTTACCACTCAAGGCATTACTCATCCTCGATAATGCTCCTGCACATCTCCCAGGCCTTGAAGATGAATTGCTGGAAGAATCTGATTTCATTAAAATTCTGTAACTGCCACCAAACACCACCCTGCTTATCCAACCCAAGAATCAGCAAGTGATTGCAACTTTTAAGAAGTTGTATACAAGAGACTTATTCCAGCGTCGTTTTGAAGTGACCGAAGCCGCTAACCTAACCCTTAAAGAATTCTGGAAGGATCACTTCAACATTGTCAATTGCCTAAAGATAATTGACAAGGCCTGGGAAGGAGTGTCGAGGCGAGTTCTTAATTCCTCTTGGAGGAAACTGTGGCCTGAATGTGTGCCCGAGCATGACTTTGAGGGCTTCGAACAGCAGGAGGAGGACATCATTCATGACATTGTGTCGCTCGGAAGGAACCTCAACCTTGAAGTCAACACCGAGGACGTTAACGAGCTGGTCGAGGAACATTCGGAGGAGTTGACAACCAACGAGTTGCACGCATTGCATGGGGACCAGCACAGAGAGTTGGTGGAGGAGCTGTCGTCAGGGGAGGAGGAGGTAAAGGAGGACAAAGTCACAACAAGTGACATAAAGGAAATGCTTCGCCAGTGGGAGAATGTTTCTGGTTTCATTGAGCGAAAACATCCCAATAAAGCAGCGTCAGGCCGTGTAGCAAACCTTTTTTATGATAATGCTGTAAAGCATTTCAGTGACATTGTAAAAAATAGGAAAAAGCAAATGTCGTTTGAGAGGTTTTTAGTGACATGCAATGTTAGCGAATCAAGTGAATCGGCAACAAAGGCCGAAAGTGAGGCTAAAAAGCCTAGGGTTGAACAAAGCCAAGAGCAAGAAAGCATGCCAGTTGATGTTCTTGATGTGCTTTTGGAAGGGGATTCCCCTTCCAAGCAATCATCCTCCTTCCCCCCACCACCTCCACCATTGCCTCCATCAAGCCCTTTCATCTCCTCTCCAAAGGTAAAGTTCTGTTAAAGTTTTTTTTTTAATTGTTGATTTTAATAACCTATTTTTTTCAGGTAACATTTTATACCTTACTTTTCATGTAAAATGGATAAATTACTGTATATTTCACATTCTATTGAGTATGACAATGCTTTTACAAGGGGTATGTATTGCTGGGACAAGCGTAAATGTGTATTGTTGGGAACGCATTAATAGGCTTTCCATTATTTCCAAATGTGTTTCCCTATTCAAGAACTTCGACATACGAGTTCGGTCATGGAACGAATTATTCTTGTATAGCGAGGTACGACTGTACAAGATTTTAGCATATGGTCAGAGTGCTTCAGTTCGACTACAATGTCCCTTCACGTGTGCATTTCCATCAGTCCGTTGTGCCTGCCCTGTATAAATGAGAGCAAGCTGCTGTTATTCAGGAATTATTAATAGGTCAGAGAATGCTTACGATGGAGCATCACTGACATTTGAGTTTATTACATGTGTTATTTATTTTGTCTTAATGAGTCATGTCAATATTAGACTGCCTTAACTGTAACAGTCGGAATTGTGGCCAATGAGCCACTGTTGAATGTTTACATTTTTCATAATACATGACAAAAAATGTATTTTCTACATTTTTTGTTTTCCTTGCTGTAACGAAAATGTACTGAACCGTGCCACCAAAACCGAGGTAGCCTACATACCAAATCGTGAATTGAGTATACTGGTAAACCCCTGTGGCAAATAAAGTTAACTAACCAGATAACTAACCTATTGGTATTCACAATTAACGTTAACAAGTCAAGTGAACAAGAAAAGGTAGCCGTCTGCTTTTAGTCAACAAAGTCAAGCCTTCAAGCTGATTTTGATCGAAGTCTTACCTTATCATATATTTCTTGGTGGTGCGTCTTCAAATGCCTCTTGAGGTGTGCGTTATTTTCCTCACCGATTTTGTACCCACATTGTTTGCCATGCGTTTTATTTTCAGTTCTATTATTGCTAAAATGTGCCCACAAATCCATTCTTTCTCTTCTTCCGAGAGTATCCATGATTTGGGTTGCCAAGTTAACGGCAGTTAAAATGCTTAACGTTAGATTACCAGAGGAGGAGGGATATACTGCCAGTGTCTATCAACCAATCATAAGCATGTGCATATCTTGCAAATTGAGTGCATGCATGTAATTGGATGAAAAAATACAGGCTTATGGTGGCTAAATTGCTTGTCCATTCGTCTGTCTCTCACATTATCATCTCGTAATGGCAATAAATTTTGTCAGTTTTTATTCTGAAGGCTGCGTTTTTATTTAGTTATTGTCTTTTTTATGTCGTGGACAATGAAAACCAGTCAGTGACGAACCGTAACTATGAAAAAAATGAATCACTCAACTTTTGGTTTGCATGGCTTAAGAGGGAATAAAGTTTGAATTTGACGTTAAATTATTATGTGGCTACTGTTGTACACAAAGCACTCATGGCTGCCTTACAAGTTCATGAATTTGATGAATCGATCCATCTCACATTTTAGCAAGGCTTAAAAAGAAAACATTGTTTAATAAAAGTCATAGTTTTGCCTGTTCTGTCACACTATATCATAATTGTGCCAGTCAGCTGGTCAGAGGTAAATCCTTCTCAAGGTTCAGTTTTTGTGAGCACTTAACACATCACACAAGTGCCTGTTCAATGCCAGGTCATGATGGCATTATCTGTGGTGGCTACATGTTCTTTTCATTGGTGCTTCATCTATTTCATTTGTGAAATGCTTTGTCACATTATGATTTTTATATTCACCGACTCTTGTGAACAAACACTAAGAGTTAAAGGTAGTGTTAGTCAAACAAAGAACTTTTAAAAACTTTTTTTGCATGAAAAATTTATAAAGCCATGGGTATTTGGGGGGTTTCATACCTTTTGTTGACTAAATCTGGGTCTCTTAAGCTTGTGAAAAGTTGTGTTCAACAAACACTTCTCTGGATCCAGTCGAATGTATGGACATGTGCAGCCTCATTCAATGTGTGAATTATACCTGACACCAAATGCATATGACAAAACTTGATCTGATCATGTAGAAAGTCAAAATATAAACCGTGTGACTCTGTGACATAAACAGTTGTGATATGAAACTTCCCTCTTCTTTAAGAGAATATTTCCTTGGGCAAAACGACAAGTCAATCATCAACATTCTACCGGGGTCAGGCTGACAATGCTGTTGATGGAGAGCACGATACTTGCATCCGGACCCGTGACGAAACTGATCCCTGGTGGAGAGTGGACCTACTCAGACCCCATAACATCACCGCCATAACCATCACCAACAGAGATGACTTCATCGCAGAGATGATCGATGGAGCTGAGATCCACATTGGAAATTCCCTGGAGAACAACGGCAACAACAATCCACTGTAACTCAGCAAATCACCATCTTACTGACTTGCATCTCATGAAATGGATTGGTAAAAAATTGAATTATCAAAATTCCTGCTGAAAATAGAAACACCACTGCCTCATGGGATACCTATAGCTCTGAGAAGAGACTTTGACTCCCCTTCACTCCAAAGCTAGATGCTTTCACTGGTGTCATATTAATTTGACTAGGGCATGTTACTGATTCCAAACAGCAAAAGTGCTCCCATCATGATTTCCATTCCATCTTCCAGAAATATATTTTTAGAAATTGCATATTAATAAAAGGGCTGGATATTAATGTTTTAACCACATATGCTGGCAGGTCTTCTGTTTCCTCACAATCTGTCATTTCTTGTGTCATATCCCTCCCTCAGATGCACAGTGATTTCCTCTCACCCAGTGTGGGAAACCCTCACCTTTCAGTGCCATGGGATGGAGGGACGTTATGTCAGCATCTATCTCCCAGGATGCCATAAATTCCTGAGCCTGTGTGAGGTGGAGGTCAATGGAATGCCTGTCCCTGGTTGGTATAAAGAAAAACACCTTCATAAAGGTTTTAAAAGGAGAGGCAGACCAGGCAAAAATTGATTCTGCTTTTAAACTAAACTTTTATTATTCCCAGTATCTCTGTCTTTGCTTGCTTAACTTACACTAGCATTTCCATAGCTGCTTGTCTCAAACATTGGTAGTCTAGAGGCGATGAATCACTTTTGTAAAACATGGCTTATTATATGGACAATGCAACTGTGCGATTTTCTGAATGTGATTTGCCTACTTAGCAACTAAATAATCTTTGCTGAAATTCAAGTGAAAAATCCTCACATATGTTCTTTTCACAGGCATTGAGTCACCCTCTGGTAAGACTGCAGTGATTTTCCTTTTCAAATGTAAAACATGTCCATTATAACAAAGGCTACTCTCACATCCCACCAATAATCTTGAAACACTTGGATGAATTCAAAGAATTACTTTGCAAAATATATTACATGGACATGACAAATAAGGAATAACCCTTCATGCTTGTGAAAGAAGGTTTATTGGTGGGAAGTGATTGTAGGGGTCTGTTGTGACGAAGACAGCTCAACCTTCTGATGTTTCATTAGAGGCAGGACAGGGGTTGTTTATGGTTCCATATTGCACCAAAAAGGTTCTCCTATGACCATGAACAAAGAACTCCTTTATAACAATTTTGGTACTATATGGACAGAACCATTAACAAATTATTTGGTGATATAGGACTTCTAATAGTTAATTCTATTGTATGGAATGGAGTGTAGATGCTGAAGTACTTTCTGGTTAAATAGTTTACCGAACTTCCTTTTGTATTTCTTTTATGTACTTTAGCAGAAACACCAACATATGTCTGATTATATGTATCATTTATTCTATGCAGTGTGATAGCATTTAAAACTTCATTTTAATTTACTTTTAATTTTTAAAGTTGACGACCAGTGTGGCTGAGTTCCAGATTAATAAGGTTCTGTTGGATTCGTGTCAATATCGGTGTATAATTATATATTTATTCTCTTTAGGCATTGATTCTTTTATACGATTTTGGAACATGATGTCCAGTTCTTTGAAATCAGGTAAAAACGATTTAATCACCGTTTAATCACTTAATGATTCACTTTCAGGTAGTCAGGATTTACTCAGTACAGATAAGCTTTTTTATATAAACATATTGCATTAGGATAGACAGACAGACTCAAGGAAACTGATTCAGGACAGAATAATACACTGTACCTCACAGTCACAATGATGTGTATGGTTTATGCAGGTTTTCATACTCAGCCAAAAGGATTCAAGAGTATTAATACTGAAACTTTAGAATAGGACATGAACTGGTCTTCATTGTGTCTGCCCTCATGAAGTCACACATATCTATGTTTCTCTATTTGCCTCTAGAGAAGACAAAGGAGGAGCCAATCCCACAACACAGAGATGTACAAAGGGTCAAACAGTGCTCTGACAAAGAGAGCGTTGATGGTAGGCTAAACTCACCTCAAGACTAATGCCTGAATTCAGGTCCAGTGTATCACAATGCATTTTTAAGTTCAACTATTGAATTACTAGGATGTATAAGCAAGAGTGATGGTTTTAGTAGCAGTCAAAAATGTATGAGTAATTTTATGCAAAATGGTTGTGGCCGCTTAAAGGCAGCGTGCGGTTGATGGTTCAGCCGCAACGTGAAAAGAAGCTTGAGTCTCGTCACATGAATCAGAGGAGTCACGTGGAGGAGTTCTACTCCCACAGCTGTCGGGGCGGGTGCTGCAGTGAGGTTTGGTTGAACATTCGGGTGGGGGAAAAAAGGGGAAAAAAATCGGGGTAAAAAATGTAAAAAAAAAAAAAAACATAGTGATAATTATAATGAAAACATCAGAAAATATACTAGACGACATGACACCTCAATGTGGGGTAAAATTCCACCAATGTTTTCAGAACACGCACTATTTCAAAAAATGACTAAGACAGTTTAAACCTGATCGTGAAAATGCCTAATGCAGACAGTGTCCCACACGGGAAAGCAACACATAATTGACCCTAATGCTGCTCAGTGCAAGGGGGGATTTTCAGTTATGATAGAATCCTCTGATTCCTCTGCTTCATGCAGTGCCTGAAGTCTGCATGTCCCAGCTGCATGAGTCCTCCAGTTCTGTTTCAGGAGTGTATGCTGGCCACATGCACTTTGGCCACAGTTACATTCAGTTTCATTTCATTGACAAAGCGTATTCCTGCCCTTTTTTGAAGAGAATGCTGCTTCTTTTGGGAGGGCAACCCAGTCATCTCAGTGGGACAAATTTGGTGACGCAGACAATGCCATCGACAGGAAGCGCCAAGTAAAGTATTTACAGGGATCCTGCAGTCACACAAAAGCTGAGACAGACCCCTGGTGGAGAGTGGACCTGCTCCAGTCTTTCAACGTCACCTCTGTGGCTGTTACTAACAGAGCAGACTGCTGTTCTGACCGGATCAATGGAGCCGAGATTCATATCGGAAACTCCCTTGAAAACAATGGCAATGACAACCCAGTGTAAGGCAAACCAACATCATCCTTTGCCATATGAACACACCCCTTTTCTCTCACAATGATATGCACAATAACTCATTGCATGCAGTTACACCGAGTCACATGCCAGTACATAATTTGCTTTTAATCCCCAAATTCATTATTTCATAGGTGTGCTATTATTCCTTACATCCCAGCGGGGCAAACCAGAACCTATCAGTGTCATGGGATGGAAGGCCGCTATGTCAACATTCTACTCCCTGGAAGAGAGAAGTACCTGACTGTGTGTGAGGTGGAGGTGAAGGGCAGAATACCCCAGACTGAGTCATACAAAGAAAGTGCTTACAATGAAACAATTACTTACTCAGGTAAAAATGCATAATGTAAGGGATATTATTGTATTGTGTTAATTTTTTCTTAATCATGTTATCAAAACTTTGAAACACGGGATCTGAAGCATCTTAACCTGACCTCTGTAAACAAACTCTGTAAGTGGAAACTGATAGCTGTAATTTACGCAATCCGGGAATAAAGTCCATTCAATAATTGAATAATACTTGAGGTGCTTGAGACAGAAGGTAATCACTTTTGACTTCGACTTGGCTCTTAGGTCTTGTCACTTTACAATTTAACAATTTAAGATTGTAGTTACTGGTGTTTGGTGTGGTTTCTGAATAACAAAATGTGAAGTACAGTATAAATTATGACTTATGCTGGTCTATTATTCCCAATAGTGTATAGAATACACCTACATCCACCCTCTGGACATATCTTTTTAGTTTAAATAAATTGGGATACAACCAGCATCTTATCCATGTGACTTTATGCAAGCTCTTTCTAGAATCATCATGAATAAATGTACTGAGAAATATTTAAAGCACAGTTAACAAACAACCAAGTATTATAAAGTAAGTTCAGTACTTACTACTTTCTGACAAGCACTTTTATACATTTAAATACATTTTTATACATTTTCTGACAAGCACTTGTACATTTAAATTCTAATTACTGAAGACCTGACAGAAGTCCTCCCCTCTCTGCTGGTCTTTCAGAGAATGTTGCTTTGCAAGGAGAGGCCTCACAGTCATCACGGTTTGATGGGTTAACCTACGCCAGAAACGCCATCGATGGCAACCGTGATCCATCATATCACTCTGGATCCTGTACACACACCAAACTCCAGGCTGACCCATGGTGGAGACTGGACCTGCAGTCTATTCACAGAGTGACCTCAGTGACCATCACTAACAGAGGCGACTGCTGTCCTGAGAGGATCAATGGAGCTGAGATTCGCATTGGGAACTCCATGGAAAACAACGGCAACAACAACCCAGTGTAGGATACCAAGGCTTTAGCAACAGCAATAGGAAACGTATCACCTTAACTCAGATATTAAACTGGTCCTCTAACTGTTTTCAGGTGTGCTGTGGTGTCCACCATCCCAGCAGGAGAGACCGTCACCTATCAGTGTGAAGGAATGGTGGGGCGCTACATCAATATCATCCGGCCAGGCTGCTTTAAGTTCCTGACTCTGTGTGAGGTGGAAGTCGATGCAACCCATGTTCCTGGTTGGTACTGTGGACCATCAGTCACTAAACTAAATACAAACACAAGCAGCTTGCACAAAAAACATTCCTTTGCTTGCGAAAAATAATGGTAATAAATAAGTTGGCAGTTGATTGTAACAAACAAAGATTAACATCAGGCAAAAATAAAAGGCTCAGGAGTAGACAAAAAAGAATATAACATATTATGCTTCATGCCTTGCATACATTGTATGAGGGTAAAACTAAAGGAAGTCATTTTACCATTACCCCTTGTTCCTGGTTTCAGGCTTCTGGCATGTGCTTAATGTTCATGATCCTTATTTTATTTGTGTATCTCCACAGGTCAAATTCTCATGGATCCAGGGAGCTTTGATGGAGACAAATTCAGGGGATCTCAGTGCTTTGTTAGCGCACCAGGTACAGTATCTCTCCCACTGCAAGGCCAGTTTTCATGCTTCATGTGCTGTTGAGCCTGTTGCTTTCATCTGTCATATGGACAGTTTTGGGCAAACCTGACTTCAGGAGTTTTGTTTTAACTGGAAACTTGGACGAGTTCATAAATGTATGTAATTATGTCTTTCCTGTAGATAATGCAGCTTCACATGGGAAGGCAACTCAATCTTCGACTGGTTATAATGGTGGTGCACAGAAGGCCATTGACAAAAACCGTAACCCAGTGTACAATGAAGGATCCTGCACTCACACACAAGGTGAAAATGACCCCTGGTGGAGAGTGGATCTCCTTAAGACACACAGAGTGACCTCAGTGACCATCACTAATAGAGGGGACTGCTGTGAAAACAGGCTCAATGGAGCCGAGATCCGCATTGGAAACTCTCTGAGAAACAATGGCAATGAAAACCCAGTGTAAGACATCAAGGCCTGCCTCCTTCAGGCTTAGAAACACTGAGAAATACTGACACTGAGAGCTACATATCATCTCATCTTTCAATCCATTCCTCTTCATTTTTGCAGCTGTGCTGTGATTTCGCGCATACGAGAAGCAGACACCATCACCTTTGAGTGCCATGACATGGAGGGACGCTACATCAATGTTTTCCTTCCTGGGAGACATAAGTACTTGACTCTGTGTGAGGTGGAAGTAAACGGAACTGCTGTCTCTGATGGTGTGTGTTGATATACATATCATATACCCAAGAGTCATATGCAAAAGGAACAACTTTAAAAATGGCAATGGGATCATTGTCATCGTTGTGTGTATTTCCTTTCCATTATCAGATGAAACGATCATTAATTTAAAAATAAAATCTGACAGCCAATGAGCTGCCGTTCATACCTTTAGATGCTGTCAGCTGTCAACTTGACTGAACTTTATTGGTGAATGCTGGCATATGCCAAACAGAAAAAAGACGTTATGCTTCAAAACTCCTTTACAACTTGCATAATGCCATTACACCACCCCCCCCCCACCTAGAATCATGATAAGTAGATGCAATGAGGAGGATTTAAACATCATGAATAAATGTATTGAGGAAGAAGTACACCATAGTTAAACAAACAATCAGGTCTTATAATGTAGGTTCTAAATGTGCTGCTTTCTGACAAGCATTTGTACTTGAAATTCTAATTACCAAAGACCTGACTCAACACCTCTCCTCTCTGCAGAAATCAAACCTGACTTCAGTAGCTTTGTTTTGACTGGAAACTTTATGATCTGAAAAAATGGCATAAAAATCTGAAAAATACACACGTGTACATATAATTCTATCTTTCCTGTAGATCATGCAGCTTTGCATGGGAATGCAACTCAGTCTTCTACTGGTTATGGTGGTGATGCTGGGAAGGCCATTGACAAAAACCACAACCCAATGTACAGTGCTGGGTCCTGCACACACACCAAACTCCAGGCTGACCCATGGTGGAGACTGGACCTGCAGTCTATTCACAGAGTGACCTCAGTGGCCATCACTAACAGAGGCGACTGCTGTCCTGAGAGGATCAATGGAGCTGAGATTCGCATTGGGAACTCCATGGAAAACAACGGCAACAACAACCCAGTGTAGGATACCAAGGCTTTAGCAACAGCAATAGGAAACGTATCACCTTAACTCAGATATTAAACTGGTCCTCTAACTGTTTTCAGGTGTGCTGTGGTGTCCACCATCCCAGCAGGAGAGACCGTCACCTATCAGTGTGAAGGAATGGTGGGGCGCTACATCAATATCATCCGGCCAGGCTGCTTTAAGTTCCTGACTCTGTGTGAGGTGGAAGTCGATGCAACCCATGTTCCTGGTTGGTACTGTGGACCATCAGTCACTAAACTAAATACAAACACAAGCAGCTTGCACAAAAAACATTCCTTTGCTTGCAAAAAATAATGGTTATAAATTACCTGGAGGTTGATTGTAAAAACATAGGTTAACATCAGGCAAAAATAAAAGGCTCAGGAGTACAGATAAAAAAAGAATATAAGATATTGTGCATAATTCTTTGCATACATTGTATGAGGGTAAAAATAAAGGTAGACATATCATACCCTCCTTGTTCAAATTCAGAATAACCTGTCAATCAGAAAATGTAAAAATAATTAAGGAAACAGATTTGTTATAGAAGGTTTTTTCCTTCCCTGTGTTAAAATTAGTAAAATTATCATAGCTCTTCAGGGGATCCACCTGCTACAATGGATCATGTGCATTTTTCCCTCCTCCCTGACCTGACAATATTCCCCTTTTCCCAGTTTATCCTAATTTATCATTTTTTCCCCAAAACAATCCCTTCTCTAATATCCTTACCCCATTTTCAAGGCCTCAGGCTACTGGTAAGTGCTTAATGTTCTTATTTTATTTGTCTTCCTCCACACAGACCACCTAATGATGGATCCAGTGATCCATGACAGTGATAAATTCAGGGAATCTCAGTGCTCTGTTAGTGCACCAGGTACAGTATCTCTCCCACTGCAAGGCCAGTTTTCATACTTAATGTGCTGTTGAGCCTGTTGCTCTCATGTGTCACATGGACGGTTTTGGGCAAACCTGACTTCAGAAGCTTTGTTTTGGATGGAACCCTCGGGACCTGAAGAATTGCATAAAATCTGAATAGTACACGTGTAATTCTGTCTTTCCAGAAAATAATGTAGCTTTGCGTGGGAATGCAACTCAGTCTTCTACTAGTTATGATGGCGATGCTGGGAAGGCCATTGACAATAACCGCAACCCAGAGTACTATGAAGGATCCTGCACTCACACAAAACGCGAAAATGACCCCTGGTGGAGAGTGGATCTCCTTAAGACACACAGAGTGACCTCAGTGACCATCACTAACAGAGGGGACTGCTGTGAAGACAGGCTCGATGGAGCCGAGATCCGCATTGGAAACTCTCTGAGAAACAATGGCAATGAAAACCCAGTGTAAGACATCAAGGCCTGCCTCCTTCAGGCTTAGAAACACTGAGAAATACTGACACTGAGAGCTACATATCATCTCATCTTTCAATCCACTCCTCTTCATTTCTACAGCTGTACTGTGATTTCACGCATGCAAAAAGCGGACACCATCACCTTTGAGTGCCATGACATGGAGGGACGCTACATCAATGTTTTCCTTCCTGGGAGATATAAGTACTTGACTCTGTGTGAGGTGGAAGTAAATGGAACTGCTGTCTCTGATGGTATGCAATCACATACAAAACAAAAAAAGCATAATTTATTTACAATGGAAATGCATTGTACATGTCATTTTACTTGCTTTACACTATGCTAAATGGCTGTATTATTCAGCCCTGAGGACACCCAGTGTATTTCAGTTTTTTTACTGTTGTTTGATCAAATAAGGTTTGTGAAAACATGGGTTTAAGATGTGTCATCTTTGTTTGCTTCATGTGTAACACAATGTAGTTTTGGTTTGCTGTCATTCTGTCTCATTTAACTCTTCATATTCAACACATTTAGTTTCATTTAAGAGTAAGGTGACAACAGTGAAAGAACTCTAAATCTAAACATTTTGTTGAGATTAAAAAAAGCAAAATATTCTGAAGAAAATTGTACCTCTTGATAAAACATTCTGAGGTAGAAATCAGCAGTTACTTTTATGCAAGACTTTTTTTTAGTGAGCATGTCAGGACGCAGTATGAACTCAAGTGCAGACAGGGATGAGATTAACCGGAGTTTAAGAGGAGCAAATCCAAAAACAGAGTCAAAAACAGGCACAGGGTCAAACCAGGAGAGCACGGTGTCAGGGCAAAAACAGAATCCAAAGCAGTAGTCAAAAACAGGCAAAGTCCGAACCAGGTAAACACAGCAATCAGGCAGAGACACAATCCAAAAATCAGAAATCGGGTAAACAGCAAGAATCAAAAACAGGTAGATCAGAACAGGGAAAGGCTCGTAGTGCAACTGATCACAGGGAATACAGAGACGAACTCGCACAGAGCAAACACACGACAGGGTTTAAATACACAGACTAACAAGCCAAAGAGACACAGGTGCACAATGGGGCAGGTGAAACAAATGGGTAATCAACTGGGCAGGTAACAAGGAGGGCGGGGCAGACACAAGGGGGAATGAAAACAAAAGCGCATGGACAGGGTAACAAAAACAAAAACACAGAATCAGACAGCATTACTGACAGAGCAGCTGTATGGAAAGGCATTGCTTTTTAATTTATAGACAGGAATATGTAAAAAAAAAATGTTGCTTTGAGGGTAAATGTTTATTTAAATATTCACTTTTTTGCATCTTTTATCATGGGTGTCGTGTCACTGATCTGTCTCTGAAATTTAGTTGTTTCTACTTATTTCAAGGTAAATTGAAATCCCTCACTTCAGAAAGTCAGTCCCCTTCTCCATCCACTGCTGTCAAAAAACCGAATCTCAAGCTGAGTGAGTATTTTTTCACGTTTTTTCACTCCAGGCCCTTACTTTTGACAGAAGTGTGTTGCATTCAGGTTTTCCAATAAATGCAAAAAAAAAAAAAAAATTCTGGAAACACAAAATAATAAAAACAGATTAATAAAACAGTGTGAGGTCGTGTCTTAAACAAGTAATTGACTTGGAAAACTATATACCCTGTTGTATTGCATAGCATATTTTCCTTAGTCTCATTATATGAAAAAATAATCCCAGGAATGTTAGGTTTAACCTGTATTCTGACTTTGTTTTGTTTTCTTCAGCACTTGTGATTTTGGACACACCGCACTAACTCCTCTCACCTTCCTCTTAATAGAAAATGTGGCATTGAGAGGCAAAGCAACTCAATCGTCTGTACACGGCACTGGATTTGCTCTCAATGCCATTGATGGTAACCGCAAGGGTCATTACTTGTCTGGGTCGTGCACTCACACAAATGCACAGGCTGACCCCTGGTGGAGAGTGGACCTACTGAGGAAGTATAAAGTGACGTCAGTAACTGTTACGAACAGAGAGGACTGTTGTGCCGAGAGAATCAATGGAGCTGAGATCCGCATTGGGAACTCTCTGAAAAACAACGGCAACAGCAATCCTGTGTGAGTCGTTTGGGCTAATTTGCTGGTCTCTATAGGATACCTCGGTTTAGAGTAATTCCTCCATAATGAAGCTCACAATGCTGTGATTAAAAAACATGTTTCTCTCCAACAGCTGTGCTCAGATCTCCTCCATACCAGCAGGGGGAACCATCACCTTCCAGTGTGAGGAAATGGAGGGACGCTATGTCAACATTTTTCTCCCAGGCACAGAGAAACGCCTGACTCTGTGTGAGGTGGAGGTGCATGGCCCTACAGCAAAATCTCCCCGAGGAGAACTGAGTCCTTCCCTGGTGGAGAGGGTGGTGATGAGAAGAGGCAAGCTGTATTTTACAGTTAAAATGCCAGACCAAGGGCAAAAAAAGAGATCAAAAAAGCGCAATAAAGCGTAGTTTCTTGAAACAGAGTAACCAATCGAATTTAAAATGATTATCAAAGTAATGGTAATATCACAGAATTTGGCATTTAAAGCAACATCTGTCCTTTAGCTACTGCCTCATGTTCTGACTGACTAAATCATAAATAAAATAGACTGGCCAAGGTAGTGCTGTGCATTCTTAAATTGATTTCATCCTCACGAAATGTTACTATTTTCTTTTGAGTCTTTCTCACATACCTTACATATCATTCATTCACTCACTCTCACTCACTCACTCACTCACATTGGACTATGCTGAAGTTAATTCATTATGAACAGCAACCAAAACAACCCAACTTGCATCATTACTGGCAAGTTTTAGTATTTATTTTTTCTTTTTTCGTTACCCTCCAATGTACACTGGTCTTACCTGTATGCTATCACATGTGGACAACACCATAGAACATGACAGAGCATGACAATAAAAGAATTAATCTTCATTGAACATGTTGCAGAGGAATCTGTACCTAGATATTACCACAGCAAGCATTCTGATTGGCCAGTGCACTGACATATATTGGCCATACCTTCAAATCATTTTACAGTTCACTGATAGCCCACATAACCACATTCTTTGCCTTTGCATTGAATCATTAAAATATCAAACCTGAGTTAGAAACAGATCATTTTCAAATTAGTTAATGTGTGCACTGGAATCTGCTAATCTCATTTGTGTCCTCAAAATAGGGCTCTGTACATCTATTATTTTAACCGCTTCAGCACATTCCTACCCACGTAAAATTCCACTCAGGTATGAGACTGACACAGCAATGTAGAGTCAAATCCAACAATGCATCTCTCCTCCAAAGAAGCAGCATTTCAACGAAATGTTACCTCCGTGTAGCACACATCTGGAATGACCAATGGTGGATCAATTTGATGAAATGTCATTTTTTTCCTCAACACAGTCGATAGTTTGCCTTCGTCTGATAAATCACTCATGCAATAACAATAAATGGATATGAATAAGTTAATCAGAAATGCTGAATGCATTCACCATGTGACAGTGTAAATCTGAATGTGAACTGATTTTACAATGCTCAATTGCTGAGGGAAAAGTGTTTGCTTTTATTCCTTGCACCCTTATTTTCTTAAACACTGAGAATAGACAAAAGGAACAAGCTGGTTGCTTATCTTGGTCCTGACTCATCACAGACGCCTGGGCCTGACCTGCACAACATAAACAATTTATATAACTGCTGTTCAGAGACTCTTTATAATTAATTGGGTTGTATTTAACACCCATGGCAAAATGACATAGCTGATACTCATTGTTAAAATTTGATTGTGACACATTATCAGACTGTCTCAAAGTATTTTTGCAATATCATGAGAAAATGATGCAATTATTACTGATCACTCAAAGCACTTACAATCTGAGATGCTGCTGAAATCAATGTCCACATATAATATTACAGTATAACACCCAAGACGAAATTAAAAGACAGGCAAAAGTACAGGTGATTCTGTAACTGGATCTATTAAAAAATGAAAACCCTGGAGTGAGAATCAAAGGAATGAAGTACAGTCACAGATCTGTAATCACGGCACATTCCTACATTTCCCATATCTTCAGCATGGATCTCAATCCCATTTCAGAGGAAGTGGTGACTGTGCATGTGACTGGGCCAGACTCAGTGGATTGACCTCATGGCCTGGTATCCAATCTGGACAATGATCAACAGTTCCATGGGGGAGACATATAATTGGCTTGAGATTGGGGGATGAGGTGTCCTGTCTGTGTGAACTCAGCAGGTGGACCACGGAGTTGAACGAAGCAGCTACTGATGATTTTCAAAGGAGAATCATTGCCTGCGACCACTTTTCCATTGATGGGGAAAAAAGATCGAACGTGCTGCGGACCTGAAAAAACTGAAAAAAATCAGACCATAAAAATTGTGGATTTTTCTGCTTAAAATGATGGGACATCACCTGCAGATAGTAGGTACAAAAGAAAAAGTAAAAGGACTGGATTAAATTCTAGAAAACGTGAAAAGTAAGTGCAGCTGAAAAAAACGTAAGCTCCGGACCTGAAAAAGGGGAGAAAAATCGTACCCTCATATATTCTTGATTTTCCTGCTTAAAATGATTGGATAGAACCTGCTGATAGTGGATACGAAAGAAAAAATCACCAGAAATGGATTAAAGGGCAGGAAACGCCAGGAATCTGTTGTGACCACAACCGAAAAAAACGTAAGCTCTGGACCTGAAAAAAGTGAGAAAAATCTGACCCTCATAAATTCTTGATTTTTCTGCTTAAAATGATTGGATAGAACCTGCTGATAGAGGATACGAAAGAAGAAATCACCAGAAAAGGATTAAAGGGCAGAAAACGCGAGGAATCTGTTGTGACCACAACCGAAAAAACGTAAGCTCCGGAACTGAAAAAAGTGAGAAAAATCTGACCCTCATAAATTCTTGATTTTTCTGCTTAAAATGATTGGATAGAACCTGCTGATAGAGGATACGAAAGAAAAAATCACCAGAAATGGATTAAAGGGCAGAAAACGCCAGGAATCTGTTGTGACCACAACCGAAAAAAACGTAAGCTCCGGACCTGAAAAAAGTGAGAAAAATCTGACCCTCATAAATTCTTGATTTTTCTGTCTAAAATGATAAGACAGAACCCGCTGATAGTGGATACGAAAGAAAAAATCACCAGAAATGGATTAAAGGGCCGGAAACGCGAGGAATCTGTTGTGACCACAACCGAAAAAAACGTAAGCTCCGGACCTGAAAAAAGTGAGAAAAATCTGACCCTCATCAATTCGTGAATTTTCTGCTAAAAATGATAAGACAGAACCTGCTGATAGTGGATACGAAAGAAAAAATCACCAGAAATGGATTAATGGGCCGAAAACGCGAGGAATCTGTTGTGACCACAACCGAAAAAAACGTAAGCTCCGGACCTGAAAAAAGTGAGAAAAATCTGACCCTCATAAATTCTTGATTTTTCTGCTTAAAATGATTGGATAGAACCTGCTGATAGTGGATACGATAGAAGAAATAACCAGAAATGGATTAAAGGGCCGAAAACGCGAGGAATCTGTTGTGACCACAACCGAAAAAAACGTAAGCTCCGGACCTGAAAAAAGTGAAAAAAATCTGACCCTCATATATTCTTGATTTTTCTGCTTAAAATGATTGGATAGAACCTGCTGATAGTGGATACGAAAGAAAAAATCACCAGAAATGGATTAAAGGGCAGGAAACGCCAGGAATCTGTTGTGACCACAACCGAAAAAAACGTAAGCTCTGGACCTGAAAAAAGTGAGAAAAATCTGACCCTCATAAATTCTTGATTTTTGTGCTTAAAATGATTGGATAGAACCTGCTGATAGAGGATACGAAAGAAAAAATCACCAGAAATGGATTAAGGGGCAGAAAACGCGAAGAATCTGTTGTGACCACAACCGAAAAAAACGTAAGCTCCGGACCTGAAAAAAGTGAGAAAAATCTGACCCACACAAATTCTTGATTTTTCTGTCTAAAATGATAAGACAGAACCTGCTGATAGTGGATATGAAAGAAAAAATCACCAGAAATGGATTAAAGGGCAGAAAACGCGAGGAATCTGTTGTGACCACAACCGAAAAAAACGTAAGCTCCGGACCTGAAAAAAGTGAGAAAAATCTGACCCTCATAAATTCTTGATTTTTCTGCTTAAAATGATTGGATAGAACCTGCTGATAGAGGATACGAAAGAAAAAATCACCAGAAATGGATTAAAGGGCAGAAAACGCGAGGAATCTGTTGTGACCACAACCGAAAAAAACGTAAGCTCCGGACCTGAAAAAAGTGAGAAAAATCTGACCCTCATAAATTCTTGATTTTTCTGCTTAAAATGATTGGATAGAACCTGCTGATAGAGGATACGAAAGAAAAAATCACCAGAAATTGATTAAAGGGCCGGAAACGCGAGGAATCTGTTGTGACCACAACCGAAAAAAACGTAAGCTCCGGACCTGAAAAAAGTGAGAAAAATCTGACCCTCATAAATTCTTGATTTTTCTGCTTAAAATGATTGGATAGAACCTGCTGATAGAGGATACGAAAGAAAAAATCACCAGAAATGGATTAAAGGGCAGAAAACGCGAGGAATCTGTTGTGACCACAACCGAAAAAAACGTAAGCTCCGGACCTGAAAAAAGTGAAAAAAATCTGACCCTCATAAATTCTTGATTTTTCTGCTTAAAATGATTGGATAGAACCTGCTGATAGAGGATACGAAAGAAGAAATCACCAGAAATTGATTAAAGGGCTGAAAACGCCAGGAATCTGTTTTGACCACAACCGAAAAAACGTAAGCTCTGGACCTGGAAAAAGTGAGAAAAATCTGACCTACACAAACTCTTGATTTTTGTGCTTAAAATGATTGGATAGAACCTGCTGATAGAGGATACGAAAGAAAAAATCACCAGAAATGGATTAAGGGGCAGAAAACGCGAGGAATCTGTTGTGACCACAACCGAAAAAAACGTAAGCTCCGGACCTGAAAAAAGTGAGAAAAATCTGACCCTCATAAATTCTTGATTTTTCTGCTTAAAATGATTGGATAGAACCTGCTGATAGTGGATACGAAAGAAAAAATCACCAGAAATGGATTAAAGGGCCGAAAACGCGAGGAATCTGTTGTGACCACAACCGAAAAAAACGTAAGCTCCGGACCTGAAAAAAGTGAAAAAAATCTGACCCTCATAAATTCTTGATTTTTCTGCTTAAAATGATTGGATAGAACCTGCTGATAGAGGATACGAAAGAAGAAATCACCAGAAATGGATTAAAGGGCAGAAAACGCGAGGAATCTGTTGTGACCACAACCGAAAAAAACGTAAGCTCCGGACCTGAAAAAAGTGAGAAAAATCTGACCCTCATAAATTCTTGATTTTTCTGCTTAAAATGATTGGATAGAACCTGCTGATAGTGGATACGAAAGAAAAAATCACCAGAAATTGATTAAAGGGCAGAAAACGCGAGGAATCTGTTGTGACCACAACCGAAAAAAACGTAAGCTCCGGACCTGAAAAAAGTGAGAAAAATCTGACCCTCATAAATTCTTGATTTTTCTGCTTAAAATGATTGGATAGAACCTGCTGATAGAGGATACGAAAGAAAAAATCACCAGAAATGGATTAAAGGGCAGAAAACGCGAGGAATCTGTTGTGACCACAACCGAAAAAAACGTAAGCTCCGGACCTGAAAAAAGTGAGAAAAATCTGACCCTCATAAATTCGTGAATTTTCTGCTAAAAATGATAAGACAGAACCTGCTGATAGTGGATACGAAAGAAAAAAACACCAGAAATGGATTAATGGGCCGAAAACGCGAGAACTCTGTTGTGACCACAACCGAAAAAAACGTAAGCTCCGGACCTGAAAACAGTGAGAAAAATCTGACCCTCATAAATTCTTGATTTTTCTGCTTAAAATGATTGGATAGAACCTGCTGATAGGGGATACGAAAGAAAAAATCACCAGAAATGGATTAAAGGGCAGAAAACGCCAGGAATCTGTTGTGACCACAACCGAAAAAAACGTAAGCTCCGGACCTGAAAAAAGTGAGAAAAATCTGACCCTCATATATTCTTGATTTTTCTGCTTAAAATGATTGGATAGAACCTGCTGATAGTGGATACGAAAGAAAAAATCACCAGAAATGGATTAAAGGGCAGGAAACGCCAGGAATCTGTTGTGACCACAACCGAAAAAAACGTAAGCTCTGGACCTGAAAAAAGTGAGAAAAATCGGACCCTCATAAATTCTTGATTTTTGTGCTTAAAATGATTGGATAGAACCTGCTGATAGAGGATACGAAAGAAAAAATCACCAGAAATGGATTAAGGGGCAGAAAACGCGAAGAATCTGTTGTGACCACAACCGAAAAAAACGTAAGCTCCGGACCTGAAAAAAGTGAGAAAAATCTGACCCACAGAAATTCTTGATTTTTCTGTCTAAAATGATAAGACAGAACCTGCTGATAGTGGATACGAAAGAAAAAATCACCAGAAATGGATTAATGGGCCGAAAACGCGAGGAATCTGTTGTGACCACAACCGAAAAAAACGTAAGCTCCGGACCTGAAAAAAGTGAAAAAAATCTGACCCTCATAAATTCTTGATTTTTCTGCTTAAAATGATTGGATAGAACCTGCTGATAGAGGATACGAAAGAAAAAATCACCAGAAATTGATTAAAGGGCCGGAAACGCGAGGAATCTGTTGTGACCACAACCGAAAAAAACGTAAGCTCCGGACCTGAAAAAAGTGAGAAAAATCTGACCCTCATAAATTCTTGATTTTTCTGCTTAAAATGATTGGATAGAACCTGCTGATAGAGGATACGAAAGAAGAAATCACCAGAAATGGATTAAAGGGCAGAAAACGCGAGGAATCTGTTGTGACCACAACCGAAAAAAACGTAAGCTCCGGACCTGAAAAAAGTGAGAAAAATCTGACCCTCATAAATTCGTGAATTTTCTGCTAAAAATGATAAGACAGAACCTGCTGATAGTGGATACGAAAGAAAAAATCACCAGAAATGGATTAATGGGCAGAAAACGCGAGGAATCTGTTGTGACCACAACCGAAAAAAACGTAAGCTCCGGACCTGAAAAAAGTGAAAAAAATCTGACCCTCATATATTCTTGATTTTTCTGCTTAAAATGATTGGATAGAACCTGCTGATAGAGGATACGAAAGAAAAAATCACCAGAAATGGATTAAAGGGCCGGAAACGCCAGGAATCTGTTGTGACCACAACCGAAAAAAACGTAAGCTCCGGACCTGAAAAAAGTGAGAAAAATCTGACCCTCATAAATTCTTGATTTTTCTGCTTAAAATGATTGGATAGAACCTGCTGATAGAGGATACGAAAGAAGAAATCACCAGAAAAGGATTAAAGGGCAGAAAACGCGAGGAATCTGTTGTGACCACAACCGAAAAAAACGTAAGCTCCGGACCTGAAAAAAGTGAGAAAAATTGGACCCTCATGAATTCTTGATTTTTCTGCTTAAAATGATTGGATAGAACTTGCTGATAGTGGATACGAAAGAAAAAAACACCAGAAATGGATTAAAGGGCAGAAAACGCGAGGAATCTGTTGTGACCACAACCGAAAAAAACGTAAGCTCCGGACCTGAAAAAAGTGAAAAAAATCTGACCCTCATAAATTCTTGATTTTTCTGCTTAAAATGATTGGATAGAACCTGCTGATAGAGGATACGAAAGAAAAAATCACCAGAAATTGATTAAAGGGCCGGAAACGCGAGGAATCTGTTGTGACCACAACCGAAAAAAACGTAAGCTCCGGACCTGAAAAAAGTGAGAAAAATCTGACCCTCATAAATTCTTGATTTTTCTGCTTAAAATGATTGGATAGAACCTGCTGATAGAGGATACGAAAGAAGAAATCACCAGAAAAGGATTAAAGGGCCGAAAACGCGAGGAATCTGTTGTGACCACAACCGAAAAAAACGTAAGCTCCGGACCTGAAAAAAGTGAGAAAAATCTGACCCTCATCAATTCGTGAATTTTCTGCTAAAAATGATAAGACAGAACCTGCTGATAGTGGATACGAAAGAAAAAATCACCAGAAATTGATTAAAGGGCAGAAAACGCGAGGAATCTGTTGTGACCACAACCGAAAAAAACGTAAGCTCCGGACCTGAAAACAGTGAGAAAAATCTGACCCACATAAATTCTTGATTTTTCTGCTTAAAATGATTGGATAGAACCTGCTGATAGGGGATACGAAAGAAAAAATCACCAGAAATGGATTAAAGGGCCGGAAACGCAAAGAATCTTTTGTGACCACAACCGAAAAAAACGTAAGCTCCGGACCTGAAAAAAGTGAGAAAAATCTGACCCTCATAAATTCCTGATTTTTCTGCTTAAAATGATTGGATAGAACCTGCTGATAGAGGATACGAAAGAAGAAATCACCAGAAAAGGATTAAAGGGCAGAAAACGCGAGGAATCTGTTGTGACCACAACCGAAAAAAACGTAAGCTCCGGACCTGAAAAAAGTGAGAAAAATTGGACCCTCATGAATTCTTGATTTTTCTGCTTAAAATGATTGGATAGAACCTGCTGATAGTGGATACGATAGAAGAAATAACCAGAAATGGATTAAAGGGCAGAAAACGCGAGGAATCTGTTGTGACCACAACCGAAAAAAACGTAAGCTCCGGACCTGAAAAAAGTGAGAAAAATCTGACCCTCATAAATTCTTGATTTTTCTGCTTAAAATGATTGGATAGAACCTGCTGATAGAGGATACGAAAGAAAAAATCACCAGAAATGGATTAAAGGGCCAGAAACGCGAGGAATCTGTTGTGACCACAACCGAAAAAAACGTAAGCTCCGGACATGAAAAAAGTGAGAAAAATCTGACTCCCATGAATTCTTGATTTTCGGTTTAAAATGATTGGATAGAACCTCCTGATAGTGGATACGAAAGAAGAAATCACCAGAAATGGATTAAAGGACAGAAAACGCGAGGAATCTGTTGTGACCACAACCGAAAAAAACGTACGCTCCGGACCTGAAAAAAGTGAGAAAAATCTGACCTTCATAAATTCTTGATTTTTCTGCTTAAAATGATTGGATAGAACCTGCTGATAGTGGATACGATAGAAGAAATAACCAGAAATGGATTAAAGGGCAGAAAACGCGAGGAATCTGTTGTGACCACAACCGAAAAAAACGTAAGCTCCGGACCTGAAAAAAGTGAAAAAAATCTGACCCTCATAAATTCTTGATTTTTCTGCTTAAAATGATTGGATAGAACCTGCTGATAGTGGATACGAAAGAAAAAATCACCAGAAATGGATTAAAGGGCCGAAAACGCGAGGAATCTGTTGTGACCACAACCGAAAAAAACGTAAGCTCCGGACCTGAAAAAAGTGAGAAAAATCTGACCCTCATAAATTCTTGATTTTTCTGCTTAAAATGATTGGATAGAACCTGCTGATAGTGGATACGAAAGAAAAAATCACCAGAAATGGATTAAAGGGCAGGAAACGCGAGGAATCTGTTGTGACCACAACCGAAAAAAACGTAAGCTCCGGACCTGAAAAAAGTGAGAAAAATCTGACCCTCATAAATTCTTGATTTTTCTGCTTAAAATGATTGGATAGAACCTGCTGATAGAGGATACGAAAGAAAAAATCACCAGAAATGGATTAAAGGGCAGAAAACGCGAAGAATCTGTTGTGACCACAACCGAAAAAAACGTAAGCTCCGGACCTGAAAAAAGTGAGAAAAATCTGACCCACACAAATTCTTGATTTTTCTGTCTAAAATGATAAGACAGAACCTGCTGATAGTGGATATGAAAGAAAAAATCACCAGAAATGGATTAAAGGGCAGAAAACGCGAGGAATCTGTTGTGACCACAACCGAAAAAAACGTAAGCTCCGGACCTGAAAAAAGTGAGAAAAATCTGACCCTCATCAATTCGTGAATTTTCTGCTAAAAATGATAAGACAGAACCTGCTGATAGTGGATACGAAAGAAAAAATCACCAGAAATGGATTAATGGGCCGAAAACGCGAGGAATCTGTTGTGACCACAACCGAAAAAAACGTAAGCTCCGGACCTGAAAAAAGTGAAAAAAATCTGACCCTCATAAATTCTTGATTTCTCTGCTTAAAATGATTGGATAGAACCTGCTGATAGAGGATACGAAAGAAAAAATCACCAGAAATTGATTAAAGGGCCGGAAACGCGAGGAATCTGTTGTGACCACAACCGAAAAAAACGTAAGCTCCGGACCTGAAAAAAGTGAGAAAAATCTGACCCTCATAAATTCTTGATTTTTCTGCTTAAAATGATTGGATAGAACCTGCTGATAGAGGATACGAAAGAAGAAATCACCAGAAAAGGATTAAAGGGCCGAAAACGCGAGAAATCTGTTGTGACCACAACCGAAATAAACGTAAGCTCCGGACCTGAAAAAAGTGAGAAAAATCTGACCCTCATAAATTCGTGAATTTTCTGCTAAAAATGATAAGACAGAACCTGCTGATAGTGGATACGAAAGAAAAAATCACCAGAAATGGATTAATGGGCAGAAAACGCGAGGAATCTGTGGTGACCACAACCGAAAAAAACGTAAGCTCCGGACCTGAAAAAAGTGAAAAAAATCTGACCCTCATATATTCTTGATTTTTCTGCTTAAAATGATTGGATAGAACTTGCTGATAGAGGATACGAAAGAAAAAAACACCAGAAATGGATTAAAGGGCAGAAAACGCGAGGAATCTGTTGTGACCACAACCGAAAAAAACGTAAGCTCCGGACCTGAAAAAAGTGAGAAAAATCTGACCCTCATAAATTCTTGATTTTTCTGCTTAAAATGATTGGATAGAACCTGCTGATAGAGGATACGAAAGAAGAAATCACCAGAAATGGATTAAAGGGCAGAAAACGCGAGGAATCTGTTGTGACCACAACCGAAAAAAACGTAAGCTCCGGACCTGAAAAAAGTGAGAAAAATCTGACCTTCATAAATTCTTGATTTTTCTGCTTAAAATGATTGGATAGAACCTGCTGATAGTGGATACGATAGAAGAAATAACCAGAAATGGATTAAAGGGCCGAAAACGCGAGGAATCTGTTGTGACCACAACCGAAAAAAACGTAAGCTCCGGACCTGAAAAAAGTGAAAAAAAACTGACCTTCATAAATTCTTGATTTTTCTGCTTAAAATGATTGGATAGAACCTGCTGATAGTGGATACGATAGAAGAAATAACCAGAAATGGATTAAAGGGCCGAAAACGCGAGGAATCTGTTGTGACCACAACCGAAAAAAACGTAAGCTCCGGACCTGAAAAAAGTGAAAAAAATCTGACCCTCATATATTCTTGATTTTTCTGCTTAAAATGATTGGATAGAACCTGCTGATAGTGGATACGAAATCAGAAATCACCAGAAATGGATTAAAGGGCAGGAAACGCCAGGAATCTGTTGTGACCAC
The DNA here is from genome assembly GCA_019788955.1 of Albula glossodonta. Taxonomy (NCBI): domain Eukaryota; kingdom Metazoa; phylum Chordata; class Actinopteri; order Albuliformes; family Albulidae; genus Albula; species Albula glossodonta. Next base: position 27,162 of record JAFBMS010002084.1, read on the forward strand.
AACCGAAAAAAACGTAAGCTCCGGACATGAAAAAAGTGAGAAAAATCGGACCCACTCAAATTCTTCATATTTCTGCTTAAAATGATTGGATAGAACCTGCTGATAGTGGATACGAAAGAAAAAATCACCAGAAATGGATTAAAGGGCTGAAAACGCGAGGAATCTGTTGTGACCACAACCGAAAAAAACATTAGCTCCGGACCTGAAAACAGTGAGAAAAATTTGACCCTCATAAATTCTTGATTTTTCTGCTTAAAATAATTGGATAGAACCTGCTGATAGTGGATACGAAAGAAGAAATCAGCAGAAATGGATTAAAGGGCTGAAAACGCCAGGAATCTGTTTTGACCACAATTGTGCTTAAAATGATTGGATAGAACCTGCTGATAGAGGATACGAAAGAAAAAATCACCAGAAATGGATTAAGGGGCAGAAAACGCGAAGAATCTGTTGTGACCACAACCGAAAAAAACGTAAGCTCCGGACCTGAAAAAAGTGAGAAAAATCTGACCCTCATAAATTCTTGATTTTTCTGTCTAAAATGATAAGACAGAACCTGCTGATAGTGGATATGAAAGAAAAAATCACCAGAAATGGATTAAAGGGCAGAAAACGCGAGGAATCTGTTGTGACCACAACCGAAAAAAACGTAAGCTCCGGACCTGAAAAAAGTGAGAAAAATCTGACCCTCATAAATTCTTGATTTTTCTGCTTAAAATGATTGGATAGAACCTGCTGATAGTGGATACGAAAGAAAAAATCACCAGAAATGGATTAAAGGGCAGAAAACGCCAGGAATCTGTTTTGACCACAACCGAAAAAACGTAAGCTCTGGACCTGGAAAAAGTGAGAAAAATCTGACCTACACAAACTCTTGATTTTTGTGCTTAAAATGATTGGATAGAACCTGCTGATAGAGGATACGAAAGAAAAAATCACCAGAAATGGATTAAGGGGCAGAAAACGCGAGGAATCTGTTGTGACCACAACCGAAAAAAATGTAAGCTCCGGACCTGAAAAAAGTGAGAAAAATCTGACCCTCATAAATTCTTGATTTTTCTGTCTAAAATGATATGACAGAACCTGCTGATAGTGGATATGAAAGAAAAAATCACCAGAAATGGATTAAAGGGCAGAAAACGCGAGGAATCTGTTGTGACCACAACCGGAAAAAAAACGTAAGCTCCGGACCTGAAAAAAGTGAGAAAAATTGGACCCTCATGAATTCTTGATTTTTCTGCTTAAAATGATTGGATAGAACCTGCTGATAGTGGATACGAAAGAAAAAATCACCAGAAATGGATTAAAGGGCAGAAAACGCGAGGAATCTGTTGTGACCACAACCGAAAAAAACGTAAGCTCCGGACCTGAAAAAAGTGAAAAAAATCTGACCCTCATATATTCTTGATTTTTCTGCTTAAAATGATTGGATAGAACCTGCTGATAGTGGATACGAAAGAAAAAATCACCAGAAATGGATTAAAGGGCAGGAAACGCCAGGAATCTGTTGTGACCACAACCGAAAAAAACGTAAGCTCCGGACCTGAAAAAAGTGAGAAAAATCTGACCCTCATAAATTCTTGATTTTTCTGCTTAAAATGATTGGATAGAACCTGCTGATAGTGGATACGACAGAAGAAATAACCAGAAATGGATTAAAGGGCAGAAAACGCGAGGAATCTGTTGTGACCACAACCGAAAAAAACGTAAGCTCCGGACCTGAAAAAAGTGAAAAAAATCTGACCCTCATAAATTCTTGATTTTTCTGCTTAAAATGATTGGATAGAACCTGCTGATAGTGGATACGAAAGAAGAAATAACCAGAAATGGATTAAAGGGCCGAAAACGCGAGGAATCTGTTGTGACCACAACCGAAAAAAACGTAAGCTCCGGACCTGAAAAAAGTGAAAAAAATCTGACCCTCATATATTCTTGATTTTTCTGCTTAAAATGATTGGATAGAACCTGCTGATAGTGGATACGAAAGAAAAAATCACCAGAAATGGATTAAAGGGCAGGAAACGCCAGGAATCTGTTGTGACCACAACCGAAAAAAACGTAAGCTCTGGACCTGAAAAAAGTGAGAAAAATCTGACCCTCATCAATTCGTGAATTTTCTGCTAAAAATGATTGGATAGAACCTGCTGATAGTGGATACGAAAGAAAAAATCACCAGAAATGGATTAATGGGCAGAAAACGCCAGGAATCTGTTGTGACCACAACCGAAAAAAACGTAAGCTCTGGACCTGAAAAAAGTGAGAAAAATCTGACCCACATAAATTCTTGATTTTTCTGCTTAAAATGATTGGATAGAACCTGCTGATAGTGGATATGAAAGAAAAAATCACCAGAAATTCATTAAAGGGCAGAAAACGCCAGGAATCTGTTGTGACCACAACCGAAAAAAACGTAAGCTCCGGACCTGAAAAAAGTGAGAAAAATCTGACCCTCATAAATTCTTGATTTTTCTGCTTAAAATGATTGGATAGAACCTGCTGATAGGGGATACGAAAGAAAAAATCACCAGAAATGGATTAAAGGGCCGAAAACGCCAGGAATCTGTTGTGACCACAACCGAAAAAAACGTAAGCTCCGGACCTGAAAAAAGTGAGAAAAATCTGACCCTCATAAATTCTTGATTTTTCTGCTTAAAATGATTGGATAGAACCTGCTGATAGAGGATACGAAAGAAAAAATCACCAGAAATGGATTAAAGGGCAGAAAACGCCAGGAATCTGTTGTGACCACAACCGAAAAAAACGTAAGCTCCGGACCTGAAAAAAGTGAGAAAAATTGGACCCTCATGAATTCTTGATTTTTCTGCTTAAAATGATTGGATAGAACCTGCTGATAGTGGATACGAAAGAAAAAATCACCAGAAATGGATTAAAGGGCAGGAAACGCGAGGAATCTGTTGTGACCACAACCGAAAAAAACGTAAGCTCCGGACCTGAAAAAAGTGAGAAAAATCTGACCCTCATGAATTCTTGATTTTTCTGCTTAAAATGATTGGATAGAACCTGCTGATAGAGGATACGAAAGAAAAAATCACCAGAAATGGATTAAAGGGCCGAAAACGCGAGGAATCTGTTGTGACCACAACCGAAAAAAACGTAAGCTCCGGACCTGAAAAAAGTGAGAAAAATCTGACCCTCATATATTCTTGATTTTTCTGCTTAAAATGATTGGATAGAACCTGCTGATAGTGGATACGAAAGAAAAAATCACCAGAAATGGATTAAAGGGCAGGAAACGCCAGGAATCTGTTGTGACCACAACCGAAAAAAACGTAAGCTCCGGACCTGAAAAAAGTGAGAAAAATCTGACCCTCATAAATTCTTGATTTTTCTGCTTAAAATGATTGGATAGAACCTGCTGATAGAGGATACGAAAGAAAAAATCACCAGAAATGGATTAAAGGGCCGAAAACGCGAGGAATCTGTTGTGACCACAACCGAAAAAAACGTAAGCTCCGGACCTGAAAAAAGTGAGAAAAATCTGACCCTCATATATTCTTGATTTTTCTGCTTAAAATGATTGGATAGAACCTGCTGATAGAGGATACGAAAGAAAAAATCACCAGAAATGGATTAAAGGGCAGAAAACGCGAGGAATCTGTTGTGACCACAACCGAAAAAAACGTAAGCTCTGGACCTGAAAAAAGTGAGAAAAATCTGACCCTCATAAATTCTTGATTTTTGTGCTTAAAATGATTGGATAGAACCTGCTGATAGAGGATACGAAAGAAAAAATCACCAGAAATGGATTAAGGGGCAGAAAACGCGAAGAATCTGTTGTGACCACAACCGAAAAAAACGTAAGCTCCGGACCTGAAAAAAGTGAGAAAAATCTGACCCTCATAAATTCTTGATTTTTCTGCTTAAAATGATTGGATAGAACCTGCTGATAGAGGATACGAAAGAAGAAATCACCAGAAATGGATTAAAGGGCAGAAAACGCGAGGAATCTGTTGTGACCACAACCGAAAAAAACGTAAGCTCCGGACCTGAAAAAAGTGAAAAAAATCTGACCCTCATATATTCTTGATTTTTCTGCTTAAAATGATTGGATAGAACCTGCTGATAGTGGATACGAAAGAAAAAATCACCAGAAATTGATTAAAGGGCCGGAAACGCGAGGAATCTGTTGTGACCACAACCGAAAAAAACGTAAGCTCCGGACCTGAAAAAAGTGAGAAAAATCTGACCCTCATAAATTCTTGATTTTTCTGCTTAAAATGATTGGATAGAACCTGCTGATAGAGGATACGAAAGAAAAAATCACCAGAAATGGATTAAAGGGCAGAAAACGCGAGGAATCTGTTGTGACCACAACCGAAAAAAACGTAAGCTCCGGACCTGAAAAAAGTGAGAAAAATCTGACCCTCATAAATTCTTGATTTTTCTGCTTAAAATGATTGGATAGAACCTGCTGATAGAGGATACGAAAGAAAAAATCACCAGAAATGGATTAAAGGGCAGAAAACGCGAGGAATCTGTTGTGACCACAACCGAAAAAAACGTAAGCTCCGGACCTGAAAAAAGTGAGAAAAATCTGACCCTCATCAATTCGTGATTTTTCTGCTTAAAATGATTGGATAGAACCTGCTGATAGGGGATACGAAAGAAAAAATCACCAGAAATGGATTAAAGGGCAGGAAACGCCAGGAATCTGTTGTGACCACAACCGAAAAAAACGTAAGCTCCGGACCTGAAAAAAGTGAGAAAAATCTGACCCACATAAATTCTTGATTTTTCTGCTTAAAATGATTGGATAGAACCTGCTGATAGTGGATACGAAAGAAAAAATCACCAGAAATGGATTAAAGGGCAGAAAACGCCAGGAATCTGTTGTGACCACAACCGAAAAAAACATAAGCTCCGGACCTGAAAACAGTGAGAAAAATGTGACCCTCATAAATTCTTGATTTTTCTGCTTAAAATGATTGGATAGAACCTGCTGATAGAGGATACGAAAGAAAAAATCACCAGAAATTGATTAAAGGGCCGGAAACGCGAGGAATCTGTTGTGACCACAACCGAAAAAAACGTAAGCTCCGGACCTGAAAAAAGTGAGAAAAATCTGACCCTCATATATTCTTGATTTTTCTGCTTAAAATGATTGGATAGAACCTGCTGATAGAGGATACGAAAGAAAAAATCACCAGAAATGGATTAAAGGGCAGAAAACGCGAGGAATCTGTTGTGACCACAACCGAAAAAAACGTAAGCTCCGGACCTGAAAAAAGTGAGAAAAATCTGACCCTCATAAATTCGTGAATTTTCTGCTAAAAATGATAAGACAGAACCTGCTGATAGTGGATACGAAAGAAAAAATCACCAGAAATGGATTAAAGGGCAGAAAACGCGAGGAATCTGTTGTGACCACAACCGAAAAAAACGTAGGCTCCGGA